>CAUYUJ010010376.1:20000-28826 GCA_963575745.1 Prorocentrum cordatum | reverse complement strand
TCCGTCGATCGACGGCCCGCCACTCCAATCGTTTCAGGCTCAGTCGGCCGACGCTGTGCGTGTCTTAGGCTCTGGGAAAGAGAAAGAGATCGGGTGAGGATACATCGAGAATCCCTGAGATCCGGCGGCTCTGAGGGATGTCTCGGGCGCCGCGGCCTCCTCAGAGCGTTCCGGAACGCTGCGGAACGGATCTGCCCTCGTCCTAGCCCCGCCCGACCCGTCCGTGTCTGGACTCCGTTCAGGCCCCGCTCCGACGCGGCACGGTGCACAGTTGTTCGGCTCCAGCGGCTCGCTCGGGACCAGCCTGTCGTGCACACGAGATCGGCGCCCACGCACAGCACCGTATGGACCCCGTTCAGGCCCCACTCCAACGCGGCACGGTACACAGGTGCTGTCGGCCCTGAGGGCAGACAAACTGTGCACCGTACCATTCCTGGGTCGAGGATCCACGACGCCTCGAGACGCAGACGCGGTGCGGGGCACATAGGCAATCCGCAGAGTGCAGTACCCAAAACTATTACTCCAGATTGTTCAACAAGCGTGGAGGGGTGTGCGTGGAGGTGTCGGAACAGGCTGTGCTTCGTGGCGCGTGGGGGGTTGGATCGCTTGAGGGGATTGGTTCGGTGGTCGAGGTGGGGGCTTATTGAATCACCCGGAGCACACGCCCAACGTCGTGAACAGCGCAGGGCACGCAGGCGGTAGTGCTGGCAGGGCACGCCAGAGGGACGACGTCGGGGCCGCGCACGAAACGATCAGGGGCTGCTCGATCAAGACGACCGTGCGCCACTGGTGAAGCCATTGGAATACATGCGGAACCCAGCGAAAGCATGGAAGGCACGTGGAAACAAGCCATTCGAAGGAACGAGGCCGAAGGGACGAGGCCGAACGAGAGAACGAATGGAACGAAGGAAGAAAGGAGGGCAGGGTTGGGCGAGAAGGGGAGGGGACGGGAGGGGAGCACTCATTCGCTCTTTCGCCCCTTCGCTCTTGACGAAGGAGCAAACGGAAGCCAAAGGTGGGGCGGGAAGAGGAGGGGAGCTGGAGGGGAGGCAGGAGGATGGGCACGAAAAATCAGGAACGGGGAGACGGCGAGGGAGAGGGAGAGGGGGGGGGGGGGGGCAGGGGGGGGAGCATGAGGCGGGGGGGGGGGGGGGGGGGACGAAGGTCCAGAGGGCGAGGAGGGCCCTTCAGGGGGGCCTTCGCTGGCTTCTTGCTCTTGGCCCAGCAGCTGATCAGCGCGGTGTACGCGATGACGTCGGGATCGGGCCCGTTGGCCTCCACAGGCCCGATCGCGCGGGGCCGCCACAGGGGGGAGGGCAGGGGGGGGGGGGCTTTGGTGGAGGAGCAGGGAGCATCATGTGAAGATCGTCCTGAACCCAGGTTCGCGCAAGAGAGGGGGGTCGTGACAGCTTCGTGCCTGCTTCGCAGCGGCACGCCTCAGGCGACATCGGTTTCGGAGTGCGGGTGCGAACTGAGGTTCCTCTTTGCCCTCGGTCGGCAGGGCGTCTTGCAATGCGTCTGACACTGTGGTTGCAGGCCCACCCCGGCGCGGGTGAGAGAACACAGGCGGCGGCAGCGGCAGCAGCAGTGCTTCCCCTGCACAGCACGTCTGCCTCAGAGGCCCCCCTATCAGAGGCCGTGCATGCAGCAGTGCACATGTTCTGCGCTGGGTCCAGGAGGGCGGTCACTGGGTGCGAAGCGCGAGCGCCGCCGCCAGGGGAGGAGGTGGGGGAGGAGGAAGAAGAGAGTCCGGGGGCAGGGGAGGGGGGGGGAAGGGGCGGGGGGGGGAAAGGGCCACAGGGGACGAGCAGCAGCAGGGAGTGGAGAGGGCGAGGAGGGGGAGGGGAGGTCGACGGAGGAGCGAGGAGGGAGAAGCGAGGGAGGAGCGAGGCTTTTGTTCACGGGCGCCCTGCCACCAGAGAAGAATGTCAGCCGCTGGCTGGGATGCACTCCGCCGCGGGACCTGGGCTTCTGGAGTGGAGTCCTGCGCCTGGGCTTTGCCTTCCGAACGGCCTGTTCGTTCGGCTCTGAGCTTTTTGAACTGGCCAGGGGTCGAAAAACCTTCCACGGCAAGTTCGTGTCGTGTCGACCCGGGCGATGGTTCCTGACACCGCGGGGACCGCTCAACCCTGAACGATCGGCCGTTTCCGCAACGTCCGATCGTTCAACCTCGTCCGATTCTGGGCCGCCGCCGGCGTTCCACGTTGAGCGCCGGCGGCGGGGTTGCCGCCGGTCGACACGACACGAACCTACCGTACGGCGCATGCACAGAACTATCAAGGGGCCCTGGGACACACAAATGAATACACACAAATAAAAGGATTCCCCATATTTTGCCATATTTTCGGGGTTTCTGTCTTCCCCCCCACTTCCCATATTTTCCCATATTTTCTGGGGAATCGAGGATTAATTGTGTCTGTGTGTTTCTTTCCCTCCTGAAAACAGAACTAGCAGGCTGCGGCACGACGGCCCCAGCGCCGGGCAGAAGTGCTGCGCAGCGCCTGCACCAAAAAAGGAGCGACAGAGGGCCCGACCTCTCCAGGCACCCAGCTCGGCAGCAGGAGGAGAGGGAAGCGAGGGAGGCACCAGCGAGGGAGGGAGGAAGAGGGAGGAGTAGGAGGAGGAGGAGGAGGAGGAGGAGGAGGAGGAGGAGGAGGAGGAGGAGGAGGAGAGGGGGGGAAGCAGGAGGGGGGCAGCAGGAGGGGAGAGAGCTGGAGCAGGAGGAGGAGGAACGAAAGAACGAAAAGGGAGAGGAGGGGAGGCGGCCGGTCGGTCGATCGGGCCGAGGGGCTCGCCCAAGAAGCCGCGGCGCCGTCTGGGGCAGCCCAGCTGCCACCAGGTGGAGGCAGATCTGAACCGGAGGTGAGGAAGGATCGAGCGTGGGGTAGGAAGGCACCAACTATACACCAACACCGATCCTGGCCCAGGATCACCCTGGGCCCAGGATCGGTGTATACGCCCTCCTGCCTTGCGCACGAAGGCATATACACCGATCCTGGGCCCAGGGTGATCCTGGGCCAGGATCGGTGTTGGTGTATAGTTGGTGCCCTCCGAGTGGGGGCCGATGCTGGGATTCTGTGGGATGCCGTGGGCGCGCGCCACTGCACGAAGACGCACACACACACACACACACACACACACACACACACACACACACACACACACACACACACACACACGCACACACACACACACACACACAACAGGAGGGAGAACAAAAACAGCCCTGCCAGTGAGGATCGGCTCGAGCCGGCAGGTGGAGGCGCCGAGCTCCACAGCGCCGTCTGGGGTCCCCCCTTTGTTGGAGGGACCGCACGGATGGAGGAAGAAACGGCATGAGCATAAACTGTTGGCGCTCCGCGCGGATATCTTGGATTCGCGCTGGGCCCTCTCCCCAGCGCGCGGAGCGCGCCAGGGGCGGCGCCGGAGGCGCCGCCGGGGAGGCCTGGCGCGGATGCAAATGAAGTCCCCGCGGAGAGCCGACAGTTTGTATGTTCAGGCCGCTCGTTCTTCCTCGGAGGGGTGGAACTCGAAAATCCACAGTTGCGCTGCGGCACTCCCCGCCCCGCCCACGAGGAAGGCGGCGCGGAGCCCGCCCCCCGTCGGCCCTCGGCCCCAGGGCGCCCGCCCACGCCTCGAGGCCCGCGAGCCCCCCGGACCGCGCAGGCCGCACGTGGGCCCCCCGCGGACCCCCGCGGACCCCCGCGCCCGCGACTGGGACCCCGTGGCGCGAGGGAGAGCTCCACTCGGAGGCGACGATATGGGCGAATAGCCCAGGGGCGGGCATTGCACGCATTCGCCCGGGAGCCTTGTCGAAGACACAAATAATCGGCGCCCCTGGATGCATGTATTGCTCTCCCCTGGGCTATTCGCCCTTATCGTCGCCTCCGATCCACCCCCACAACAGGGGAACAGAAAGCCACAGAGCCAGAAACTTGCTTTGGAGGTCCGCGCAGGTCGCTTGGATCCGCGCCGGACCCCCTCCCCAGCGCGCGGAGCGCGCGGCGCCGGAGGCGCCAACAACGGGGGGGGGCCCAGCGCGGATCCGAGAAATCCACGCGGAGCGCCCAAAGTGTATGTTTATGCTAGTGGTTCTTCTTCGACACAAGACGCAGACCTCCGCTGGGGGGCGCCGCGGCACAACAACGGCGGAAAACCTTCGGCAAGTGTCGGCCACCGCCAGGCTAGATGACCAAGGACGAACATCCACCCCCGGGGAAGGGGTCCGGATCTCCGAGGGCGTCGTCGGCGAGGAAGGCGCTCTGGCCGCTGGGAGGGCTGAGGGGGCGCGCCGCCCGCTGGGAAAGACGCGCGCAGGCAACTACGAGGGTGGGGGCTGCGGTGCCGGTGTGCCGTGGGGAGGGGAGGGGGAGGGAGGGGGGCGCTCTGCCTGGGACCGGGTCTGGTCGCGCGGGAGGGGGGGCGCGGTTCCCGTGCCATACCGAAGCACCAAGGAGGAGGAGGAGGAGGAGGAGGAGGAGGAGGAGGAGGAGGAGGAGGAGGAGAAGAGGAGGAGGAGGAGGAGGAGGAGGAGGAGGAGGCGAGGTGTGATTAGCAAGCGGCCTAGAACCAGGTTCGGTCCGACTAAGCTGGCCCGCCGTCGCAGGCCCCCGTTGAGACCCCCCCGAAGTCGTCAAGGGGCTCGTCTGGCCCCTCATCGGCTTCCATCTTGAGGAGTCTCGGCCCCTCCGCTCGGATCCTCTTCAAAACCGAGAGCCCTCAGCACCTCTCGGCTCGGGACGTCGTCCCCCCAAGGTGCCCACCCCCCGAAGACAACCGTCAACGCCCGCGTCCTGAGCCGAGGAACGGGGGGCCGACTTGCCGGGGCCAAAAACGGCAGCCCATCGAAGACGCACCTACATCGGACCCCCTTCGGTAAGGTCGAGGCGCAGGTCCTTCAGACCTCGCTTATACAGCGCATGCCCCGGGAGGCACGGCCGAAGCAGGGCCCGCGTGGGCCTTTCACACGAGAAGAAGGCGCCGCAGGCGCAACAACAATTGAAGACGCATTGCCATCGTGGCCAAACCTGGCCGTCACACGCGCGTGCAGCACCGGGTGGCCAAAGGAACTATACACAACGTCGCGAAACCACTCGAAACCCTCGGCTGGCTGCTGCGGCGGATCCGCGTCAGCGGCTTGCATAAGTCCCCGGGAGAAAAAGTTTGTAACAAAACTGGCACAAGGATGGAAGCCAAAACGATGTTGAATCAGACGAGGCGGGGCCCGTCGTACGAAGCGACATCGGCCTGGCAATGTCAGGGACGTCTCGTCTGCATTGCGCAGTGCACGTTAGCCATCCGACTGTGGGAACGAGGTCGCACGGGAGAACGTGAAACCGCCCACGCCAGCGGCCCTGTGGAGAATCAATGTGGAAGAGCACCCGGGCATTAAGTGGCGTCCGCCTCCCAATGTCGCCACCGGGCGCGCAAGCCAAAGCATGGCATATCAATGACCTGGCCCATGGTCCACGCCAGCGCACGCTGCCAACATGGAAAGGCGAATGTCACTCAATGATCCTTGTTGGGCATTGCCGTGTGCACATCATTCAAGACGATCGTCTTGTTGATTTTGTTATAACTTTTCCCGGCTGTGTAGGGACAAGATGAGACGCGCCAAGCGGCGCCGCTAAGGGAGCATCTTCCTCAAGGCCCTCTCGTCCCGTTGAGGACTGCTCTATGAGGCCTGCGTGGTCCTGGCCGACAGCCCTTCTCGCACCAACCCGTGCACACGCCCACTCCACCGAGGCTTCCCTCGAGGCTTCGACCAGACCACGCCGCAGATGGTGCTCGCGCTCCCCCACTCCATGGAGGGCAGCACCTTGCTTTGCAAACTCATCTACGGCATCGTTTCCTCGTTTCTCCCACAGCTTCGTGCGATCGTCGCGCACGTCTATCATACTACAGCAGGCCTTGGTCGTGTTGGTCGAGAAATCGTTGGGCTTGAACGCCACCCGGAAGGGGGGCCACATCTGGGCTGTAGGATTACACGGCACAGCCCCAGTCCCAGGACCCGCCCAAAGCGTGGGCACGGTTCCCTCACAATCAATGTACAGGCTGAACGGGGGCATGGCTTCCTGGCAGAGCATGCTGAAAGCAAAATCCTCAGCCTCTCACGAGGAGGAGGAGGAGGAGGAGAAACATATGACGGTGGAGGGGGGGATGGGGAGATGGGGCGACGAGAGGAGGGGGAGAGATCAGGAGGGAGGGATCAGGAGAGAGTAAAGGGGGATAGGGAGGAACAGCAGGAGGGAGGAGTAGGGGGATGAATGAATCGGGGGAAGGGGAGGAGGAGGCGGATGCGGAGGAGGAGAAAGATAGGGAAGAGGCGGAGGAGGGTCTGGCGGCTCCCCAGGCGGCGCTGCGCGGGGCCTCCATCTCGCGGAACAGCTCCTCGGCGCGGTCGGGCCACAAGCGCTTCTCGCAGGCGCTGATGAGGGCGTTGTACGTGAAGGCGTCGGGCACGACCTGGGCTGCTGTCTTCGGCGGAGCTCTTTGTGGGGGTACGAGGTGAGGGCTGTGCCGAAACGGAGGTGGAACCGCATGCGAACCCTACCACTGGGGCATTCAGTGGAGCTCCCTATGGAGGTGTCGCCCCCATGCGGGCTGTGCCACTGGGGCCTTCGGTGGAGCTCCCCGTGGGGCCACGAGACGTGTGAGTGGTGTGCCGAAACGGGCGTGACGCCCACTTGTGAACTGCAACTCTGGGACTTTGGGTGGAACCCCCTGGGCCACGAAACATGTGAGGGCATGCCGAAACGGTAGACTGATGCGGAGAGCAGAGGCAGGGATGGGAGGAGGGAGGAGGAAGGAAGGAAGAAGTGACGCGGGGCGCTGTCTCTTCAAAACGAGGACCCAACACCACAGGATGGTTGGGAAAAACTGCAAGAGCTTCACATTTTGAGGGCGGGTCGATTCCAAAATGTGGCTCTCGCCTTGGCGCCGTGCACAGTCGTTTCAAACAGTTGCCAGAGTTTCACTGAGGGCGGCTCCTTTTTCAAAATGTGGCTCTCGTCCTAGCGCCGCGCACAGTCGTTCTAAACATCTGCAAGAATTCACTGCTTCCCATGGCTATCCGAAACGGTGTTTCGGAATGATTCAGGATGACCAGCGAGCAACAATTATGTTCATTTTGCGCGGTTCAACACGCAACAGACAGGCTGACTCGTGGCGCTGAAGTCCTGAGAACGGTGTTTCGGCACGCTGCACGATTGTCACAAGGTTGTCCCCCAACGGGACACGTCCCTCAATGGAACCGAATCCGTATAAGGGGCCCCTGAAGAGGGAGCCTGGGGGAGGGCGTATTCAACATCGTTGATGGGCCTTGGGCTTGCACTGGTCCTCCTCCTCCTGTTCCTCCTCCTCCTCCTTCCCCTCCTCCCCCATCCCTTCTTCTAATATAAAAAACCGTCACCGTGTCGCACCCCCAAGGATGTCGGATCTGGCGGGCCAGGCGTGTCGCCTGAGACTTCCCTCCTCCCTCCTCCCTCCTGCCTCCTCCCTCCTCCTTCCTCCCTCATGCTCTCCTCCCGCCTCCCTCCCCCCCTCCTTCCCTAGCATTGATGATCCTGAGGCTTGAAGTTTGCAGCAGCTTCAAGGATGGAGGGCGGCCCGTCCTCAAAGCGTGGCTCCCACCTCAGCGTCGCGTACAGTCGCCGCAAAAGTTTGCAGCGAATGCAAAGATGGAGGGCGGCCATGCTCGAAATGCGGCTATCGCAGTAGCGCCGCGCACATTCGTCGTGAAAGCGTGCGGCTGTTAGGGGGCCACATGCGAACCCTACCCCTACCCCCCCCCACACACGATTTCTGAGGGGGAGGGTGGGGGTCACTTCGCTCGGGAGCTCCCGAACGAAGTGAACCCCACCCTCCCCCTCAGAAATCGTGGGAGGGAGGGGTAGGGTTCACATGTGCCCCCCTAGCTGTTTCAAGGATGCAGGGTGGTTCCTTTTCAAAATGTGGTTCGAGCCGTAGCGCCGAACACATGCCGTTGAAAGCTTGCACCGTGTTCAATGTATACATGGTCGAATCCCACGACTGCGGTATGGCAAGATTTCGGATATGCCAGGGCGCAACAGCCACAATGGTCCGAACTGCTGAAGTCCTCAGAATGGTTTCTGGCACGATTCAGGAGTACCCAGAAACAACTATCACGTTGATTCGCGGCGTTGAAATCCCATGGGCAGAAGTTCTGGCACGATCGAACAATATTAAGCGGTTCTCGTCCAACCGGAAACTTCCCTCAATGAACATACAATGATTCGAGGGACCTGTGAAGAGCGCATTTGGGGGGGGGGTTCTTCCAACATCGTTGATGCACCTTGGTACTCTGGTCCTCCCCTTCCTCCTCCTCCTCCTCCTCCTCCCTCCTCCTCCTCCTCTCCTCCTCCTCCTCCTCCTCCTCCTCCTCCTGCTCCACCTCCCCCTCCTCCTCCTCCTCCTCCTCCACCTCCTCCTCCCCCTCCTCCTCCTCCTCATCCCCATCCTCCTCCTCCTCATCCTCCTCATTGATCCTATTCCTCCTCCTCCAGCTCCTCATAATAATCCTCCTGGTCCTCCTGCTCCACCTCCTCGCTCCGCCTCGCTCCTCCTCGCTCCTCCTCGCTCATCGGCGCCCAGGCCCCCGCGCCCTCCCCGCGAGACCTTCGCCTCCTTCATGTCGCGAAAGAGGTCCAGGGCCATCCCTGGCGGGCGGGGCGGCTCGCCAACGCCTCCCCGATGGTGACGGAGACCGCCGTCGCTGTCGCAGTCGTGCTCCGCCTCCTCCTCCTCCTCCTCGTCATCGCCTGCGTCATCCTCCCAACTTCCTCGTCGTGCTCCCGTTCCTCCTCC
>CAUYUJ010010376.1:0-15000 GCA_963575745.1 Prorocentrum cordatum | reverse complement strand
GCAGGAATGCCAAAGTATGCATGGTAGGTAGATGTCCTTGGCTATAAAAAGGAACCGACCCTCTTCTACCAGCAGCCTCATGCGTGTATCGGCCCACCTTTTTCTGAAGCCTCTTCCATCGTGCCCGCTCGAGGGAGGTGCACTTCCAGCGTAGCAACGAATGCCTAATTCCCCCATTCCGCGCGCGTGCCCGCTCGAGGACGGTGCGCTTCCTGCATGGCAACTAATGGCTGAACCATCAGGTCGTGCGCGCCGTCTCGAGAATGGTGCACGTACCGCATGGCACGAAATGCTTGCCCCTCTTTTCCACGCGTCCCCGCTCGAGGATGGTACACTTGCCGCATGGCAACAAATGCCTGAACCAGCATTACACGCGCGCCCACTGGAGGATTACGCACTCCCCTCGCGGCGCTACATCCTAGACCCTCATCCCACGCGCACCCGCTCGAGGATCGTGCACGTCCCGCATTCCCAGGCGCTGCTCCCAAGCGCCCCATATCCTCCCAAGCCACGACCCCTCGTTAGAGAACATTGAGATGCGTCCCGATATTCCAAGACGGCCCGTGCAGACAACAAGGGACACCAAGATGGCCCAGGATGCCTCCACGATGGCTGGAAGGCGGCCGAGCATTGCTTCAAGGCGGTCCAAGATGCCTCCAAAAGGACATACAAGAGACACAAGAGGACCTCCAACAGGGTCCGAAGAAACCCAAATCATTGCTTTCCTTTGGGTGCTCGGTTGATGTTCGCATTCTCGCCTTGTCGGGCAGCCGTCAGCTCAAAACGGCCCACGGGGACTCCACCATAGCCCAAGAAGCATCCAAGACGGTCCCAAGACGGCCCCAAGGCGGCCCAAAAGGGCCTCCCGTGGAACCCAAGACGGCCTTGGAAGGCCGTTGAACGGCCAAAGACAGCGCCAAGACTGCCACACGACGACCCCCAGGCACCCACCATACGCCCAAAAAGGCCCTATGACGGCCAAAGATAACCTCCAACCGGCGTAGGAGGGCCCCAAGACGGCACAAGAGGGCCCCAAGGGACCCCCAAGACTGCCACCCACGAGGCCAACACAGCCACAAGACGGCCCAACCAAGTGTCATCGTCGTCGTCATCATCATCAGCATCAGCATCATCAACATCATCATCATCGGCATCATCATCAGCCTCGCCACCACCATCATCACCATCATCATCGTCATCATCATCGTCATCATCCGCAACACCACCACCACCACCATCATCAACATCACCACCACCATCATCATCACCTTCAACAACATAATCAGCATTATCATCACCACCATCACCATCATCATCATGATCACCACCACCAACACCACCATCAGCATCATCACCATTATCATCACAATCATCATCACCACCACCACCACCACCATCAGCATCATCACCATCATCACCACCACCACCATCGTCATCGTCATAATCATCACCATCGTCATCGTCATCAACATCATCATCACCACCACCACCATCATCATCACCACCACCACCATCATCATCATCATCTTCTTGTTTTGCTGCAGACCAGACACCTTCGGGGGGGGGAAAAAAAAAAAAAAAAAAAAAAAAAAAAAAAAAAATGTCCGCTTAATTGCTTGCCGACGAGGGAACGAGGGAAAGGAGGAAGACTAGACCGAGGAGGACGCAACTACGAGCCCAAAACGCAGAAACGACAAAGCGGGAGGACAGGAAACGAAAAGAAAGGCGACAGAGCGACGAGACAAGACGACACGAAGCCAAACGACAAGAAAAGAGCGGGTCGGGGGCCACACGTCTGGAGCAAAACTGGGATGAAGGAACAAAAGTCTCCTCAGAATGACGCCACCGGAGTCCACCACAAGGAACCACGCGCCAACCATCACGAAGAAAAGGACCGCCAGCATCAACACCTCCTGCGCGCATCCTGGATGCACGACCGCAGCGCGAGGGAACTCCTCGTGACCACCACGAGGCCCAGGTCAAAAATTGACTCTCACCGAAGAGGAGGAAGCAGTACCCAACTCCAGATTTGAGGTGGAAACAGTTCAGAAAGCGTCCGTGCCAGTCCCATGATTCAGAAGTACGACGCCAGCTCCACCCCATGCACGAGAAACTGCGCGACGAAAGCTGCCCAAAAGTCACGAAGACTCCGATGAAGATGATGAGGAAGAAGAGCCCAGAGACGTGGCCGCCGCCCTGCCGCTGGAGCTGCACGGCGAGGCCCGCGACCCGGAGCAGGCCATGCTGGACGAGGCAGCGAGGGGGCTGAAGTGCCCGGCCCAGCCTCGGCTCGGTGGAGCACCCCCGAGCGCCTCGCAACGCCACCCGCACAGCGCGAAAAAACATGAATACTGGCCAGCCGCCCCAGCTCATGATCATGTCAAGCTGCCCCAGGCCACGAGCCACGAGACTTGGCCAGATCCTGCGGCAGCCCGCTGTCCTAAGCTCGGCCGCGGTCCCGTCGCCAGGGACTGCGCTCCAGCCGCCGCCCTGAGCTGCTCCACCGAGTGGGCCACCTGCGCGTACGCCAGCCCACGCAGCACCGCCTCTCGGCAGCGCCCGGCAATGCCCCGCTGGTGATGCCCCTGCGCCCCGGCCTTGGGGTGAATGAAAACGTCGTCGAGGGCCATACCGCCCGCCGCCAGGGCCCGCACCTCCCCCAGCACCTCAATGTAGGCTGCGCTGCACCGCGGGCAGACGGCCGCCCAGCCACAGGGAGACCTCGTAGGTGTCGAGGTCAGTGGCGGAGGCGTCGAGGTCGATGGCGGAGACGAGGACGGCGGCGAAGTCGAAGGCTCCGACGGCTCGTCGGGGCCCGGTGGGGCCCGCCAGGGCCCGTTGTTGTCGCAGTCCGTGGCGGTGTATCCTCTGGGGGCCTCTCGCCCTTGAGGGCATTCCCCCTCCATCGTCATCTCCTCATCCATGGTGGCAGGACTGGGATCAGACTGCGAGCCCTCGGATGATGCCGCGAACATGCTGGAAGGAGCACCTCGCGGGAGCGCCTCGTCGACGCAGGGGGAGATGAGGTTCCGATCCCGAGCGTCACACGCAGACCAGAACCGGAACGAATCATCCCTGAACTGGAGCAGGCCGACGGGCACGATCTCCTCGTGCCATCACATGTGCAGCAGATCGCCTTCAGTAGAGTCCTCGCACGGTGCTTCCGCAGGCAAGCCCGCCTGCGCATCCAGCGTCGCGAAGTCCAACCCCGCCACATGGGCGGTATGCAGCACATCCTCCAAAGTACTAGTACGAGTACCAGCCAGAGGGCCTGGAACGGACCCTCTGGAAGCGACTAAACTCTCGAGCGTCTTCATTCGCTCCAGTCGGGCACGAACTCCGGCTGCCCCGAGTCGAAATCGGCGTCACCACCACCACCACCATCACCACCATCACCACCACCACCACCACCGCCACCCCCACCACCACAACCACCACCACCGCCACCGCTACCCCCCCACCACCACCACCACAACCACCACCATCATCATCATCATCATCATCATCATCATCATCATCATCATCATCCTCATCCTCATCCTCATCCTCATCCTCATCATCATCATCATCATCATCATCATCATCATCATCATCGTCATCATCATCATCATCATCCTCATCATCATAATCATCATCATCATAATCATCATCATCATCAGCAGCATCATCACTATCATCATCATCATCATCATCATCATCATCATCATCATCATCATCATCATCATCATCATTATCATCATCATCATCATCAGCAGCAGCAGCATCAGCAGCATCAGCATCAGCATCATCATCATCATCAAAATCGTCATCCTTACCACCACCACAACCACCACCACCATCATCATCATCATCATCATCATCATCGGCAGCAGCAGCATCATCACTACCACCACCACCATCATCATCGTCAGCTGCATAATCATCACCACCACCAATAACATAATCATCATCAGCAGCAGCAGCATCATCAGCAGCAACATCATTGTGATTATCATCAGCATCATCATCAGCAGCATCATATTTATCATCATAGTCGATATTCGTCATCATGATCAACATCATCGCGATCACAACTAACATCATCATCGTCATCATCAGATTAATCATAATCATCATCAGCAGCATCATCATCATCAGCCTCATCCTCCTCACAATCATTACCACTACCAGCATCGTCAGCATAATCATCGTCAGCTTCATCAGAATAAGCAGAATCACCGCCGTCATCACCACCATCATCAGCAGCAGCAACATAGATTACAATCATCACAAGCACATTCATCAGTGTCAGCATCAGCAGCATTATCATCAATAGTCATTAGCATGAACAGCAGAATCATCAGCATCATCATCAGCATCATCAGCATCATCACTACCAACATCAACGTGAGCAGAATCGCCATCGTCATCAGCATGAGCATCAACAGCATCAACAACACCATCGTCATCAGTAGCGTAATCATTATCGGCTTCATCAGCGTAATCAACATCAGCAGCACCATCATCACCATCACCATCAGCGTCAGTATCATCATCATTATCACCATCACGATCATCAGCATCATCATCACCACCATCATCATAATCATCACCATCATCACCACCACCATCATCATTCCCATCACCCTCATAATCCTCATCATCCTTATCACGACTCCCCCAAGTCTGGAGACACGAGGTGTCACACGTGACGGTCTCCCGTGCCCCCTCGGACACTCGCCACCCAGAATGCTGGGCTGGCACTGAGTCGGGACTTGCCGCAGGCAGCTGAGTGTGTGTATATCTATAGAGTAGAACCATCGCGCGCGCTTCGCGCGCGCTCAAGTTCTAGCTAGGCCTGATAGGCTAACTCATGTAATCTCATTTTGGTCGCTTCTTGCGTCCAGGGACTCCCTTGGAGGTCCTGCGCAAGCCTCGGAATCGCATAGACGGGGAAATGCGGAAACGCAGAAATCATGAATTTCCTGCAGGTATTCAACGATTTGGGGCCCTCAAAGGCTTCCTGGGTTCTTTTTTGGAAGGTGAGGGGGGTCTGAATTATGGTCTGTTGTGCACGAGTGAACCGGGGGCCAAACTTGACAAAAAAAAGAATTGTGGGATTCTAATTGTTGTTCCGGTTCCTCGGCGCTGTTCGGCGCTGTTTTTTGTTTGTGCCTCGCGGGTTTTGTTAGCCGGGCCCCTTAGGGGTGTGGGATCTTCTGGACCCCCTAGGGGTTCTGGAGGCCTCCTGGAGGCCTGGAGAGCCGTCGGAAGGATGTACTAAGGGAACCTGTGCTGCACCCTGTCTTCTATGCTGAGGCTATATGTGTGAAGAGACGCGGGATCAGCCAAGCTGATTGGCAACCGAGACTGGTATGGACGAGGACGGCAACAGCAACAACAACCACGACCTCGACGACCTAGACGACGACGACGACGACGACGACGACGACGACGAGCGGGGTGTCCTATGCGCTTCGCGTGGCCGCACGCGGAGATGGCGGCGTTGTAGGCGTAGCATGTGGCTGTCATCCCGCTGTCCTGCATCTCCTGGTCGGCGGCGTCCTCCTCCTCCTCCTGCGCATCCTCCTCCCCTCTCTGTAGCTGCGAAGTGGAGGCGTGGCGATAATAAGGGGAATCATGTTGCACAGAAGGTACACGCAACCCATTCATGACGAGCGGGTGGGTTTATGAGTTGGGCAGGTTGGCAACGCTGGTCTTCCAGGCTGGTTGCGGGCCCTCCTTGTGCTCACTCTTGGTACCCTTCTGAGTTGTGCCCCGCACCCCCAGCCTCCAAGTCCAAACAAGTCGCTCTCTAGAGATCCAGGGGCCCTCTCCAGACCTCTGATGGCCTCAGGAGGCTCTTCTACCCCCTCCTCCTCCTCCTCCTCCTCCTCCTCCTCCTCCTCCTCCTCCTCCTCCTCCTCCTCCTCCAAGGATCGTGTGGGTCCAGGAGGCGGGCGCCCAAGGGGGGGGGTCGCAAACAATGGCCCGAGGCACGCGTGCGCACGAGAGGGGCGGACATGTCGACGCTGCTGAAGAGGAGGAGGAGGAGGAGGAGGGCCACCAGATCTGGGGAGACGTCGTGTCCCTCGGCATGGTATCCCCCCTCCCCGAATCCTCTGCAACCTTTGCAATGCGGCCGTCGCTCCCGCGACGTGGCCGGCGCTCCCCTCCCCGAATCGTCATCCCCCTCCTGGACCACCCCAGGAACGACCAGAGAAGCAGGGCACAGCGGCAGAGACTGATGGAAAGCCGCAGACGGCAGAAACCGAGGGGAAGCCCGCAGACGATCTCTCCGCTGGCGCCGGAGCCACCTCCCTGCATCTCCCTCGGCAGCGACGATAGGGGCGAATAGCCCAGAGGCGGGCATTACACGTATTCGCCCAGGAGCCTTTTCGACATAAATCATCGGCGCATATGAATACGTCTATTGCTCTCCCCTGGGCTATTCGCCCCTATCGTCGCCTCTGACTCCCCCCCTGGCTTGGCGCGGGGTGCGGGCGGGGGCCAGCGCAGGCGCAGCCAGGGTGGAGAACGGAGCAAGTCCCTGAGCTCAGGTGAGGCTGCCCCCACCAGGGCCCCCCTGTATTGAAAAAAAATGAAACATCGGATGCCTGGGAGCCTGACCCATGCTCAGCTGTACGCAGAAGCTCTCCCATTCTGCTCCCTGCTCCTGCCTGCTCCTGCTGCTGTTCCTCGTCCTCCTGCTCCTCCTCCTCCTCCTCCTGCCCCTCCTCCTCCTCCTCCTCCTCCTCCTCCTCCTCCTCCTCCTCCTCTTCCTCCTCCTCCTCCTCCTCCTCCTCCTCCTCCTCCTCCTCTTGCTCTGTTTAGCTAGCGCAGCGTTTCACCCATTGCCGTTTGTGACTGGTTGGGCTTGATTTCCTGCCCACGCGCCAAAATGACGCATGGCTTGTGATTAAGTGAACGCTTCGCTGCCACGCAGCCCTTTCCCATTCTGCCATACAATGGTGACGGTCAAAGAGCCACTGTCTGCACCATCTCGGCGCAGCTGACATCAACTATGGCCCGCGCAGTGACCAACGACAGATTGCTCCGATGGCGGGCGCACATACTTACAGCCTGAACTGGGTCGGCAGGCCTCCTCATTGGCTCAAAGTGCTGCTCCTTAGCTTTTTGCCCATATCTCACTCGAGGGCGCACCACCGAGCTGCTGTCCCGCAGGCCTCTAGGGTCCGGGTGAGCTTGCGTTCAAGCGCTGCGGGGCTCGCCCTCTGGGCCTCTAACAGATAGAGAGGAAGAGGGGGAGGGGGAGGAGGAGGAGGAGGAGGAAAAGAAAATGGGTAGCTGATAAAAACCGGGGAGGAATTCAACAAAGGAGTTCAAAGACAGGGAGACGCCTTGAACAGGTCCATGGCCGTGTTGCACCACTTGCACTTGCCGCAGACGCTGATCTCCCCCATCACTCGCTGCCTTCTTCGCGAATGCTCTCCCTCCTCGTTCCCAAGCTGTCCTGCGGCTCGCTCAACTCCGACGAATCACCATCACAGAAACTGGTGCGACCGCGATAGCTTTTCGCCGATAGCTGTCGCCATTGTCGGGGATTCCTTGACTCTACCACTTATCATTGTCGACACCACTCATAACAGTTCCGTCGCCATGGTGCTTCCACTTTTTAGCTGCAAACAAGCTGACACATGCAACCACACTGGTGGCAGAAGTAGAAGTGGTACCACTGCTACTACTTCGGCTGTTACCACTGACACCACCACTGCCACTGAGACTACGACTACAGCTCTGCCACCGTGCCGCGAGTCACTGAGTGGAGAGTCAGGCCCACTCCAGAAGAGGAGGATGCTGCGTAACCTGAAACTTTGGGAGCTTCGCCCAGACTTCTTGGATCGGTGCTGGAGGTGAGCTGCATGGGGCGCATGTGCTCTTTCGTGCCGATGCGCCGTCCAAGCTCCAGGCTTGCCTGCCGACCGCACCCGACCTCCCTCGCCGTCGAGCTGTCCACAACGACCGACGCGAGGCCTCGCCCCGCCCCCGGCCCCGGCCCCGGGCCCCGCCAGGGTTCCGTAGGTGTTCGCGTCGGGGGCCAGCTGCGGCGGGGAGGGGGTCCCCGAGCCGCCCGTGCCGGCCGACGCCGCGAGAGAGGGCAATGGGGGGAGAAAAGGGGACGGCACGGAGGGAGGAAAAGACTCAAGATTGGAGGGGGTAGGGGGGGGGGGGAAGAAGGGAGGACGGGGCGAGCCCATGGGCGCGTCATGGGCACGTCGTGCGCGCTGGCTCGCGTTTCAGGACGCACCCATACCTTCGCAACCCATGTATGGATTCCCCATATCCTAAGATGGGGTTCTTGTTGTTTCTTGGACACCGCCGACTCCAGAGAACAAGAACACACCCAGAACACAGACTTACTCATACACAGACTTACTCATACTCAGACGTAGTCATACACAGACTTACTCATACCCAGGCGTACACCTACACAGACTTACTCATACACAGACTTACTCATGCTCAGACTTACTCATACTCAGACCCACTCATACTCAGACTTACTCATGCCTATACGACCACCCTTCGGGTGATAAGGAGGTTCGGGGGGGGGAGGAAGCAACGTCTCACTCGATCGGTCTCACTATCGATCTCACTATCGATCTCACTATCGGTCTCGCTCGATCAATCTCACTCGATCGATCTCACAATCGATCTCACAAACGATCTCACTCGATCTATTTCACTCGATCGATCTGACAATCGATTTGACTATCGATCTCACAATCGATCTCACTGTCGATCTCACAATCGATCTCACATTCGATCTCACTATCGATCTCACCATCGATATTACAATCGATCTCACAATCAACGTCATCATCATCATCATCACCATCATCATCACCATCATCATCATCATCATCATCATCATCATCATCATCATCATCACGATCATCATCATCATCATTATCATCATCATCATCATCGTCATCAACGTCATCAACATCATCATCACCATCATCATCATCACCATCATCATCGGACACCATCATCAATATCACCTCATCACCATCATCATCAACATCATCATCATCATCATCACCATCATCATCATCATCATCACCATCATCATCATCATCATCATCATCATCATCATCATCATCATCATCATCATTATCATCGGGACACCATCATCGTCACCATCATCATCATCATCAACATCATCATCGGGACACAACCATCATCATCATCACCATCATCGGAACACCACCATCATCATCATTATCATCATCATCATCATCACCATCATCATCATCATCATCATCATCATCATCTCATCATCATCATCATAAATAACATCATCAGCAGCATCATCATCAGCAACATCATCATCATCATCATCATCAACATCATCACCATCATCGGGACGCCATCATCATCGTCACCATCATCATCATCACCATCATCATCATCTTTGGGACACCACCATCATCATCGACATCTGCATCATTATCACCATCATCGGGCAACCATCATCAAAATCATCATCATCACCTCATCAGCATCCTCATCAACTTCATCATCATCGGGACACCATCATCGTCATCATCATCAACATCATCATCATCGGGACACCATCATCATTATCATCATCATCATCATCATCAACAGCATCAACATCGACCTCATCATCATCATCATCATCATCATCATCATCATCATCATCATCATCGGGACACCATTACCATCATCATCATCAACATCACCATCACCATCATGATCATCATCTTATCATTATCAACATCATCAGGATCATCAATATCACCATCACCATCGGGACACCATCATCATCATCATCAGCAGCATCGTCATCATCAACATCATCATCATCGGGACACCATCATCATCACCACCATCACATCATCGTCATCATCATCATCGTCAACATCATCATCATCGGGACACCATCGTCATCACCACCATCACCATCATCATCATCATCATCATCGTCATCATCATCATCATCATCACCATCACCATCATCATCATCATCATCATCAGCATCAGCATCACCACACCACCACCACCACCACCACCACCACCACCACAACCACCACCACCACCACCATCATCATCATCATCATCATCATCATCATCATCATCATCATCATCATCATCATCATCATCATCATCATCATCATCATCATCATCATCATCATCGGGACACCGACGGGACACCGGCGGGACACTGCGCGCCACTGGCCCCCGGACAAGAAACATTTGGTACTGCCGCGCCTCAGCCGGAGGCGGGACACCGGCGGGACACCGCGCGGCACCGGCCCCTGGACAGGAATCATTTGGTCCGGCCGCGCCTTAGCCGGAGGAGACTTTCTTCTCGCCCGCCCACGCAGCTTCGCCTCGCCCGCACGCACGGCACGCACGAACACGAAACAGAAACCGATTTCCCGGTAGGGGGGCTCTCCGTTCCACTTCGATCTGACCCCCTCACCTCCGACCCAGACGTACACCTACACAGAATTACTCATACACAGACTTACTCATACTCAGACTTACTCATACCCAGACGAACTCATACACAGACTTATTCTTACTCAGACCTACACATACTCAGACCTTCTCATAGTCTGACTTACTCAACACACGGCAGACTTTGAGGATGTCTCAGGCGGGGCGCTGGTTTCAGCACCCCTAAGGGGACCCGCCAGGGGTGTTCTCACGGGCCAGTTCGCGGCCAGTTTGCGGGGATGTCTCAAGCGGTTTGCTCGTTTTCATGCCCAACGTCCTTTGCTTTCTGAACAGATTGTGAGGATGTCTCAGGCGGGGCGCTGGTTCCAGCACCCTAAAGGGAGCCGCCAGGGGTGTTCTCACAGACCCGTTCTGGGCCAGTTTGTGGGGATTTCTCAATCGGTTTGCTCGTTTTCATGCCCAACATCATTGGCTTTCAGAACAGATTTTGAGGATGTCTCAGGCGGGGCAGTGGTTCCAGCAACCCCGAGGGGAACCGCCAGGGGGCACGACACGGGCCCGTTCGCGGCCAGTTTGTGGGAATGTCTCAGGCGGTTAGCTCGTTGTCATTCCCAACATCATTCGTTTTCAGAGCAGTCTGTGGGGATGTCTCAGGCGGGGCAGTGGTTCCAGCACCCAAGGGGAGCCGCCAAGGGGTACGACACGGGCCCGTTCGCGGCCAGTTTGTGCGGATGTCTCACGCGGTTTGCTCGTTCTCATGCCCAACATCCTTTGCTTTCACAGCAGATTGTGGGGATGTCTCAGAATGGGCGCTGGTTTCAGCACCCCTAAGGGGGGCCGCCAGGGGTGTTTTCACAAGCCCGTTCGCGGCCAGTTTGCGGGGATGTCTCCGGCGGTTTGCTCGTTTTCATGCCCAACGTCCTTTGCTTTCTGAGCAGATTGACAGGATGTCTCAGCCGGGGCGCTGGTTTCAGCACCCCTAAGGGGAGCCGCCAGGGGTGTTTTCAGTGGCCCGTTCGCGGTCAGTTTGTGGGGATATCTCAAGCGGTTTGCTGGTTCTCATGCCCAACATCCTTTGATTTCAAAACAGATTGTGAGGATGTCTCCGGCGGGGCGCTGGTTTCAACACCCCTAAAAGGAGCCGCCAAGGATGTTTTCACGGGCCCGTTCGCGGCCAGTTTGTGGGGATGGTTCAGGCGGTTTGCTCGTTTTCATGCCCAACATCCTTGGTTTTCACAACAAATTCTGAGGATGTCTCAGGCGGGGCGCTGGTTTCAGCAACCCCGAGGGGAGCCGCCAGGGGTGTAGTTTGTGGGGATGTCTCGGGCGGTTTGTCTGTGCTGATGCCTAACATCCTTGGTTTTCAGAGCAGGTTGTGAGGATGTCTCTGGCGGTGCGCTGGTTTCAGCACCACTACAGGGAGCCGCCAGGAGGTCCGACACGGGCCCGTTCGCGGCCAGTTTGTGGGGATGTCTCAGGCGGTTTGCACGCGCTCATGCCGAACATCCTTGGCTTTCAGAGCAGATTGCGGGGATGTCTCAGGCGGGGTGCTGGTTTCAACACCCTTAAAAGGAGCCGCCACGGGGTACGACACGGGCCCGTTCGCGGCCAGTTTGTGGGGATGGTTCAGGCGGTTTGCTCGTTTCACGCCCAACATCCTTGGCTTGACGTTACTTGAAATAGAACATGGCAAGACACAAAACATGGCATGGCACCCTCATATCACACGCTCACCATGGCATGACATAAAACATGAGATGCACATATGGGGAGTTCCACGCAGTGGGTAATGTCTGGTCAAAAGGAAGGTAGTTTCCCTCTCTGGGGCTGTCGCGCTCCAGTTGGGGTACTGCTTTTCTGCGAGAGATCGTGGCGTGGGGGGTCCCAAGAACAGAGGTTATGTGGGTGGGGGTGTCGGGGCCAGGTGGGGGGCATCGGTCAGGGCCAGGTGGGGGGCATCGGTCGGGGCCGGGTGGGGGACATCGGTCGGTTCTGGGGGAGAAATCGTGGGATTGGGGGCCCCAAAAACACAGGTTTTGCGTGTGGGTGTGTCGGGGCCAGGTGGGGAGCATCGGTCACGGCCAGGTGGAGGGCATCGGTCGGCTTTGGGTGAGAAATCGCTGGATGGGGGGTCCCAAGATAGGAGGTTCTGTGGTTGGGGGCGTCGGGGCCACGTGGGGGGTATCGGTCGGGGCCAGGTGGGGGGTATCGGTGGGTTTTGAGCGAAAAATCGTGGGGTGGGGGGTTCCAAAAACAGAGGTTCTGTGGGTGGGGGTGTCGGGGCCAGGTGGGGGGTATCGGTCGGGGTTGGGTGGGGGGTATCGGTCGTTTTCGGGGTCCCAAGAACAGAGGTTCTGTTGGCGGGGGTGTCGGGGCCACGTGGGGGGTATCGGCCATCGTAACCAGCATCGCCACTAGCAACATCGCGTCTACCGTTGTCGACGTTACCACGATACCGCGCCAGCCCAAGTCGACGACTCGCACTGAAATGCCCGCTGGGATGCGCCGAGCGGCCAGCGCCACCGCGGCCGCGTCGGTCGCGCCGAACTAGCTAGCCGCCGCGTGCGCGTGCTTGGGTTGGCGCGGCCGCAGAAATGGACCAGCCAACGACTCGCACTCATCGCAATCCCCACCGCATGGGTTTTGCAGTCCAAGTTGCGGGTGGGCGGGTGGGATGATTGCACGAGCAGTGGAGTAGTCAAGCGCGGCGCAGGGCAGGCAATTCATTCTCCTTTCTAAAAACAGAATCGACGCTACCCCCCCCCCCTGGGTTGTCGCCCCACCTTTTCGCATTGCAATTTACATTTGATTCTGCCCCATCGTCCATCATACATATGAATTCATCCCATCCAAGCCAGGCCGGTATCGACCCCCCCCCCCCCGCCATTCTCTGCAAAAACCTACAATGCGCCCACATTCGTTTATCCAAAATTACGGTTTTGAGCAATCCTTTGCCACCAAAAAATGCACACGCGCGCCTCGTCGCGCGCGCACGCCAAAATCCTCCACCAACCTTCGGTTTCGTCCGGATGTTCAAATGGAGTGCCGGAAACAAGCATGTAGGAAACACTAGGTTTCGCAACGCGGATTTCCAAAAAGAAAAAACTTGCGCGCGCACTTTTGCTCATAACATGCTACCACACGGGCTTCGCGCGCGCATGTCGAAATCGTTAAAACGCCCTTGCGCGCGAGCGCTGGGGTGGCACGGTCCGTGTCAAATAAGACCATGCGGGCCACTCTCGCGCGTCTGCCGCGCGTGCATGCCGAACTCCTTCCAAAACCTTCATCACCGACGCGAGGACGCCGTCGTCGTCGGCATGATCAGCGTCGGCGCCGTCAAAGGCTGCCCCGTCGTCGCAATCAGCATCGTCACCAGCATCGCTACTATCATCATCGTGTCTACAAGTGTCGACGCTGCCATGATACCGCGCCCGCCCGCATCGACGACTCGCACTGAAGTGTACGCTGGGATGTGCCGAACGGTCAGCGCCACCGCGTTCGCGTCGGTCGCGCCAAACAAGCTGGCCGCTGCGCGCGCGTGCTTGGGTTGGCGCGGCCGCAGAGATGCACCAGCCAACGCCAATCCGAATGGGTTTTGCAGACCAATTTGCGGGTGGGCGAGTGGGATGTTTGCCAGAGCATGGGATGTGTCAACTCGCTGGTTCAAACCAATTGCACAACATAGGTTGCACCAACAAATTATCCGCCAAGCTTGCACAACATAGATTGTACACCATAGAATGCACGACATCGATTGCACAACATTGACAGCACCCCAAAAATTGCACAACATAGCTTGTCCAACATCGATAACCAGAAACACGCTGTTTGGGGTCCACGCTGGCTAACAGCTTCAACTAATTAGCCTGGCGAAGGACCCAACCATATGCAGATGTAGGTATCGCATTCGGGGGAGCCCCGTATGGGGCCACGAAACGCTGTATTGGGTGGGGGGGACGCATGCGAACTGCGCCACTGGGACCTTCGGTGGAGCTCCCTATGGGGCCACGAAACGCTGTACTGGGTGGGGGGGGCGCATGCGAACTGCGCCACTGGGACCTTCGGTGGAGCTCCCGATGGGGCCACGAGACGCTGTACTGGGTGGGGGGACGCATGTAAACTGCGCCACTGGGACCTTCGGGGATGGGGCCATAAAGCGCTGCCCTGGGTGGGGGGGGGCCCAGATGCGACATGCGCCACTGGGGCCTTCGGTGGAGCTCCCTATGGGGCCACGAAACGCAGCCCTGGGTGAGGGAACCGCATGCGGGCTGTGCCACTGGGACCTTCGGTGGAACTCCCTCTGGGGCTACGACACGCTGCCCTAGGTGGGGGAGCCGCATGCGGGCTGTGCCACTGGGACCTTCGGTGGAGCTCCCTATAGGGGCCACGAAGCGCTGCCCTGGGTGGGGGAACCGCATGCGGGCTGTGCCACTGGGACCTTCGGTTGAGCTTCCTTTGGGGCCACGAAACGCTGCCCTGGGCGGGGGAACCGCATGCGGGCTGTGCCACTGGGACCTTCGGTGGAGCTCCCTATGGGGCCACGAAACGTTGCCCTGGGTGGGGGAACCG
>CAUYUJ010010375.1:20000-28853 GCA_963575745.1 Prorocentrum cordatum | reverse complement strand
GCCGCCCCTATGCAAGGCGGTGCCGCGGGTGCTGCCGCGAGCCAAGCGACGCGCCATCGCCAGGGCTCGCCGGGCCCCAGCCCACGCGCGGCTGCCGCCGCCGAGGAGCGCCTGCCTCGCGCTTGCCGGGATGCTGGCCAGTTGGGGCCAGGCGCGGATGGCGATCTGCGTGGTCATCAGCTTCCTGCGTCTCCGGCGGCCCGGCGGGGCCCTTCGGCTGCGGGGCCGCAGCCAGGTCCAGCCGGCGGCGGCGGCGGGCTCTGGCTACGACAAGTGGGCGCTCCTGCTGCACGACGCGGTGGATCGGGCCCCAAGCGCGGTCGGTGTGTTCGAGGTGTCGGTGATCATCGACAACGCGAGCTGGCTTCGCCCGGTCCTGGAGGCGCTGAAGCCGGCGACGGCGACGGAGGACTCCTTCTAGGACTGCGACTTCAGCGAGCACGAGAAGGTGCAACGGAGGGGGAGGTAAGGCCACAGCAGCAGCATGAAATTGGATGCGAAGGAGTCGAAGCTGCTGACCGAGCTCCACCGGGCGCCAGCCGCCACGCTGTCGTTCGGCGGGCTGGTCGACGCGAACTTCGCGTTTGTGATCGAAGGCGCCCTGGCCAGCTTGTCGCGCCCGCTGCGGACCCAGGTGCCCGCCGCCCTGGCCGGCCTGGTGGGCGCTCGGCCCAGCCCGGCCAAGCCGCAAGCCGGGCGCAGCCGCAAGCGGCGCCGCCCATGACTGCGGACCCCGGTGCCGTTCGGGCCCACATGCTCGCGGCTCCCCGGCGGGCTGAAACTGAGGGGCGGTTGCACGGTCGCTTCGTTTGCGTCGAGCTGTTCTGTGGGAGAGGATGCAGTACAGCAGCGCTTAAGTTAAGGCCGATGGCTTCGCGGCGGTTGGTTTCGATCTCAGCCGTGGAGCCCATGAGAATCACCTCGCGCATGAGTTTTTTTATGTTCTCCAGGGCTGGGTAACCTCCGGCTGCGTTGCTGGCATCTGGCTCGGCACTTCTCGTGCTGCCTGGGGCCAGGCTCTGCGACGGCCGCTGTTGTAAGGTCATCCGTTTGGCTGTGAGATGGAGGGTGGCTGTATACCTTGAGAATCCAGCAGGTTCCCTGATGTGGCACGCACAGGAGCTGGCCAGGCTTTTGCGCGCGAGCTCGGCCCAAAAGGTCCAGCTGCACATGTGCCAGTACGGGGCGCCGAGGCGGAAGGCGACCAGCGTGGCGGCCTGGGTCTCGCTCTTGCTGCTGTCTCTCGGGCTGCGCTGCTCGGGTCGCAAGGGTATCTGTTCGCGGACGCAAAAGCCTCATATGATAGTATCTGGGCACGCGCCTCAGGGGCCTCACTGTGCCAGTCTTGCTGCGGAGTACCCCGGGGCGTTTGCCCGGAGGTTCAGCCGGTTGATGCAGCGACCCTTCGGAGATAGGCGGGCACGAAAGTGTGTCAAGTACGCATTTGATGTATCATTGGGGAGTTGAGTTCGTGATTATTTGAGTTCGGCCTCCTTGTTCTCTCTACAAGTTAGCCAGTTCACCATACGGGTATGGGTGTGTGCTCTCGGCTTGGTGCTACTCGGCATCGTTCCCTCGAAGCTGTTGCCCTGGACAACCCTTCACACAAAGAGAGCCTGGCGGGAGTGAACGGTAGGCGAGCTGTCACACTTAACATCTTCATGCGTAGCCCATCCTGGATCCCGCCGCACTTGCCACGCTCAAGTCTTCCCTCCCTCCTTCTCTCGCGTGTGTCTGCGGGTGTGTGTCTGTCCTATGCCTTCCTCTTCTCTCCCCTCCTCGCTTTCGTTGCTCAGCAAATTGTAAACGCAACTTCTTCAATGCAGGGTGTGTGCTCTCGGCTTGGCGCTACTCGGCATCGTTTCGTCGAAGCTGTTGGCCTGGCCAGCCCTTCGCGCAAAAAGAGCCAGGCGGGAGTGTGCGGTAGGCGAGCTATACATACATGTATATTATATATACAATTATGTATATATACATGTATATATACACACACACATCGGAGTAGGCCGGGGGGCAACGGCCCCAGGTTGGCATTGGGGTTCCAGGGGCCTCGCGAGTGCTCTCGTGGCTTGCCTCCACAGTGGCCCCGCGGGAGCACAGGTACAGTCGGGGCCCTGAAGAAGGAACCCTTTTCGTCGGGGAGGGGCTCCGCGTTCCTTACGTGTTTCACAGCTTGCCTCAGGCTCCCCTTATGTTTTCGACCGGAAATCGAAGGTCAACATATGGCAGAAGGGCCCTCGTTCCTGATTTAGGGTTCCTCAGGTCAACGCCCCGACTGTGAGCTCCAATCAGTCCACCAGACCCGTCCACCGCACCACGAGGGCGCCGAAGAGGGCCCGTGCGAGCGGGGCCCCATGGTGGCAGCCAGGCTGCGCTGGGACGGCCTCGGGCAGGCTTCGGCGGGCGCCCGAGGCCCCAGGCGAGTGCCCCGGGAGGCAAGAGCCGTTGATTTCCATGTGTTTTTCCATGCTCACTCCGAATTTCAGAATTTCATCGGAGGGCACCAACTATACACCTACACCGATCCAGCCCAGGCCGATCCTAGGCCCAGGATCGGTGTATATGCATTCTGCCCATGGCAGGAGGGCGTATACACCGATCCTGGGCCCAGGTTGATCCTGGCCGGGATCGGTGTTGGTGTATTGTTGGTGCCTCCCTATTTCAGAATTTCAGAATGCTCACACGGGAGCGACGAGATCACGCCGATCGAACTTCCGAATGCTCAGTTGGGGTCCTTCCTTCCCTCACTGGGAGGCAGAGCTCGCTGATTTCCCCGAGGTTGTTTTTGGATGCTGTTGGGTCCCCCACTTTCGATATCTAGACAATCGCGGACGGCCCAGGAACCCCAGAAGACCGCCCCAGTTTCGCCCGCGGCGCCTGGCCGTGCCTCTTGGGGCCCTCTCTGGCGAGGGGCCGCCCTGGAACCGCCTTGGAGGCCTGAGCTTGAGTTCCTCTTCTTCATCTTCCTTCGCAAGTGCGTTCTCACCATGATGGAAGCGAACCCGGCCTTGGCGATGAAAGCGCCCTGCGCAAAACAACACAAAGCACAGAGAAGACCATTGGGACGCCTCGAGCTTTCAAACTTGTTTTCCCATCGACGACGGAACGGGCGGAGGGGGATGGGAAGGAGCTCGCAGGCACTCAGGATGGCCCCAGGAAGGCGCGCAACAGGGCCACGAGTGCGCCCCAGGGTAACCCAAATGAGGCTGCAAAGCCCGAAGGACGGCCCGTCGGAATGATCCGACAATTTTCAGACGAGGGATGCGGAGGTGGAGCTTGGAGCTGAGATGGAAGAGGTGTGAGACGACAAGACAAGAACGGTAGGAGGTGGGAACGCCACAGGAAGGAATGTGAGACGAAGCGTAGGGTGTTTGTCAAAGGAGACCGGCATGGCCTTCGGCCCATCCCGCCTCCGTGCTTGGGTTGTTGAAAGACAGTTTGTAGGGTGTTGGGTGGGATGTCGAGGGAGGGATCGCAGGGGCCTCCTGGGGACCTTTTTGTTGGCCTCTTGGGGGCCATTTTGGTGCCTTCTGGGGGCGTCGTGGGGCCTGTTGCGGTCCTCTTGGGGCCTCGTGGAGCCTCTCGGGTCTCGGGGCCCGCTTGGGGCATCCTCGGGGGCCTACTTGAAATTTCGGTTCATGTTCCCCCTGTTGGGCCCTTCTTGGATCTTGGGGCCCTCTTGGGCCGTCTTGGGCGCCCCTCATGGCCGCCTCTTGGGCCGTCTTGGGCGCCCCTGGGGCCGTCTCGGAGCCCTGTTGGGCCGTCCCAAGGCTCTTCTGGGGGCCGTCTCCGCTCGTCTGAAATTCGAAAAGGGAAGGACCCCGAAGTGAGCATTCGGAAATTCGATTGGCGTGATCTCCTCAGTCCGTGTGAGCATTCTGAAATTCTGAAATTCGAAATTCGATTGTCGGAGTGAGCATTAAAACAAAAACACTGGGAAATCAACGATTCTTGCCTCCCGGGGCACTCGCCTGGGGCCCCGGGCGCCCGTGGAAGCCTGGCCGGGGCCGTCCTGGCGGAGCTTTTGGCAGCCTTCGGACCCTGTCACCAGGCATCGACGGCGCTCTCGGGGCGTGATGGCCCGGTCCGGTAGGTTGTCGTCCTAATTTTGAGTTATTTTCGGCGACTACAAAGGGTATGGTTACGCCGGGGTGTGGTTTGCGATCGGCACCGTTGGGGCCTGGGGGGCACGACGCTGTCCTCGTCGGGCCTCCTCGGGGCGCGGGAGAACTCCATTGAGGTCCCCGCGCGCCCCCCAGGGTGCCCCCCAGGATGCTCCCCAGGATGCCGATTGCAAACCACACCCTTTGCAAACCACGCCCTTTGGAGCCGCCGATAGTTGTGCGCCCGCTGGGCCACAAGGTCGCTCGTGGGGCCCCAGGAGCCCCCCTGCCAACCCGTGGCCGCTGTCGGGCTATTTGTGTGTGTGTGTGTGGTGTGGTTATCTCTCAGCTTTTTGTTGTCCTTCTCTCTCTCTCTCTCTCTCTTTCTCTTCCTTTTATCTCGTTCGCACTCACCATGTCCCTCTGTCTGTCTCTCTCTCTCTCTCTCCCTCTCTCTCTTACTTCCCCTTCCCCTTCCCTCCCTCATCGTAAACTCTCTCTCTCTCTCTCTCTCGTTTTCAGTCCCTCTCTCTCGCTTTTTTTTTTTTCTCTCTCTCTCTCTCTCTCTCTTTTTCTCTCTCTCTCTCTATATATATGTGTATGTGCATGTCGCTTCTATTTATGTATTACATCAGGCATGCGCGCTTCTACACACATACACACATGCAGATGGATTCCCAGAGCACTGCTTGCACTCGCGGGCTCTCGCTTTTATGTCCCCTGGGAGTGCTTGGACGAGCCCGCCGAGGACTCTCCGCGTGGCCGCCTCCGTGGGCGTTCGTGGGCGCCCTCGTGCGCTGGGCGTGCCTGCCCACGGAGCTCCGGCTACTTCCATCTGCGCGCGGCCCGCTCAGCTTCGACCGGAAGGCGGCGCGCTCTCGACCCGCGAATCAAGCAAGTCTGCCTGCCGACGCTGCGTTGGCGTGGCCGCCCGTGCCGCCCCCGAGGGACGGCCGCTCCTGATCTCTCTATCCCTCCCCCTCCTCCTCCTCCTCCTCCTCCTCCTTACCTCCACTCCGCTTGTTGTGGTTTCCTTTCTTCGTGGTGCTGGTATGTGTTTTTGTAGCGCTTTTTTTTTTTTTCCCCGCCTCTCCTCCTCTTCCATCCTCACTCTCCTTCCTCCCTCCTCCCAGCCTACTACATTCTCGCGGGTTTCCTCTACATACGCCTGAACCTGCTCCTGCGCCGGGCGCCCCGTGCGCCGGGCGGGGCCCCATCGACGCTGCGCACGCTGCGGCCGCCCGTGCCGCCCCGCCGCCCCGCGCTCGGGGGGCGATCCTCGGCGCGCGGAGCCTCCACGGCAGGGGCTGCCCCGACGCGTCTATACGGCTTCGGCTGCGGCCCGCCTCGGGGGCTCTGCCTCCCCCCGGCCTCGCCTGGAGGCCCCGGCGCTCTCTCCTTCTCCTCCTCCTCCTCCTCCTCCTCCTCCTCCTCCTGCTCCTCCTCCTCCTCCTCCTAGCTCCCTCCTCCTTTCCTCTCCTCCTCCTCCCCTCATCCTCCTCCTCTCCTCCTCCTTCCTCCTCCTCCTACTCCTCTCCTCCTCCCCTCCTCCTCCTGCTCCTCTCTCCTCTGCCTCCTCCTCCTCCTCCTCCTCCTCCTCCTCCTCCTATCCTCTTCCTCCTTCCTCCTCCTCCTCCTCCGCCTCCTACCCCGCGCCACCCCCCCCCCCACATCATCCAACTACCAGCAGCGCGCCACTTCCGCTCTCTCCTCCCCCCCCTTTCCGCCTGATTCCCGACGCGTCTACGGCTTCGGCACCGCCCGCCTCGGGGGCTCTGCCTCCCCCCGGCCTCGCCCGGAGGCCCCGGCGCTCTCTCCTCCCCCCCCTCTTTCCGCCTGATTCCCGACGCGTCTACGGCTTCGGCACCGCCCGCCTCGGGGGCTCTGCCTCCCCCCGGCCTCGCCCGGAGGCCCCGGCGCTCTCTCCTCCCCCCCCCCCCTTTTCCGCCCAATTCAAAAGCCTGAGCCTCGCGCGGCCCGCTGAGCTTCGACCAGAAGGCGGTGCGCTCTCGACCCGCGGATCGAAAAAATGCCTTGCACTTCACAGCGTGCGCCGCGCAGCGTGCACAAGAAAGTATCACAGGACGCAGCGTACACCCGCACGGCGCTCACCACGAGCTCGCACCAGGTTCCTTGCACGACATGGCTTGTGCCACACGCACTGCACTGCATACCGCTCACCTAGGGAGCTCACGCTTCACAGCTGGCATGGCATATACACCACATAGCTTGCACCGCATACGTCTCTTCTCCACTGCACTGGTGTACTGTTTGGGTTCCAAGCTGGCTACCATACGTTGGCATGCGTCAACATGCAACGTAGACTCCATGCATGCCGTGTCGCTGAGGTCAGTTGTCGACCTTCCTGCATCAACGTGATCACACGTTAACGCAGACGAGTGAGTCCAGGCTCGTGTCGCCACGGCGCGGTGAAAGTAAGTGTGGAAGTGTGTTTCTTCTATGTTTTTTTTCCAGCGTGGTCTGTGTATTCTGATGTCAAGGTCTTTTGAGAATCAGCCTTTCTTGAAAGCTTGCCACAGCTGACCCTACCTCTCGCAGTTCAGATCCATTGTATCAATATCCGAGGACGGTCTTCTGGAATACAGCAGGGTTCCCGTTCCAAGACAAGTGTTGGGAGTAGGCGCGCCGAAGATGCTTGCCCATGCTCCAGTATACATGTTGTGTACTACTTGCGTACCGTGTCATGCCACTTTCACGTTGAATCGAGTCAGGCATGGTTTCGTGTTGATTATTGTTACCCAGTGTGCCGACATATTGTTGTTTCTTATGCCGGATTTGTGCCGTCTGGTCACATCCCAGGTAAGTTTTGACGTCGCAGCGTCGTGCATACATGTGCACAGGATTGTCACGCGTGATACCTTAAGTGACAGACTTCCGCTTCGATCCCCCCGTCACCGCAATGTTGTACGCTTGGTCCACATGAATTGCGCGGGCAGTTTGGGAGCTTCGGTAGTCTATAAAACAGTTTCTAGAGTTGGAGGGGTTGTGTCCAGCACAAGTGCGGGCAAGGGTAAGCGCCTGCATCATTCAGGACAAGTGCGGGCTCGGTGGCACTGGCCATAAAGCGTCATCCTTAGTTGCACACCGTTGAACCATTCATCAGGACCACTGTCTGCCTTGCCTCGCCCTTCACACTTCTGCCCGTGATCAACCAACGGGGAAAAGCAAAAGAGAGGCACGAGCTCGGGCGCAGGCGTGCTGTTCAACTTTGTGTGCCAGGTCGCCCAGACGTCGATCAGCTGCTGGGGATTCACTTGGGCCGTCACGGCACTGGGCCTGCCCAACAAAGAAGCCGCCATGGTGCCCTCGACGTTTTCGTTGGGGTTCATGCTCACCCGCTTCGCCGTGGTCCTCCCGGCCTCCCGCAGGAAGCCTCGTTTTGACTCCTCCTCATTCTGAATTTCGCACGCTCCCTCACAATCACCCTCTCCCTGCTCCCCGCCCTGCCTCCCTCCCTCCTTCCCTCCTCCTCCTCCCTCCTTCCCTCCTCCTCCTCCTCCTCCTCTTTCTCCTCGTCCTCCTCCTCCTCCTGGGTCCTCGGCAGGCGTTGGATATGGACCATCTCCACCGCCTGCCGAGGTCCCATAAGATCGATCCCCCAGACACTGGTGACGGATATCTAGGCCTCCCAGATGGGGTCGGAGCAGCTGGGGTCGGAGGATCGCGCCGCATCGCCGATGCATCGTCGGTGCGGCTCGATGCGGGGCTCGATTTGCTTAACGTCGACGTCGCCGATGCATCGCCGACGCCGACGATGCATCGCCAGTGCATCGCCGCTGCATCGCCGCTGCTTCGCCGAAGCATCGGCGACGCGGCACGATCCTCCGACCACGTCTTCTCGGACACCATCCAGGAGGCCTCTAGGGTAGGTCCCCGCCTGGCATTTTCAGCCCCCCGGCGCCCCTTCCCATCCCGTCGCCGTGGCGGGATTCCCCCCTCTTCCCGACCTCTTTCGGCAGGAGGTGGGGAGGAACGGCAGTTGCAGGAGGAGGGGGGGGGAGGGGGAGGAGGAGGAGGAGGGGAGGGAGAAGAGGAGGAGGAGGAGGAGGAGGAGGAGGAGGAGGAGGATCGGTCGGCACAGATCATCGACGGCAGGTCACGGTGTGACGGAGCCGCCTGCACGCCAGCGCAGCCGCGCCATGGCGGCACCCTCAGCCCCCTCGCGCGGTGGCCCCCTCTCACCCTCGCCGCGCCTGCCACGCTTCCAGTCTGCCTCGGCGAGGAGGGCCCGCGGGGCCCACACCGGAGGAGCGTCGACTCCGCGGCGAGCAGCGAGGGGGAGAACTGAGAGGGAGGAGGCCTTCTCAGAAGGCTCGCCTCCTCCTCCTCCTCCTCCTCCTCCGCCTCCGCCTCCGCCTCCGCCTCCTCCTCCCATTCCTCGTATTCCTCCTCCTCCTCCTTCTCCTTCCCCTGCCTTCCGAGAAGTGTTCCAAGTCTTCCCGGAAGACAGAACAGTTTTTGTTCAGAAGGTGCGAGGGCTTCAGAAGTCTCGCCGCCTTCCGAAAAGGCCTTCTCCTTCCCATTCCCCCCCTCGCTCGCCGCCGATCGACGTGAGCCTTCGGAGCCCTGCCCGCGCGCAGGTTCGCAAGGTGCCACGGCTGCTTGGGGCGGCCATTGCAACCGCCGCGGAGGTCTGCCAGGCGGAGTGGGCGCGCTGGCCGCACCGCTGGCACCAGACCCACGTCGACGTGCCCTCTGCAGCACTCGTCCTGCAGCACCTGCCACGGTG
>CAUYUJ010010375.1:0-15000 GCA_963575745.1 Prorocentrum cordatum | reverse complement strand
TGAGCGCGTCATCCTGCGGGCCGAGATATACGTGGACCAGGCGCGGCGCATTGCGACCGGTGGACCAGACTTCCTGCTTCGTGAAGATGCGGGAGCCTTACGACGGGCGTCGATGCAAATGGCGTTCATCGAAGAAGACAAAATTTCTCTATTCAAACATAAACTTTTGGCGCTCCGCGCGGATTTCCTGGGTCCGCGCTGGGCACCCCCTGGCGGCGCCTCCTGCGTCGGCCCGGGCGCGCTCCGCGCGCCAGGGAGGGGGGTCCGGCGCGGAGCCAAGAAACCCGCACAGAGCGCCAAACGTTTACAGTCGGGGCACTGAAGAAGGAACTCTTTTCGTTGGGGAGGGGCTCCGCGTTCCTTAAGTGTTTCACAGTTTGCCTCAGGTGTTCCTAATGTTTCCGATGGGGAGTCGAAGTTTAACTTATGGGAAAGGAGGGGTCTCGTTCCTTATTTAGGGTTCCTTAGGTCAACGCCCCGACTGTATGCAGTGTATTGTTTTCCGATTGAGGCGGGAGTCGATGTAAACAGGGTTCAGCCAGAGCGCCAGATCTTGCGGGATCCTGCAGAGCCAGGGGTGCACTGACTCAGGTTTGCGCGCAGGTGCGTGCAGGGTCCTGCAGGATCTCGCGGGATCCTGCAAAATCCCGTCGTCGGTACGGGATTTCTAGGGCTCCAGGGTTCACGCGAACAAGAGCAACGACGGATGAAATTCGGAGCCCTTCTGAATCCCGAGGCGGTCCCACAGCGGTCCGTCCAGCGAGGTTTCGGGGCTCCGCGCGTCACTGGGCCGTCTGGTCTTCTTTGCTCAGCGCGTCCTCTTACTCTCGCCATCGTCCTCTTCCACCCCGTCCCGTTCCCCCTCCCTTAGCCACGCGCAGAGGGGGGTGGGGGGAGGGGGGAGGGCTTCTCAGAAGCACCCCTGCTTCTTAGAAGGCGCGGGCCTTATCTATAGACGTATGGCTATGGCTGGCGCCTTCTAAGAAGCAGCCTGCTTCTACGAAGCCCTCCCCCCCTCCCCCCACCCCCCGCTGCGCGCCGCCAACTCCCCTGCGCCAAGAGGCTCGCCCTTGCGCGTCGCTGCCTGGGCCACGGGGCCCCCCTTCTCCGCTGTGGGCGGCGCGGGAGGCCCCCCCCCCGGCGGCCCGGGGAGGCCTCCGGAGGGGTCCTCTGCGGCGGGTCTCGGGAGGCACAGGGCAGGTGCGAAGGGTGTGCACAATTCTTGGCGCGGTCATCTATGCGGGACGGGAAAGTGACCACAGCCGCTGCTCCTTGTGTGCGCCGCCTTCGAGCCGGCCGAAAAAGAAGCAGTGGTTGTGGTCATTTCCCTGGTGCCAAGCTTAACGAAGATGACCACAACCACTGGCTTGTTTGTGCTGGCTGGAAGGCGGCAACAAAAGAAAAGCAGTGGCTGTGGTCGTTTTCACGCCCCGTAATCTAACCTCCTTCGATCGAAGAAGACAAATGGGTATAAACATGTTTAGATTTCGACGCGCCGTGGCGCCCCAGGACCTGCGCCGTGGCGCCCCTGGCGGCGCTTCCTGCGACGCCACTGGCGCGCTCCGCGCGCCAGGGAGGGGAGTCTGGCGCGGATCCAAGCAACCCGCGTGGAGCTTCGAAAGCGTACGTTCCTGCCGTCTTTTGCTCCTCTAAGCATGCGGCCTCATACTCGATCCTCTGGCGCTGGATGCCCGCCTGCCTTGAGGCGTGCTTGATATCGCGAGTCCCCCGGCAGCAGGCGGGGACGGCGGGTAGTCCATGCCGGGGTCATAGTGACCCTCGTCGGCTGCACAGTCCTGCATCTGGTTGTGCAGGGCGCGGGAGAGGAAGAGGAGGTGAGCCTGCACCTCATCCAGGCGCCCGCCCCTCGTCCGTCGAACCTCCTGGGCCCCCCCAGGAGCACCCGGGCGATCATACCCCCGTCCTCCTCCTCAAGGTTGGTGCTGGGTCGCAGTCCTTTCCGCATCGATCGAGATGTTATTAGATGTATGCTCGTACGTGTGGGCTTCAGGATTTCTCCGGAGAAGCTCTGAGACCTCTCGTTCCTGGAATTCCAGAGACCTCGGGACTGCGTTGTGAACAGGTCGCGACGGCTAGAGAAATGGAAGGGAGATGAGCGGAGGGAGGGAGGAGGAGACAGAGGAAGTGGAGGAAGATACTGAGAAAGAGGGAGGAGGGAGGAGGGAGGAGGGGGAGGAAGAGAAGGAAGGTGGGAGAGGAGGAGGAATAATCAGGAGTCTGAGGAGGAAGGAGGAGACAGGGGAGGAGGGAGGAGGAGCAGGGAGGAGGAGGAGGAAGAGGAGGAGGTGAACACTGCGGAAAGACTGCGTAGGTGAAGGATGAGTTTGATGAGGAGGCAACTAGGAGGGAGGCAGGAGGGAGGAGGAGGAGATGGAGGAGGAGACGGATGATGATGATAATAATGATGATGATGATGATGATGATGATGATGATGAGGAGGGGAGGAGGAGGAGGAGGAGGAGGAGGAGGAGGGAGGAGGACGAGGAGGAGGAGGAGGGGAGGAGGGAGGAGGAGGAGGAGGAGGGAGGAGGAGGCGGAGGAGGAGGAGGAGGAGGAGGAGGAGGAGGAGTGAGTCGCGCTGTTCGCTCCTTCATCCCCCCGCCTTCCCTCGCGGCCGCCGCCGCCGCCCGGAGGGATGGGGCCCCGACGCTGCGAGGAGGCTCCCGAGCTGTGCCTTCGACCGCTTGGGGCCATTCGTCGTTGAGGAGGAGGAGGGGGAGGAGGAGGAGGAGGGATGAGGAGGAGGGATGAAATGGAGGAGGAGAAGGAGGAGGAGGAGGAGTATGAGGAGAAGAAACAGGAGTAGAAGGAACAGGAGTGGGAGGAGGAGGAGGACGAGGACCAGACTGATGACGAGGAGGGTTCCTGCCATCTTCCGTGTCGCCTGCTACCGCCCCCCTCCAATCTTTATAATTCGATTTCACGTGTTAGCGGCGTCAGTGTACACCTCGAATCCATGCCCTCGCGGTCTCGCATTCCGGGACGCGATCCCGTGGATACGCGGTCGCATGGATTCATTCGCCATGAAGGGAACGGGTCTTGAGAGAAGCGGGTCCTGAATTTTTGTGGCCATTATCGGGCTTTTGAGGCCCTCCACGGGCCTTGAACTGTCAGAAAATGACTCAGGACGAAGATCTCGTTCTGGGGGAAGGCCCTGGGATCCAGGATCCGTTTCCCTCAGGACCCGTTTCCCTCAATATGGATACGTTCCGCGGAGGGCATCAGCGAACCAACAGGTGCCGTATCCATGGGGTCGCGGCCCAGGGACCCAGCCCGCGAGGCCGTGGGTCTAGCTGCATACGCTTCTTGCCCACGATACCCGCTCCTCCAAACTCCGCTCGGAATCTATGGATAAATCGCCAGGGAGTGCCGCCGATGGTTTCGGCTGCCCCCCCTTCGACGTCCACTCTCCCCGCCCTCCCCTTTCGTTTGTGTTGACCCCCTTTAGTAGTCTCACGGTTCCGATGCGTGTTTGTAGTTGTGTTCACGGGCGTGTCGGACGCAGTTCTTGGGAGGTCAAATTGTGATTTTGCTTTGGTCCGAAACCCGATGCAGTCCGGTTGAGTCCCGCTTTATCTGGTCTCATCCCGCTCAATCCGGCTAAATCCCGCCGAATGCGATGCCCAAGCTGGCGTAAGAGCCCTGCAGTGAGGTTCGATATTTCACAAGCCTTCCGACGAACAAGCCCAAGGAGGGAAACAAAAACACGCAAACACAATTAATCGTCGATTCCCCAGCAAATACAGGAACATATGGGAAGTGTGGGGGGGAAGACAACCCAGAACATATAGGAAAATATGGGGAATAGTTTTATTTGTGTGTATTTATTTCTGTGTCCTGGGGCCCCTTCAAAGCCTCCCAGCAGTTCCCTCCGAAACGCGCGCCGGGTCCAGGAGGCCCTGGCGCCACGGCGCCACGCACTTGGCCTCACGCCTGCCCGGACAACGGTCCTCCGAGGTGGTTCGCTCGTTCGTCCCCCCTTCTCCCCTCGCGGCCGCCGCCGCCCGGACAACCGTCCGCCGAAGGAGGAGGAGGCGGGGGAGGAGGACGAGGAGGAGGAGGCGGAGGCGGAGGAGGAGGAGGATGAGGACGAGGAGGAGGAGGATTGACGCCACAGCTTGACGCTCAGGTTGGTCTAACCCCAAAAGGAGGAGGAGGAGGAGGAGGAGGAGGAGGAGGAGGAGGAGGAGGAGGAGGAGGAGGAGGAGAGGGACGGAGGAGACGGAGGAGGAGGAGGAGGAGGATTGTTTTTTGGACATCAACGCGCACACGCCTCAAGTGCTGCCTCCGAGAGCGAGAAAACTCAGAAGAAGAGGCACACCGCGTACAGCAACAGGGGGAGGTACTGCACGCACACGACGCGGTTCAAAGCATATTTAGCCGAGCCCGATACCACAGAAATTCTGTCCCGATCCATGCGGCAGCCTCATACAGCACTGAGCGAACACAACTGAAAGTGCCAGGAAGCCCCGTATATGATGGAAAGAAAACGATGGTGCCAAGGAAGAACACGCAATGCCAGAAAAGGCAACATATCCCAGAAGCACGCCGTGGCCTTTTATATCCAGCTGGGGGCAGGCTGTACACTGAAAAGGCGGTCCTCTCCAGGATCGTGAGGGAGATGCACGGGAATCTAAGCGCAGGCAGATACCTCACCTGGCATCGCTCGGACGTGTGCATTTTTTCTCGGCGAGAACCATCGAGGAGCATCCTTGATCATTTGGCGAAAAACCAAGCACAATACCGAACAAAAACATAGGGAAGGGACGTTCGAGCGATGGCCAGTGAGGGAGATGCGCAGGAATCTAAGCGCAGGCAGATACCTCAGGAGCTCCCTCGCCGCCAGTCGGTCCAGACGACGGAGCAGTCGCCGCACCTCCTGCGCGTGGAGCGCCTTGAACACCGTCGAGCGGCTTGCTCCTCCTCCTCCTCCTCCTCCTCCTCCTCCTCTAACGCCTCCTCCTCCTCCTCCTCCTCCTCCTCCTCCTCCTCCTCCCTCCTCCAACGCCAGACCACGCCACCAGCTGCTTTTCCACGAACGCCAGAGCTCGGCTTCGACGGTGCTGGCGCCCACCCCATCGTCATGAGCAGCATCCGTGTCGGCCCCGAGGGTGGCGACGGCATCCGCCGAAGGAGCACGCGAGGCAATTCTGGCAGCCACGGCCACCGAATCGCCTGCAGCATCAGAGGGCAAGGGGACCCAGACCCAGCGCCGGGCACGAAAGGGGAAGCATCAGTCAGGAGGGGAAAGAAACACACAGACACAATTCATCCTCGATTCCCCAGAACATATGGGAACATATGGGAAGTGGGGGGGGGAAGACAGAAACCCCGGAGATATAGGAAAATATGGGGAATCTTTTTTTGTTTGTGTGTATTCATTGGTGTGCCCGGGGGCCCCTTCGATCAGCGCGCAGGCACTGCTCTTTCACAGCCACGCGGCAAGGAAGAGAACACCACGCAGGGCCACGGCGTGCAGCCCAGCCCTTCACACCGCCGAGGCCGACCGCCCTGCCCAGCGTGGGCCCCAGGCCGGGCACGCCTGCAGCGAGCGATACGGGGCCCCCGCAGGCGGCCGATGCGCGGCACGGAGGGCACACTGGCGCTCCACACTGCGTATGCCAGGCTTTCGCGAGCCTTCGAAGGGGGTAGGGGGCCACTTGCGAACCCTACCCCTGCCCCCCACGAGTTCTGAGGGTGGAGGGGGAGGTTCACCTTCTTCGGGAGCTCCCGAGCGAAGGGAACCCCACCCTCCCCCTCAGAACTCGTGGGGGGTAGGGGTAGGGTTCGCCAGTGGCCCCCTATAGAGGGCCTGCGAGGCGGGCCGAGCGATGACCTCCACCCCCGCCGTTCTCCGCCGGGACGGCCGCGCGGGGAGGCGCCGCGACCAGGGCCCGCGAGGCCGCTGCAGCTCCACGTCGGGCCGCCGAGAGCTGCGCGCTGAGCCTCACGGTGAGGTTGTCTGCGGAAGCCCGGGCTCCTCCTCCTCCCCCTCCTCCTCCTCCTCCTCCTCCTCCTCTCCTCCCCCTCCCCTCTCCTCCTCCTCCTCCTCCTCCTCCTCCTCCTCCCCTCCTCCTCCTCCTCCCCTCCTCCTGTCCTCTCCTCCTCCCCTCCTCCTCCTTCCTCCCTCCTCCTCCTCCTCCTCCTCCTCCTCCTCCTCCTCCTCCTCCTCCTCCTCCTCCTCCTCCTCCTCCTCCTCCTCCTCCTCCTCCCCCTCCTCCTCCAGCGTGACCCCGCAGGACGATGCGCCCCGCGTCCGAGGCGCCTCCCGCAGTCATCCCCTGGCGGGCCACCTCCAGAAACTGCAACTCCGGAGGCCCATGACGAGCCGATTTGAGCCCCGGGGGCGCGGAGGAAGAGGAGGCGGCGGAGGAGGAGGAGGAGGAGGAGGAGGAGGAGGAGGAGGAGGCGGAGGCGGAGGAGGAGGAGACAGACAGACCGACATGCTCACGGAATCCCTCGTCAGCTTGGCCTCGAAGCACACAACACATTGCAAGCTTGGGTTCTGAGGGGCGAGTCAGTTCGCCGTTTGAAGAGCGTGGGAGCGAGCCGTGCACGCGCCGTGGCACGGGCATGCCGATCGGGGAGGGGTGACGCCAACACGGTGGAGCCACACGGGCCAGGACCCACCTTGCTGGCTTCCCCTCCCCACGATCGGGCGCCGCTGCCTGATGCACCGCCCCGAGAAGAGGCAATCCCCCCGACAGAGGCATTTGGCCTCGAGCGGGGCCGAGGGGGCTGGGAACTACCTCTCCCACGGGAACCCCGACCGCGCCCACGAGGCGCCTGTCTGGGAAGAGCAATCGTCGGAACAGACGTCGGACGGGGGGGTCTAGGCGGGATATGGCCAGCAGCCTGTAAAGCCCTAAATCGCTCGCTCGAAGACCAATCAAACCCCGTCGACAACGAAAAAAAATCATCCGAGCCGCAGGCACATCCGTTTCACTCACCGTGTTCCTTACCTGGAGTCTCGTCTGCCCAGGCCCTCGATACTCAGTCTGGTCACTTCCGCCATTCAACCCATCATCAACTCTGTCCATCCTCACATGTCGTTGATCAGCTTCGAGAGCTGCCGATGGAGTGGGCCTGGCGGAGCCGCCCCCGCCTTGTACACCGCCTTCATGTCCAGCATCGCCTCTCCAAGGAGAGCCGCTAGCTTGGGCCCGTCAGCGTGAGTGACCTCGACTGCGTACATGAAATGACCTTTGTCCGAGCCCGTCGTCACCTGCTGCAACTGCGACTGGTCGTCCTTGCCCTTGCCCTTGTCCTTGCCGCCCTCGGTGGGCTTCCCCTTGTAGGCCTTCCACCGAGAGTACGGAGCCAGCGCCGCGATCTGCTGCGGGGAGAAGGTCACACTCACATCCTTCCACATGCTGGAGAAGCCGTCCGTCAGCCCCTTCTTGCTGAGGTTCCCGCCCGTGCCCCACCTTTTTCACCGATGCCGCGAGCGCCGCCACGTGCGGGGGGGCCCTGCTCTCGACGTCGACCCGTTCCCCTGCCGTTACCTTCTCGCGCAGCACCGTGGACTGGGCGTTGTACGCCCTGCCCGTGGCCTCTCGTTGCTCGGACGGGCCGCCTTGCTTCACCTCGAGCTGTCTGAACACGACGGCGGCCAGGTCCTGGATCTCGCGGGAATCCGCCAACGCGAGGCGCCCCATCGTCCCCACCGTCTCTCGCAAGCTCTTGCTGCCGCCGCCGTTGTCGTCGTCGTGGCGGCCCTTCTTCTGCAGCGGCGGGGCCGCGGTCATCTCCGCGTCCGTCGGGAGCGCCAGCCACGCTGGTGCACCCTCCAGGGCCATGCTGCTGCTGGCGCCGACGGTCCGACTGAGGACGATGAGGCAATACCTCTCGAGGAAGATGCTGAACCAGATGGCTACAGAGGTGATCCAAATCAGCATGATCGGCCCCGCATATTCGGCACTGAAGTGTATCCGGAGGTATGAGAGCGTGGAACTTCCGAGCCCCATCAGGAATACAGTAGCCCCGAACGAGAGACCGAGCTAGGTGACGGCCAGCCACCACTTTGGCAAACCACTTGCTTATTCGTAGGAGATAATACGTGTCCCGCATTCCGAGCATGGTGTTTAGCACGAAGGTGGTTGAGAAGATCACGTTTTGTGGGGAATATTGCCTCTCAAGTTACACCACCTTCTTCCACCCATTTGCATTTCCCTTCCCGAGTGGCCTCTGGGGCTTGTGGAACAGGAACCTCAGAGGGCTGGTAACCTGGAGGAGGCACTTGGGCGTGAACCTGGGCCGATCGGATCACGGAGAAATCAATCTTGATAACGTCGGGCGCCAATTGGGGGTCCACGAATTTGCAGGGGAACTCCGAGAGCTCTTCCATGACCAGGGCCTCATCGTCCCCAGACCCCCCCAGGCCCTCCAAGATAGCCTGGAAGAGACCCCCCCCCGAAATGAGACCCCCTCTCTTTATTACGAAATCTGGAGTACCTTCACCGAACAAGACTCGTGGTTGTTGCTTGCCTTCAGTTGTTCGTTGCTACGGGCTGCTTCCAGGACTTCAGGCGCTGCGCAGATCCTATACCCATGCTCGTCAGCAGTAAGCACGCTTTCTGAACACCGCAGGATGCTATATGAGATGGCACATGCGGTGAAGGAGTGGGATGCCTTGAAGCTTGATTGCGGTGGGGGAGGTGTGTCGGGTGCGACCTTTGCAGGTTTGGGGCTACCTTTTAAACCTTGGGTAGCGGCCGCAGAATCGCACATTGCTCTCTGTGAGCATTCCATGTAATCTTTATTGCAGCATGAGCAGTTCGCAATGACTGCCATACTGTAGCCTGTATCATCAGGCCACTTTGCAGACTCCCGTATCTGACAAATATGATTGTGCAGTTTATTATCCCAGCTGACAATGCACTGGCTACAGTTAGATGCCATTTCGGCACGTCTGTAGGGGAATGACCTGTCATTCCCATTGTGGACTACTGACCGCGCAGTACAGCAATCTTCAGCAAGACTAGTTCATACCTCTGGTCAGGCACAGGCTGCGCAGTTGTTATGAGAGGCTACATCTTCTGAAGAAGACCGCCGGCCTACGTCGCGGCAGCCCCAACCATTTGGCCCCCGAGCGCCGTTTTTTTTCCTTCGCACCAGTGCCTCAATTGCCACAACAAAAACGGTACCATTTCGTTTACCATACTATCTTGTTTCTCGTTCTACAGCGGAGGGCACGAGAGCAAATTGCCCACGTGCCCACTTGTGTAACCACTCACTTTCCATTCTTGCCCACGCAGCACGCACCCCAAATATGATATTTTCTCTTCATCGCTTCATGTTTCGTACTGCCTGTGTTACTCTAAGGTACATGCTGGGGCTATGCTTGCCTGCGCGCATGCAGTTCCTTGCGTATCACTCATTGCTTTACCAACCGAGGCGGCGCCACCAATTCAACTAAGTGCTTGATCTTTGATCCATCTTATTACTGGGGGTTCTGTTCACTGAGGTGTGCTCCGACCTCGAGAATCTGCCGGGCGCCTGCACTGTTGTCTTTTTCATTCCTTGTTTTTTCCACCCTCTCTCTCTCTCTTCGTTCATTTCCCGCGGCGCCCGCCATGTGTCTTTCGAGCCGAGTCGTTTCCCTACAGCCTCCGTGCCTTTATCGCCAAGTATCATTAACGCCACGGTGCGACGCTAAGGTTCGTCGACCGTACAAACTAGAAGGAGGAGAAGGGGGAGGAGGAGGAGAGGAGGAGGAGGAGGAGGAGGAGGAGGAGGCGGGATGGAGGGATGGAGGGATGGAGGAGGGAGGGAGGGAGGCGGAGGAGGGCCCCAGCTTGGAAGAAAAGCCGCCGGCCCCGCTCGCCCGGCGGGGCCGCGGTGCCGCCGGGCCCCCCCGGAGAGGGCGCGCTCTTCCTGGTGGGCGCGGGGCTGTGCCCCCACCAGGCCATGGTCCTCTCCTCCATGCTGCGGCACGGCCGGCTCGAGGCGCCGCCGCCGCCGGCCAACGGCGTCGGCGTCGGCTTTGCGGCAGACGGCGGGCGAGACGCACGGTGTTCGGCGAGGGCCGAGGAGGGCGGCGGCCAGGCGGCGGCAGGCGGCGGCGGCGGCGCTGCAGGCTGCGGCGGCGGCGGCGAAGGGAGGGAAGGGGTGAGGGGGGGGCAGAAAAGGGAGGCAAAGGTGGAGCTGCAGCACAGGAGGAGGAGGAGGAAGAGGAGGAGGAGGAGTATCAGGAGGAAGGAGGGGGGAGCAGCAGGAGATGGAGATTGGGAGGCGGCGGCGGCGGCGAGAGGGTAACGGGCCGAAGCTCGAACTGAACGAGCCTGAACACTCTCCGATAGTTTTCGGAGACGTGCGACTTACCGTGCGCGGTATCATTCTGCGAGCAGTGCCTCCACGGCAGGAGCCCCGAGTCGTCCTCGCTCACCAAGGTTACGACAAGGATAACAAACACAAAGTTGACTCCCAAGGGCCATCTAAATCAGAGTGGCGATTCTAGTGAAGTGTGGGAAGCTCCTGTGGCGAGGCTGCTGAGGAGGATGAGGAGGGGGAGGCCAAGGAGGAGGAGGAGGAGGAGGAGGAGGAGGAGGAGGAGGAGGAGGAGGGGGAGCGGGGAGCGGGGAGCGGTGGCAGCGGTATCGGCACTTGTTGGTTTCCCCAGTTTGGACGCGCGGCGTGGCGCTGAGGTGCGCCGCCGAGGTTTGCCACCGCCATGGGTGGGGCTGCCAGTGCTGCACAACGCAGGGGTCCACGCGGACGCTGGCGCACACCCGCACGCTAAGCACGTCTGCGTGGAGCTCTGCCGTGGGTAGACGTTGCGTGCGTCCACGCGCACGGGCGTAAGGCCGAGAAGCAGCACGACGGAGCCGCCGCGTCGCCATCGACGGCAGCTCTCCCTCGGGCACCGATCGGCTTGGGTCAGAGCGCGCAGGCCTAGAGGTGGTGACAGCCACAGCTGCTGAGGATGGTGATGCTGGTGTCGACGGTCGAAACGATAAAATCATGGTACCCATGGTATGGTAATGAGCGTGCTCATGATAGTAACAACGATGGGGATGGGGACGGTGGCGATGATGATGACGACGACAACAAGCACGACGACGACGATTACGATGACGACGACGATGACGATGCTGCTGATGATGATGATGATGATGATGATGATGATGATGATGATGATGATGATGGTGATGGGGATGGTGATGATGATGATGATGATGGTGATGATGGTGATGATGGTGACGGTGATGATGGTGATGATGGTGATGGTGGTGATGGCGATTATGATGATGGTTATGATGCTAATGTTAATAATAGTGGTGCTGATGATGTTGATGTTGACGATGGCACTGATGATGATGCTGATATTGATGGTGGTGGTCATGGGTCATGGTGATGATGGTGATGATGATGTCGATGCTGATGAAACGTGCTACTGTGGGTGTTGGTGGTGGTGGTGATGATGACGATGATGCTGATGATGATGATGATGATGATGATGATGATGATGATGATGATGATGATGAAAGGGGTGGCGATGCTGATTAGGATGACGATGACGATGACGATGATGATGATGATGATGATGATGATGATGCTGATGATTAAGATGATGCTGCTGCTGATGCTGATGCTGATGCTGATGCTGATGCTGACGTTGCTGATGATGCTGATGATGCTGCTGCTGATGATGATGCTGATGGTGGTAGTGGTGGTGGTGGTGACGATGGCGGTGATGGTGGGGATGATGGTGATGGTGGTGGTGACGACGGTGGTGGCGGTGACGATGTTGATGTGGATGTTGATGCTGCGACGACGTATATGATACTTACGATGGCGGCGGTGACGAACATGATGATGTGGTCGTAGGAAGGGGAAGCCGGCTTCATCCTCGCCCAGAGGTGCATGAGGTGGGATATTATCTATGGGCAGACGCCTCTTCCGCCGTCCCCCGCTTCTCCCCCCTCCTCCCCCGATCCCCCCCTTGCTAGGACCAGGCGTGTTGCATAAAACGACGAGCCAAGGCATGCCTGAAGTTTGGTGCACATCTGAGGCACCTCCAACTGCTGCCACGCGTGGGCACCCGGGGTGCCCGCGCTTCGGTCGGCCTGGCTGCATCGCAGTCTGCCTCGTTTGATTCGTTCGGTCGTGCCGCTGCTGCCGCGTCGCTGTGACCTTCCAGGTTTCCTGCGGCCCGTGGACGGCCATCTGGCGCGGCGTCTGGGGAGGGGGGAGGGCCTGCTCAGGCGGGGAGGCATCGACGCCCACTCGCCAACCCAGCGCCGCCGGGGGGGGTCCCGAGGCCCCGCCCGGCCCGGGAGCGCGCGGGGATTTGCCATCGCGCACGCAACCATTGGACCGCAGCTCGGCGGCGCGCCGGGGGGGGGGGGAAGGCGAGAGGGCAGGGGCCCCTCTTCGGGCGAAGAGAACCATCTGCACACGCACGGATCCCGGCAACGCCCATCCTTGAGCCAGGACCGGTGCATGTGCCTTCCTGGCCACAGTCAGAGGGCGTGTGCACCGAGGCTGGGCTCAGGAGGGAGGCTGGGCTCAGGAGGGTCCTGGCCAGAGTCGGTGTATGCGCACAGTTCTCTTTCCTCTGCCTCTCCGCAGGCGGTCGGGCGAAGGCTCCGAGGCCTGGGCTCCTCCCGAGGAGCGCGCTGCCGCGCTGCCGGGCGGAGCTCGGAGCGCTCGGGGCGGAGGGCGCGGGGCGCCGTGAGCCCTCCGAGCAGGCCCGCCCCTCGCTCGCGTGTCCCCCCCCCCCCGGGGCTCGACACCGACCTGCATCGGGGCGCAATGCTTTTGTCCATACCCACTGCAGTACATTGGTAGTCCCCAAACGTGGTGGTGACAACACCTGGCGGTGAGTCTCGGGCGATTTGGTGTCACCACCCGGTTTGGGGACTCGTGCGGTTTTCCGAGGATGTCCCGGACACTGGTGGGTCCGGGAGTCACAAAACCCGGTGGTGACCCCGCGTCCCCAAACCCAGCGGTGACCTTTTTGGGGATTCCAGGTCGCCACCTGGTATCTCACCACCTGGTTTGGGGGTTCCCAAAGTACAGTGGGGGCGCGCATCAAGAAACCATATGCTTTTCGTCGTCAGGGTATCCTGGGTTTCTTCGCTCCGCGCGCTGCGCGGCGACTTCCCGCGGCCGTTGAAGGAGCTGCTGCGTTCAGGGTGCTCTGGGAGTCGCCTCGGGTGCACCCTGCGTGCGGGTTTTGAGGGTTGCGTTTCTTGCGAGGGTTCCTTGCGGCCACGCCCGCACTGTAGGGAGCTTCGGGCCCCCTTCTCCAGGAACCCGAGGCGCACTGGATGTGGATAAACTTGCCCCCCCTGGAGGCTCGATGTTTATCCATAGCTTTGGATGCAACTCCTGGGAGGGAGGTCGAATTCTGAGTGTGCCCTGGTCCGAAATCCAGCTCGACCCGACTTAGTCACGCTCAATCCGGCCTAATCCCGCTGAATCCCGCTTAATCCGATCCAAGACGCACTGGGTATGGATATGACTATTTTCCGCAACATCGGGGCGCAAGAGGCGGGTGTCAGTACAAACGAGGGTCAGTCAAAGCGCTGGGTCCTGCAGGATCCTGTAGAGCCCGGGCTTGGGTGCAGGATCCTTCTGGATTGCGCAGGATCCTGCCAAGCTTGACTGACTCGGGTCTGGATCACTACAGTGGAAACCCGTGCCAAGAAGCACTTTGCTTGCCTCCAAGGTGTCCTGGGTCTCTTAGGTCCCGATGGTTCTCTGCGATGGAGCACGTGACATCTCCATACCACAAATCATCAGGAGGGGAAAAAACACACAGACACAATTAATCGTCGATTCCAGAACATATGGGAAAATATGGGGAATATTTTTATTTGTGTGTATTTATTTGTTGTGTCCTGGGGCCCCTTCAAATCAATGGACCCCCTGGGGTCTCAGGGTCGGGCTTCTTGCGGACGGTTCCTTGTGGTCGAGCTCCCACTGCACCGTCAGCCCGCATAGTGAGGATGGGCAGCCTTCCCAAGGGTACCCTTGCATCCTTGCCTCCGCGGCCCATCCCTGGCCACTCGTTGGCCGCGCCCCGCTCGCAGGGTGTCGACATGGCCTCCCAAGGCCCTTGCATCCTGATCGTGCGTCCTTCTGACACGGAGTTCCTTAGAGAGTTTCGGTTTCAAGCGGCGCCCTGATTGAGGGGATGACCGCGGAAATCCCGTTCTCAGTCCGTCGGGGAGCGGGCTTTTTTACCCGTTTCAGGGACCACGCGTTGGGGCGTGACAACGAGGCGATTGCGAGTAGAGCTGAGTGTCTAGATTTCTTTTCACTGGCAGGCAAGGTCAACCATCGTGAAACAGCCCTTTCCCCCGATTCGATTCGATGGGATTTCGGTTGATTCCGATCCGATTTGTTCCGATCTCTCACCGGACGCATACAAGCCTGCCGATTTTGGTCGATCCGTTTTTTTCCGACTCGGCTGCCGATGTTTCGCCGATTCGAGTCGTTTCGCTCGCCGATCCGACTTGTCGATCCGATTCTGGGCTCCCCCTCCCCCTCCCCCCATGCAGTCGAGTCGCGAAGTTGAGGATGAGCCACACTCCAAGGCTCCTACGGCCCGTCCGTGCCGACTCTCGCTGGCCAGCCCCGCTCGAAGACACCGTGGCCCTCCACGGCCCTGGCACCCTTACCACGCATCCCTGATGTGCGTCTGGACTGACGCTCCCCTCGGGAATATCAATAACCATAATAATAGAAATAACAATTAATGGTCATACTCCGAAGAAGAAGACGAATGATAATACTATTAATGATAACGGTAGTAATAGTAAGAGGAGGAGCAGGAGGAGGAGGAGGAGGAGGAGGAGGAGGAGCGAGGAACGAGGAGCGAGGAGCGAGGATCGAGGAGGAGGAGGAGGAGGAGGAGGAGGAGGAGGAGGAGGAGGAGTCTCGAGAGCCTGCGCTCTGGGTCGCTGCGCGCCGCCAACATTCCGAGAGAGGCCTGCAGGCAGCTCTCTTCTCCGCACACTGGCGCGCCGC
>CAUYUJ010010374.1:20000-28854 GCA_963575745.1 Prorocentrum cordatum | reverse complement strand
CGCCTCTCTTTGGCCCCGGCCAGCCTTTCGCGCGCGCGGGGCGGGAACGGCGGGCGCGGGGTGAGGCGCGGCGCTGCGGGGCGGCGGCGCGTTGCGGCGTGGCGATTTGTGGTTGTCGTCGTCGTTTGTCAACGTCGTCGTCGTCGTCGTCGTCGTCGTGCGCGCCCCCCTTCCTTTCTGTCGCCTTGCTTCTCCCTCTTGTATCCTCCCCTCCTGTAAAACAGGGCTAGGATCGGGATGAATCACTCCAAAGCGTTCCGGAGCGCTCTCAGAGCGTTCCGGAACGCTCTGGAGCGGCCGCGGCGCCCAATACATCCTCCAAACCCGCCGATTCTCAGAGACTTCGAGTTATCCCGATCCGATTTTGTCCCGACCTTCGCGTCGTTTTATCCTGGCCACCTCCCTCACGTCGACCCAGCCCTTGTACATGTCTGGCAGGGTGCCGGGCCGGCAGGAGTCCAGGCCGCTCCCGCGCCCCTCGCCGAGGCTCACCAGGGCCTCCAGGCTGAAGTTGAGGTGCGGCATCAGGCTGGGGCCGATGATCGGCGGCGAGCCCAAGGGGGAGTGAGAGGGGGCAGGTCTTCTCGGAAGGCGGCGGGGCTTCTCAAGAACCCTGGCACCTTCCGAGAAGTTTTCTGTGCCTCCAGGGGAGGCTGAGACAACTTCTCAGAAGGCCCGAGGCCCCCCGAGCCCTGTGAAAATGGAAAAGTGCGGCCCACGACTCGCAACGCAGCTAACTACTCGCACATGGCCTGGATCATCCGCGCGGGGATCTACGATGCACGACGTGGAGGAAGACATGCTTTTGTTCGGACGCTTGCGAGCATGCCTTTTGCGAGCGGTGGAACGCGCCCGGGGAGGAAGGCCTGCTCCCTCTCAATTCCCCCCTGGGCTCGCCGCCGAGATGATCAGTGCGGGGTTGATGACGATCAGCCTGAAGCTGCCTCCCTCCGCAGCACGCCACGCCGCGCGCTCCTGGAGGGTCTTGGCCAGCGCGTAGCACGCCGGGGGCGACTCGAAGAGCTTCTCCCGCATCAGCTGCTCGTCCGACCAGCAGCTCTCGTCCAGCACAGCTGGCGGCGGACGCGTGAAGCGCATTGCCGCGATGGACAGGGGAACAAGCGATGCCATACAGCAGGGGCCCGACCACAAGAGACCCTGCACGAGAAGCCCAACTCGGGGGGAACGAAAGGGGGGGATAGCAAAGGGTAGGGTGGAGGAGCAGAGCGCGTAGCTGATTTTTCCAGCGCCTCCCGGCGCAGGGAGGCGCCCATGTATCGAGGAATGGGCCCGGCGGCGGGGCCGAAACCAGCTGCACGCAGCGTATTTCGTAACCCCCCCTTTCCCTATCCCCCCTTTCGTTCGGCCCGACCAACCCTGAGACCCCAGGACGTCCATCGATTTTCGGTGTGGGAGCGTCACGCTTTCCATCGCAAAGCCATGGAAGCCCAAGAAGCCCAGGGCACCCTGGAGGCAAGCAAGGTCTTTCTTGGCATCGGCCTCCACAGTAAACATAAACTTTGGAAGGTCTGTGCGGATTTCTCAAATCTGCGCTGAAGCCCACGGCGGTGCCTGCTTCGCAGCCCCTGCTGCGCTCTGCGCGTCGGGGAGGGGGGTCCAGCGCCAGTCCGAGAAATCAGCGCGGACCTCCGAAGGGTTGGTGCTTCTGTCATGGCGTGCTCCCCGAGATGGAGGAGGTGAGGACCACCTTCTGGACGCCCGCCTTCAGAGGGCTCCCAAGTGTGGTGGGAGCACATGGGGTCGGAGGCTCGCGTTAGGTCGGGCATGTCCTCCTACAGGGGGCTTTTGGATGAAAAGTTAAAAAGAGTCAAAGATAAAACATATCCAAAAATAGTTAAAAAAAAAAAAGTCCCCCGACATTTTTTCTATTTTCGATAATTCCTCCTGTCGAGCGACAGGCCCGAAGTAAGGCTCGCGCCACACCGCCGATGCATCGCAGATCCTCCGACCCCATCTACGACCGGGCCTAGGACAGACGAAGACCGTTCAAGAGCATGAGGCCCTCCGCCGGCCCACACATCCCAAACCACAAGATCACCGAGGGTACCCTCGTGAGCGTTTTTTTTTATTCGGCGTCTCGACATCCGGCAGAAAGGAGGGGGAGGGGGGGGGTCTGGCTCCAGACCTCTGCTTAGTGCGACTGTTTGCAAGAGTGCTGCCTCTGGGAGAGTCCACCCGCTCGAAACAGGCGACAAAAAAACAAGCAAGATCTACTCCACCTGGGGGGGGAGGGGAAGCTGGGGGCCCGCGCCGATCGGCAAAACAATGAACAACAAAAACGACCACCTCCCCGAACCGACCTCGAGGTTTCTGCTGGACGCTCTGCAGAGCACAGGGTGCGAGGGAGCGAAGAAGGGGAGGAGGGGAGAGAAAGGCCCGCCACTTGAGCAGGGACCGACCGTCCCGGCACATCCTATAGTAGGCCCACCACGAAGTGTTCTCAAAACCCAAACATGTTCTAAGAACAAAAACAGTGCTCTCAGAACATGAACCCGACGCGGTAAAACGAGACAGGCTCCGCCAGAAATGTTCTGAGAACATTCCGTGGAAGCCACGAAGGGTTCTTAGAACAGTGTTTGGTAGGGCTATAGGCACGCCAATTTAGACGCCCGAAATGGGTACGGAAAAGATGCGTACAATACCCAACAAAAAATGTTGTCCCAAACCACCAGCGGCCGCTGTTGGGCAGGCAGCCTTGTGTCTCGAATGGAGACAGGCCGCGGCGGCGCGGACAGCGAGTCCTGCTCAAGATGAACAGGAACTGCTGTTGGGCATTGTACCCATTCTTTCCGTACTCCAGAATTCGTAATAAAAGGGAGGGGGTCTGGACCCTCCAAGACAAGCCATTTCAGACCTCCCCCGCGGGAGAACCCTCCAAAACATCGTCCCCAGACCCCCCCAGGCCCTCCAAGATAGCCTGGAAGAGACCCCCCCCGAAATGAGACCCCCCTCCCTTTATTACGAAATCTGGAGTACCCATTTCGGGCGTCCAGAGCCAGGACGCTTCGCCACTGCTCGAGCCACCCCGAGGTTCCCGCCAGGGACCCCCCAAGCAACCTCGGCCCTCCAAGGGGGGCGGAGAGGGGCGCCGGCAGCACGGGACGGGGAGGGTGGCGGGCTCCGCTCCCTGTTGGCAGCGGTCGCTGCCTCCGAAGCGGCGGCCGACACGGCTCCGGCGTGAGCGAAGTCTCGGCTCAAGCGAGACGGGCCCAAGCAGCCAGGGTGAAGGCCCCCGAGCGACCAGACCTCGATCTTATACCTCGGTGCCCAGACCCCCGACGCCGTGGCTTTTTCACAGCGTCGACCCCCGGACGTCTGGACCCCTTCCCCGGGACTGTGTTATCCTCCTGGCTCGCTTTTTGACGGTCCCGGGCCCGGGGAAGTGCCCCCCGGAGGACGACAATAGCGAAAAACCCTCCGTCGTGATTTTTTCACAGCGCGAGGCGATCTGGGTATACGGCCGTACTCGGGCCCCATCTTGGAGGCCACGGAGGCCTTCTCGGCAGCCTCCAGGAGGGCCCTGGTGCCGTCCACCGCCGGGCAGATCTGGAGCCTCTGCGCCTCCTCGAGGCTCGACGCCGGCACGCTGCCGTCCAGGGGGATGTGAATCGCACGGTGGAGGGAAGCAGCCACCCTCGAGATCCCTCGAGCCCATCGATCCCTTGAAATGGCCAGCTTGGACGTGGAACTGCCAGGGATCAGTTGGGTGCGGGAACGGGTGCGCGGAAGGGTGAACCACTGGGTGCGCGCACGGAGCGCGCAACTATCGCCTAGAACTAAACAGCTGCGGTTTTTGCTAGATCGAGGCTCCGCAAGGATGGTCGACTGCGGCCCCCTGTCCGTGCTGAGTCTCGAGGAGGAGGAGGGGGAGGAGGAGGGAGGGGGGAGGGAGTGGGAGGGAAGGGATGGAGGGAGGGGGAGGGAGGGAGTGAGAGGAGGATGAGGAGGAGGAGGAGGAGGAGGAGGAGGGGAGGAGGAGGAAGGAGGAAGAGGGGGGGAGGGCTCGAACGCTCGGGTCGAGAAAAAGGGGCTCCATTCCTCGACGACCTCTCGACCACTCCAGTCTCGAAGAAAAAAAAAAAGGATTTTTATGTTTCTGCTTACCGAGAAGCCTCGAGGGGCGCCCGGGCGACCGGCGCCCCCGCTGCAGGCCACCGACCTGCCGGGGCACGGAGACCGCGGCGGCAGGAGGAAGAGGAGAGGAGAGGAGGAGGAGGGAGGAGGAGTAGTGAGGTAGGAGTAGGATGGGAGAGGGGCGGAGGAGAGAAACGAGGAGGACGGATGAGGATGAGATTGGGGCGAGGGGATTAGGTAGTGGGGAGAAAAAAGGAGAGAGGAGGAGGAGGAGGCGGAAGGGGAGGAGGAGGAGGAGGAGGATCGGCTCCCAGTCTGGTCGGGCTGTTGTGGCCAGGAGCTCTTGCCCGGCGTGTCGCGGCGGCGGCCCCGGCGACGGAGCGCAGCCGCCGTGCTCGATTCCCCGAGGCCAAGCCAGGCCAACAAGCAGCTCCCCGAGCCCAGAAAACCTCGAGCCTCGCCCCCCTGCCTCCTCGCCTGAGCTGGTGCTGGGCCACCTCTGGGGGGAACGGACCATGGAAGGAACCTGGCAAAACTCGGAGGCTCCGCGCGGACTTCTCGGATCGGCGCCGGACCCCCCTCCCTGGCGCGCGGGGGGGGGCCCAGCGCCGGTCCGGGAAGTCCGCGCGGACCTCCGAGTTCTCATGCTTCTGTCATTGCTCCTTCCCCGAACCTCCGCCCCCAGCGGGCTCCAAGCTGGGACGTGGACGCTCGAGGACTTCGGGAGCGGCCCAGAGGAGGGTGTCCAAGAGGGGGGGTGCAAATCATGACCGGCGGCACGTGCGCGGCCCAGCGGGGGGGGGCAGGGACGCAACGCAATGAAATAAGAAGAGGCGCCATGCGATCTGGGGAAATAGTATAGCCACCGCCATGATATCCCCCCCCCTGGTCATCACCCCCCTCTCTTCTGCCCCCGATGAACGCACGGCCACCACGACCCCGGGCCCTGACCGGGCCCGCGGAGGCGTTTTTGTTGACGAGCGGACAGCACACACCCATGACCATACATAGGGGGGGGGTCGGCGGGAGGAGGACTTGCCGTGGGTGTGGGTGCGGGTCGTCGGACCGCGGGGGGAGACTTCCGCTCCAGCGGGACACCCCGCATCCGACACCACGCACTCCTAAAAGCCCCCCCTCCGCCCGCCCTCCCTGTGGGTATAGGGTGCGCGCTGCTCGCCCGTCGTCTTCTGGGGGGGGGGCGAGGCGGGGCTCTCCTGCCGTGCCGGCGCGGGCTCTCAGAACTCGGGGCCGCGCGCAGACGTGGACCAGCGCGATCCCATGGGATGTGGCGAGAGGTCGCCAGATCCCAGGGCTCGGGGGAGGTGCCCTCCCCAAGAGGCGGCCAGTGGCCGCCTCTTCGACGGCGGAGATCCGCGCTTCCCCGGTGGAGAGGGGGCCCGTCGCCACTCCACGCCCCCGAGAGCGGCTCTGGGCCCCCCGCTCCCCGATTCCCTCCTTCTCCTCCTCCTCCGCCTCCTCCTCCGCCTCCTCCCCCGACCCGCCCACACACGAAGGCCTAAAACGAAGGACAAAATCGCCTGGACTCCTCCTCCTCCCCGCATCCACTCCCCGCCTCCCTCCTCCTTCTTCTCCCCTCTCCTCCTCCTCCTCTCCGCCGCCGCCGCCGCCTCCTCCTCCTCCTCTCCTCCTCCTCCTCCGCCGCCTCCGCCGCCTCCTCCTCCTCCTCTTTCTCCTCCTCCTCCTCCTCCTCCTCCTCCTGCTCCTCCTCCTCCTCCTCCTCCTCCTCCTCCTCCTCGCTCCCCCTCCCGCTCGATCCATGTCTGCGATCGCTTGAAGACAGCAGTTCATTTGAGCTCCTGGTCGTCCCCCCTTGGCGCCCCGTGGCGCTTCCAACCGCGCGCAAAAAAACGGGCACGCCGCATCTCCCCCCGCCATGGCACTGCTGACTACCTACCGGACCACCCCAACCCAACCCGAAGACCCGATGAAACCGAAGAACCCTCAAGCTGTGGACGCGCGGATTTCACAATACTGCCTGACGCTAGTCCATGGGAAGAATGTCCCTGCTCGTTTCAGGCCTCGGCGGATACGGAAGCGCAAAACATGCATGCATGTACACGTGCGATCTTGCAGCAAATCATGCGGGGAATTATCGCAATCATGCGCTGCACTGGTACGGCAACGGGTGTGGGGGGGGGGGTACGGATTCCATATGTGTTTTCTCAATGTTCCCCGACCCCCCCCCACTGGAAATGGAGGGCAAATTGAGGCCTTCGGGTTGTGTTGGGGTGGTTTGGTGAGTGGTGAACTACTGGTCGCTGGTGGTCGCTGTTATTAGGTCGGGCATATCCTCTGACAGCCGGATTCTGGACGAAAACTTCTAGAATTAGAAAAACAAATATTCAGAAATGGTCAACAAAATAGTCGAAGCATCGTCCCCAGGCATTTTGTTTGACTATTTTTGAATATTCCCCCTGTAGAGGGGGTAGAGGAACAGGCCTGACTTAACGCTATTGGGCACTGTTTGAAGGCTATTCGAAACTATTGGGCACTAGCGGGCGCTCTGCGCCGATGCGCATTCCATCCACGACGAGCGGAAGCTTCCGCGATGTACGATCCACGGGCTCTGGTGCGTATCGCGCCGCTGCATCGTCGCTCCGCAATCGACGTCGGGATGGAGAACATCAGATTCCAGATCACGCCACATCGCCCTTGCATCGGCGATGCGGCGCGATGCTCCGACCCCGCCAACCCCGGCCCCATCCTGCACTCGTGCCCGTGCCTGTCGCTGGAAAAAACGCCACCAACATAATCTTCTGGAGGTCTCCGCGGGTGTCTCGGATCAGCGTGCGGAGCGCGCCAGGGCTCCCAGCGACGGTTTAAGAACTCCGCGTGGAGCTGCGAAGGTTTATGCCTGTGAGGTTTTTTACCTAACAGCGAAGACTGATAGGTTTCTAGTAGGGTCAAAAGAGAGCATCATGACGCCCCAAGGGGGTCTGGGCGCGATCCGGGGAAGGATGCCGGGGGGATGCCGGGGAACTCGTTTTAAGCAAACAGTAACGCACTTCGTGGTCTTCGAGTTCCCAGAACTCCATTCCTGGGCATGATTTTGAATGACCGGAGCCAGCTGTAGGCCACTTCGTGTTCTTCGTGTTCCCAGAACACCATTCCCGGGCCACATCTTGAATGTCCGGAGCCGACTGTAGGCCACTTCGTGTTCTTCGTGTTCCCAGAACACCATTCCCAGGCCACATTTTGAATGCCCGGAGCCAACTGTAAGCCACTTCTGTTCTTCGTGTTCCCAGAACACCATCCCCGGCACATTTTGAATGCCAGGAGCCAACTGTAGGCCACTTCGCGTTCTTCGTGTTCCCAGAACATTACTCCTGTACCACATCTTGCTTGCCCGATGTCCCCGTTCGAAAGCAATGACTCGTTCGAAGCAGAATCCTTTGATAGCGGTGTCTCGTTCGGAGATAAATAAGCTACTTGATAGCAGTGTCTCGTTTGTACTATTACTGCTACTAGTCCTTCTACTGCTACTGCTAGTGGCATTACTGCAACTACTGGCATTGCCACTGCGACTGCGACTGGGACTGCCGTTGCCACTGCGACTGCCATTGCGAATGCGATTGCGACTCCGAGTACACCAGAATTCTACAACAGGAATCCTACATGAATCTAAAGGGGAATGCTTCCAGATGTGCTCATACACATCGCTGTTAGGTTGCTTTGCCGGGATAATTCCCTCTCGGAGACGGACAGAGCCAACCCCCTTTCGCAAAACGTGGTTTAGTGAAAACGATCTCGGACCCAAACCTGGCGGGCGCAAGCCTGGAAAATGACGGCCGCGGCGCCCTCTCGACAACCGAAAACGGACAATTCACTAATCGACGTGTCAGGGTGGGGTTCTGCCTACACCCGACTCTCTATTTTCCCCCTGCGTCCCCCCTCCCGCGGATCGGCGTCGCGGTGTGGATCAGCGTGCGGCAGCCCCTCAGCAGCGCTGGGAAGCCCGCTGGCTCCATCAGGTCCGCCTTTAGGGGGCAACGAGGGGGAAACATCGACCTGAAATCGGCGACAAATCTCTGATAGACTGGCGATATATCCCCGACAGTGACACCGCACGCTCCTGGGCGGGGTGGGCTAGCAGGCCCCTTCTCGGCGAGCAGTGGAAGATACGGGGTCGATGCGTCCTCCTCTGAGCCTGGCGCCGTCCCTGCTGGTGATCGGGCCATAACCCTGGCCTTGGGCGGCCGTTCGGGACGATCCAGGCACCCCAGGAACGCTCTCGGCGAGGCGCAGCTGCTGCACGGGCTGGAAGACAGCCCAAGACCGACGGCACGCCAGAAACAAATACACAAACATATCGACCGATAGCGAAAATAACCAGCCTCGCACTGATCCCTATCCCTAAGATGGGCAACCCAACGGCGATGCCAATCTGAGGGATTGGCCCTCAGATCGGACAAACAGAAACCGCCCTAAGCCCACCCCTCTCTAGCGTTGCCCCCTAGCCTCCGCCAGCTCCAGCCGCTCCGCCGCCCCTGGCAGGGCGCGGAGGGGCGCCGTCTTAGCCTGTGCAGGCGTGCCGCTGGGCTGCCGGGCCGCCGCCGCCGTCGCGGCCGCCGTCGCGGCCGTCGACGCAGCCGCCGCCGTCGCCGTCGTCGCCGCCGGCGCGCCGTCATACCTGGCGCCGCGCCACGCTGAGCGAACGTTCCTGACCACGTCGTGAACAAGGCGACAGAGGGGGGCGGATAGGAAGGAGTGGTCATGGGCGGAAGGGATGGGCATGCGG
>CAUYUJ010010374.1:0-15000 GCA_963575745.1 Prorocentrum cordatum | reverse complement strand
GGACATGCGAAACTCTTATGGCCTCTCCAGGGGGTCCGTGGTCATCGATGTCGCGCAAAACCTTGGTCCGCAAATCCGAGTTGAGCCGTCGGGCCCCCAAGGTGCATGTCGGCCCCCAGGCAGGCCCGTCTAAAATACCCGTATAATCAGCATGTACATGCACATGTGCGATGCATATTTCGAAAACTCTCAGGAACGCGGACCTGGGAGCGCGCCGTGAACCATAAGTTCGAAGCAGCAGGTGCACTGTGCAAAGCCCCGCCCCGCCCTCGAAGACCCTGGCCAAAACCAAGCTTTCTTTCCTGCAGGCACCGTCCGTGTATATATCTCCTGTGGCTTGGCCAAGAGTTCCGTGCTCAACGCGCGGGCAATCACTGTCGTCGCGCCGCTTCAACGGAAGGAATCAAGATCGCGAGGAAAGCCTTCGCGTCCCAAACAACGAGCCATGCGTTCTCTGTGAGAATCCTCTCAGGTCGGCATTGCCTAGGACGGTCTGGCGCTGCTGCTCACGCGCAAGACATTCCCATATTATGCGATACTGGGTGCAATACTCATTCGGGCAGAACGGGAACTTAGATGTAGGATTATATCCGTGTTTGTACAGATGGCTGGGGGGCCAAAACCCACCACCAACGATAGTGCAGAACATGGCGCTTTCCTGGGAAGAGGGGGTCCATGGGGCGGCCGCTTGATCATCTCCGGGTCGCGATTCCGATTCATCAGGCCCATCTGGGGCTCTCTGGAGCACATTCATGATGGGCCCCATCCAGTGCCCAATGGGCTCCTTGGGGCCCATGCCTTCATCTGCAGGGTTGTCCCGCGATGCCCAAGACGACCACATCTTGCGAACAGCAGCAGCCCCCGCCCATTCACGCACACTCAACGGGGCATGGGAGCGGAAGTCAATCTTGTCACCAAGATCCGTGACGACGACGAAGGCAGACAGAGCGCCAGCCGATGTCTTGAGGCCAGCAAAACTGCTCCTGTCGTCCATGGCACTTGTGCCCAATGACTCGGCGCTTGGAGGACGCGAAGCACTTGCCTCTGCCATTCCTTCTGCAACGTGTCGTGAGAGATACAGCGGTCCTGAACCAGGAGGGCCCATTGGACAATCGGTGGCATCCAACAGTAGACCTGCGGGTCCTCTCCCGTGGGCCCCCGCGTGCATGATGAAATCCATGCTGAAGTACTGGCCCCTGGAGTATACCATGTGCCTCTCATGGCGGCTGGCACTTTCTTGACCAAGGGCTGCCTCTCATGGCGGCTGACACTCCAACTCCGCGCTGCATGGCCGAGGGGAGTGCCCGCCGAGCAAAACGTGAAACCGCTGCGCCTGCCTTCTGAAGGACCGATAGCCTGGCCATGCGAAGTCGTGCCCGGGCGATGCGCGACCGAAGGCGAGCGAACTTCAGCCTCCCCCCCGCAGCAAGCTCGACCCCCCCCCCGAGACTTCCAACGCCGACGCATAGCGATGCCCAGGATGTTTGATTCGGCGGACGACCTGTTTCCCAACCGATGTTGACGAACATGCCACAAACATCTTATGCCTTGCGGGGCTCAAATCCGTGCTTCTGAGGGCCCCGAGGAGGGGCGACAAGGTGGTGGCGGCGGAGGCGACGAGACGACCCTCGACGTCCCTGATCGCTATGGAAACGTCGTCGGCGTACAAATCTATCGTGCGCATGACGCGCTGTGCGTTGGCGTGCATGTTCTCGAAAGGGTCGAGCATCACGCATGCGCGACAGAACGCCGCCATCGGGCACTCCGGCGACGCGCCTCGCGTGGCACATATCTCGTCAGAGAAAATCGAATCCCAGGCAATCCTGCGAGCTGATCTGTGCCTCTGCACTGCCAATACACGCAGGCGAGCTGGAAATTTGCGCCGAGCTGCGGCCGCCGCGAGAAGACGCCAGGGTATACGGTCGCATCACCTTCCAATGCCAACAATCGTCTGCGCCGGGGCATGCCCCCCCCCCCCCCCTCCCCATCTCCCACCTCCGCGGCTTCCGCCTGAACCAGGAGCCGCGCCGCAACGTCGGTGGTCGATTTTTGCGCGCCGATAGCGAGATAGGACCTGCCAAGACGCCCAGACCAGTTTCGAACCCAATCTAAACGCGCCTTCCCCCAGACTCGACACACTGAATTCAGCAGTGCTATCGACCTGTAGCCGCTCGAGGGTTTGGAAAGCAAAATGATGCGAACCTGCCGAATTAGTGTCGGCCATAATCCCCGGAAGTCGAATAGATGTAGTATGTAGCCGAGGAGGGAGAGCGCGCCGCTCGACGCGAGGGCCCAACGCCTGGGCCTGAACCTGGCCGCGCTAGATGAAAGCCAGTTGGCTGCTGTACGAATGTCGGTAATCTTCAGGGGAGGATGCTGCGGGCCTTTTTCCGAATCATGTCCCCCAAGTCCCTGAGAGGATCGTCCTCGGTGTCCTGGATCAGCCCCTGTCCGTCATTCCGAAGGGCCTCGTCGAGGCCATCCCAGATCGCGCCCAAGAGCCCAGAAAGCTCGTCGCGACGAGACGACATCGCCTGGATAACAGGAAACCCCATGGACTGTTTCAACCGTCGAGAGCTGACGCCCTTTGGGTTTAGTCCATCTGTGCACAGCGCCAGGCTTTGTTGTCAGCGAGGTGCGGATCCACTTCCGAAAAGACTTAGCCCGAGCTCCTGCGAGTCGGCGCTCTTCAGGCTGTGCGTTCTTCACGAGGAAGTCTCCCAATAACTGCAGCATAATCGGGTAACAATATGGTGGCTGCGCAGCACTGCGCGTGAGCACGTGCACTATGTCCTGGGCCGTGCCAGCGTCTATGTGCGATCTAAAACGTCCGTCACGTCCTCGCCCCCCCGTGAAATCCACCAGGGAGGCCCACGCACGCGCGCGTGCACGAAGGTTATCCTTGAGATACAGCACGCGCAGATCATGTACATGTGATTGCAATATGCGCAGCGCCCTCGATCTCTGCGTGCCCGCTGGTTGCTGTCGTGCCAGGGCGCGTCCCGCGGTGGTGAATTTGCACTGGGGCCCCTGCGCTCTGCCGCAGTAGCTGTCTGCGGGCTTGGCGCCGAGGTGGAAAAGAGGGAGGAGCTCCTCCTCAACACCTCTGTGCAACGTAGAGACCAAAGCATGCAAATGGTCAGCGTGTCTGTCGGCCTCACCGAAGCCTGCAGCGAAATCTACTCGCATCGTGTCGACCAAGTCGCATGTAGTATCCCCGCGCTGAGGATTGTTGGGCTGGTCGTCACAACCGTCGATGTCCAGACCAACAGCACTCGGTTTGTCTGGAAGAACGCGCGGGGTCACACGCCGACAAAGCTTCTGACTTCGGGGCTTGGGCCCGATCTCGGCACTCATCGGGTAGTGCTGACGAGGCGGGAAGCCGTCCACACGCCGAGGTTCTGGCATCGCACCGGAAAGAGAAGCCGACGCAATCCAGTAATCCAGATTACTGAGGTTGACCGTGGAAGGATCCTTGTACGCGCCCTGCTTCGAGGCAATCACCGTGGCCCGAAGCCTCGATGGAAAGCCAAAATTCAGCATGACTGTCGGGGCTATGTTCCAATCTCCAGCGAAGGCGAAGGGCAAAGAGTAGAAGCTGAGGCACTCTCCAATGCGAGCGAACCGTGCAACGTCAGCTCTACTAGGGTGTACCCCTTGCTCGAGATATGTAGATCCAACAATCATGCCACCACGCAGCGCCGACTGAATCATCACCGCCACACTGTAGCCAGGTATCAAGACGTGCGTGTCCGTGAAGGCTGTGAGCGGCACGACATGTATCTGCCGTCTGATGAGGTGGCCTACCCCTCCCATGGGTTGACCTGTGTCGCTGAGAACCGCGCCACTGATGAACGCTTGCCACCCACGCTTCTGACACCACTCTTCCGCCAGGAGCCTGCGATGCCCATGTAGGTGAAATTCCTTCCCTGCTACGACCGCCACGTTCTGAACGTGCTCGAGGAAATCCTGCATCTGAGGCCAGCCTGAACTGTTAAAGGTAGCCATTTGCATCGGCTTCTTGCGCCGTGCTGCCCGTTGTCGTGCAGGCAGGTCCTGCCGGGCAAACCCAGCGCGGCTGCCCCTTGACTCACGACGCCTCGCCCCAACATCGTCGCCAGGGCAGGGGGCATCGACCACATCCCCGTCGGGAACCACTGCCCTGGGTTGTGCACGCAAGGGGGACTTAGCACCACGCTCGCCTCGGCCACCAAGTGTGGGGGCAAGCTCGTCCGTCGACGAATTTGCGTGCACGTACGACCCTGGAACAACATGCAGAGCACCAGGGTAGGCAGGAGGAGGAGGAGGAGGAGGAGGAGGAGGAGGAGGAGGAGGAGGAGGAGGAGGGAGGAGGGAGGGTGGAGCAGATGCCCCTCGTTGCGCTCTCCTAGTTGGGGTCCCCTTCCCAACGTGCAACACCTGCCTGGTCCCGGCCCCCCACCGACCCCCCGTCCCCTAAGGTTCCCGAGGTCCTGTCAGCGTCTCCAGATATGCCCACTGGAACGGAAGCGCAAATAGAGGACGGCCAGCAGTGCCCAGGCCTCGGAAGTTTGTTATTCATGCTTTATTTTCTGTGCGAATCTGGCAGATTTCGACCTCCTTAGACGGACAAGTTTTTGATTCCGGGCCCTATTTTTTAAGACGGCCCTGCCCAGGCCCAGAGCAGACCTCCCCCGAGGCGACACGACAATACGCTTTCCCCGAGGCGAAACACGAAACGTTCGGCCCTTAACCCACGGACCCAGAACGGGCCTCCTCGGATGCGGAGGTCGAAAGAACAGGGCGCCAGCACCCATACATCAAGACGCCAGAGGACTTGAGGACGAAGGGAGGAAGGCAAAATTGTATAACCATCAACTTGTGACGGCCCGTGCGGAGTTCCTAGATCTGCGCCGGATCTTCAGCGCCGCCTCCCTGGCGCGCGGAGCGCGCCACGGGCAGCGCCGGAGGTGCCGCCAGGGGGATCTGGCGCCGATCCACAAAAAACGCGCGGGCCGTCAAAACTTGATGTACATGCAGTTTTAGTTCGTTCGAGAATAAGAACCCCGTGTCCTCGTCGAAGGCCGCCAGCGCATCTGCCAGCCCGCCCGGGAAGTCCTCAGCTCGGGAAGGGGCAACACCCGCCGGTTTCGGCCCAGGCTGGCCACCTCTTCGGCATGGTCGACCTCTCCCCCACATCCCGACCGAGTCGGCAAGGGTCCGCGCCAAAAACCGCTCGGCGAGGGACGCAATGATAGGTGAGAAGGGGGAGTCTGAGAAAGGGGGCTGGGGGGTGGGGGAGGGGAGGGAAGGGGGACAGGATGGCGAGAATGATGCGGTTAGGTGGAAGAAAGAGGAGGGGCAACAACGAGAAGGGCGAGGAGGGTGAGGCGCGGACTTGCGACATGTGTCGCATATGAGCTTTTGCTGTTTTTCGGCGCCTCCTGATCGCTGTCCCCCCCCCTTTATTCCCGCCCTCATTCGCCCTCGTCCTCGCCCTCCTCCTGCATTCCTCCTCCTCCTTATTACTCGATTAATATTGTTTAGTACTCTTGCCAGTCTGATTCGTAATATAATGTCTGATTCGTGAAGTAGTAGTAGTAGTAGTAGTAGTAGTAGTAGTAGTAGTAGTAGTAGTAGTAGTAGTAGTAGTAGTAGTAGTAGTAGTAGTAGTAGTAGTATCATGTACTAGTCTTCGTATTATCACTGCTACTAGTTGTAGTATCGTTATGTATATCAATGATAATATACGTGATGCTTATTATGATAAGGCTGATTCAACGTATTACTACTACTGGTATCATTAGAGTCCGTATTAGTGTTACCACGAGTGACAGCAATACTGCTATACTTGTTATGATCATGGATGTGGTTACGGTGAGGGCATTGGATGATGAACCATTGGAAGGAGTCCAGGGTCTGGAAGCTGGTGGACCACCAATCGTGGATTTGCCGAGGATAGCACCGCCGATCTCATCAGATAGAGAGCCCTCCAGGGTCTGAAGCCCCCCGGGCACATTCCTTAAGGAACGCCCCCACCGTATCACCACTCTGTTATCATCATAACTATTGTTCATAAGTTTCACACTACCGTGATATAGTTATATCAACAGCAGTACTACTGCTAAGAGTAGTATTGCTATCAGTACTAATAACATTACCTGTATTCGTGATCCTACTACGATGACATATTTGCATTCTTACTATTACTTCTCCTCCTCCTCCTCCTCCTCGGCCGCCCTCGTCGCCCTCGTCGTTGCCGTCGTTCTCGTCGCCGTCCTCGTCCGTGTCGTGGTGGTCCTTCTCCACCTGCTCCCCGTGCTGCCCCTAAAGCCCTCCTGCTCCTCCTCATCCTTCTTGACCTGTCCTGTCCGACACTCCTCCTCGATCCTGTGGCCGTTGGAGCGGCCAGGCAGGGTCTCCGCCCCGGCCGAACGCAGAAACGATCCCATCCCTCTGGTCCTCCTTCTCCTCCCTCTCGTGCCCGCGCGTGGGCTCCCGCGTGTCGCGCTCTTGCCCGCGGGGAAGGGAGACCACGGCGAGGCGGAGCCGCACTCCCTTTACTGGTCGTCGCCCTCCTCCTCCTCCTCCTCCTCCTCCTCCGCCTCCTCCTCCGCCTCCGCCTCCGCATCCTCCTCCTTATCCCCCTCTCCTCCCCCCCATCCTTCTCCTTCCCTCTCCCCGCCTCCTCCTCCCCTCCTCCTCCTCCTCCTCCTCCTCCTCCTGTTCCTGCTGCTGCTGCTGCTGCTCCTCCTCCTCCTCCTCCTCCTTCTCCTCCTCTCCAGAGGCGCCAACATTTGCGCTTCGCGCTGCGCGAAGCGCGAATACTTTCGCGCTTTCGCGCTGCCCCCGAGGGGAGACCGGGAGGACGCGGAGGAATCGGAGCCGCACTCGGGGAAATGCGAAAACAACTTCTTCGCGCCCTCGAAGGCGCCCTTGCCTCCTGCTCCCTCTCGGCTGATCCGCCCCCCTCCGCTCAACGGGGGCGAGCCTGCGCGTTCCCTGAGCCCTGGGCCCCGAGAGGGGGCTCCTCGGGGGCGGCGGCCCGCGCCCGCTTCTCCGCCGCCTCGCAGCCCCCGTCCGACCCCAGCAAGCGTGGCCCTGCTGAAGCCTCGGCGGCCCCGCGCGCGCGGAGGGGGAGGAGGAGGAGGAGGAGGAGAAGGAGGAGGACGAGGAGGAGGAAGAGGGTGAGGATGATGATGAGGATGCTAATAATAACAATAATAATGATATTAATGATAATAATAATAAGAAGAAGAAGAAGAATGATGATGATGATCATACTAATAATCATAATAATAATAATAATAATATTACTCATACTAATACTAATAATAATACTAATAATAATAATAATAATAATAATAATGAGGAGGAAGAGGAGGAAGAGAAAGAGGATGAGGTGGAAGAGGAGGAGGAAGAGGAGGAGGGGGAGGAGGGGGAGGAGGAGGAGGAGGAGGAGGAGGAGGAGGAGAGGAGGAGAGGAGGACGAGGAGGAGGAGGAGGAGGAGAGGAGGGAGGAGGAGGAGGAGGAGGAGGAGGGAGGAGGAGGAGAAAGAGGAGGAGGAGCAGGAGGAGGAGGAGGAGGAGGAGGAGGAGGAGGAGGAGAGAGGCGAAGCGACAATTGGGGTGATTAGGAATGAAAGGACCGCCAACACTCGGGGAGGCGGCCTATACCTAAGATCGGAGGCCGAACACATCATAGGGACAGGGGGTCTTCTGTCTGCATATACATATATATATATACATAGATGTATGTATGTATGTAGGTATGTATGTATGTATGTATGTATGCATGTATGTATGTATGTATGTATGTATGTATGTATGTTTGTCTGTCTGTCTGTCTGTCTGTCTGTCTGTATGTATGTATGTATGTATGTATGTATGTATGTATATGACAAACGCCCAGATGTACTGCCGGTGACGTCAGTGAAGGCCACATTTTCCCCATGCTTTTAAGGTTGGGGGTTCTTATAATTCCTAGATGCCCCGGGGCCAGCGACCACGACGAGGGCCGCGACGACGAGCGCAGCGGCGGTGACGACGACGATCGCGGCGGAGGCGACGACGAGCGCGGCGGAGGCGACGACGACGAGGGCAGCGACCGCGATGAGGGCGGCGACTCGACGGCGATGGCGGCGACGGCGGCGGCGGCGACGACGACGAGGGCGGCGCCGGCAATGATGGCGGCGGCGCCAACGAGGGCGGCGACGACGGTGACCGCGATGACGCCGTCGACGGCGATGGCGACGGCAGCGGCAGCCGACACGTCCAAAAACCTTCTCCATTTCCATCATCACGAAGATACCAAGAGAACTTCACAAACAACAACTCTTGATCGCCCGCGCGGACCTCCGGGCTGGCGCCAGACCCCCCCCACTCTGCGGGGCATCCGGCGCGGGGGAACCAGCGCCGCGCCGAGAGGTCCGGGCAAACCTCCGGGAGTTGGCGTTTGCGCAGCTGCCGTTACGGTGAGGGCGTTTTCTTATCACGTCGCGGGCGGACCCTTGCATGCATGCGTTCGTCTCAAGGTTGCACTCCGCGCAGCTGCGTCTCACTGCACACTGGGAGCTAGCACCACTCCGCCCTGCGAGCCAGCCACAATGCCGCAAACAAGCGACGGACACGGCACATCCGCTGAGGCTTCATGGCGTCCGCCTGATCCGTCCTTTCCTGCGGGGTGGATAAGGAACTCTTAGATAACGAATCCAGGCTCTGGAAGCTGGCGGAACACCAATTGGGGCTTGACCATGGAAGTCACCGCCGCCCCCACCAGGTAAAGCGCCCTCAAGGGTCTGCGGCCTCCTGGGCACATTCCTTAACCAACGCCCCCGCCGTGTTCGGTGCTGTTCCTCCTCCTGCTCAACCTCCTCGTGCCCAGAAGCCAGGGGGGTCCCAGGGCGGGACGGAAAGCTGGGGCCGGCTCGGTCCAAGGCCACCTCTGCCAAAACCCGAGCCGTGCGGGTCGATGCCATCCGACGGGGTGCGGAGGCCGACCCCCGCAGGGGACGGTTCCCTCCTCCTCCCCCTCCTCCCCCTCCCCCTCCTCCTCCTCCTCCTCCTCCACCTCCTCCTCCTCGATGCCAACCTGCAAGGGGGATCGCATAGACCAGCAGCTCGTGGGAGACGGAGGAAGATTCCACCAGCACTGTGGCCGCAGGCTGCCTCTCCGAGTGGGCGCCCTGGCCATAGGTCGGGCGTGTCCCCCCTACAGGCGGATGTTCGACGAAAAACAAAACATCGAAAATGCCCCCAAATGATCAAACAAAAAACAATTGAAATTTAGCAAAATGGTCAACCATGGTCACACACACACAAAAGCATGTAAAACAAAACACTATGTTTGAGCATTTTTGAAACATTCCTCCTATAGAGTGACGGGCCCGACTGAACCCCAGCCCCGTGCCAACAAGGCCGACCAGCCAGGAACCCAGAACACCCAACCCAGCCAAGGCTCGACCCTGGCAGGCTACGAGGACCCGAGGGAGGGAGGTCGAGGGACCCCGGCTTCCTCAATCGCCCCCTCACGACCGACCCTTACATTGAGCAGGGAACGACCGTCCCGGCATTTCTATAGGCCTACCACGACAAGATCGTAGAACCAAGAAATGTTCCAAAAGCCAAAACAATGCTCTTAGAACATCGACCCGACGGGTTAAAACAAGACAGTCCCGGCCAGAAATATTCTAAGGACGTGTCGTGCAGACCACGAGAGGTTCTTGGAACATTCTCTTGTGGGCCTATCGGCGCGCCAAGACGCTTCGCCACTGCTTGACCTACAAGTGCTGGGCCGCCCATGCCACCGCACCTGCAAAAATGCCAAGGCGCCCCCGCAGAAGCAGGCGGCGCAGCAGGCACGAGAGACCCAACCCGCCAGCCAACCGGGCCCCATGGGCAGCAGCAAGGGCAATAAGGGGCGGCCCAGATCGGGGCCCTGGAGGAGAGCGGCTGTACGGTCATCGGCTTTACCTGAGGAGCGACGAATCAGGAACGAGGCCCCTTTTTGTTCCGAGTAGGTCTACGAAGTCCGAAGGAACGGCCGACCCGCGCGTCCAAGATCTGAAGGAACACCAGAGGGGGCTCGCCGCCGAAGAGGTAGCAGAACGCATGCAAACCTAAGAACCGACCCAGCCCATTTTGAAAAGGAAGGGTTCCTGATTCAAGCCGCTCACAGTAGCACCAGGCCGCTTTCCTGAGGGGCCCGCTTGACTTCACTAGGCGCACCACTCAGTGGAAGGCAATGCGCCTCCGACGGTGCTGGAGTGGCCGCGGTGGGAAGGGGCTGGGAGGGGCCACTCTCTGGCCCAGGGGCGCGAGCATCATCCACCATGGATCTTCACACCAGGGCGGTGCCACACCCCTGAGAGAGGGAGCCAGTACTAGGTCGGGCGTGTCCCCCTACAGGCGGGCTTTGGATGAAAAATTAAACATACTCAAAACACATTCCAAAAACATCGGGAAATACAGTACAAATCGTCCCAAGACTATTTCTTTACTATTGTTGAATATTCCTCCTGTAGAGGGACACGCCCGACTTAAAACCCGGGAAGAGGGGAGGGTGAAGCCCCGCCTTCAAGCGGCCAGCGAGCACACCCACCGCCTGCTCGACGAACCCTGCTGGAAGACCCTGGCACCCGATGTGCGGGTGGCCCACAAGGGCGTGGACGACAACCGCGAATTGCGATGAGCTACTGGCGAGTTTGATGCTGATGATGATCATGATGATGGCGTCGACGATGATGCTGCTGATGATGGTGAGGGTGATGATGCTGCTAGTGCTGATGATGAGGCTGATGCTGATGCTGCTGGTGCTGCTCTTGATGATGTCGGTGGTGGTGCTGCTGCTGATGATGGTGGCAGTGATGCTGCTGATGGTGCTGCTGATGGTGATGGTGATGTTGATGATGATGACGATGCTGCTGATGATGATGCTGATGCTACTGATGACGATACTGATAATGCTGATGATCATGATTATAACGATGAAGATGATGCCGATTATGGTGATCGTGATGAAAGGTGTTGAGTGTGATGAGGCTGAGTATGATGGTGATGATGCTGGCGTCGATGATGCTGATGCTGCAGTTGATGGTGACGGTGATGATGCTGATGCTGATGCTGATGATGATGACGACGATGAGGCTGATGTTCTTTGTTGGCTCCCCGTGCTATCGGCATGCCGACCAACAAAAACACTTCACGCTCACCTTATAGGGTCTTCTGCCAGAGAGGGTTGAATGTCCAGCTTGCTCTCACGGTGACGATGCGGATGGTGATCACGATGATGATGCTGCTGGGGTGATGCAGGTGGTGGTGGTGGTGATGATGATGATGATGATGATGATGATCGTAGTGATGTTGTTGATGATGATGCTGATGATGATAATCATAATGAAGATGATGATGCTGCTGATGATGATGCCGATGATGATGATCATGATGGTGATGATGATGATGATGATGCCGATGATGATGCTGATGATGAGGATGATGAGGATGGTCATGGGGATGGTGATCGTGATGGCGGCATGGTGACGACGACGACGACGACGACGACGACGACGACGACGACGACGACGACGACGACGACCGCCGCCCCGAGGCAGCGGCGCGCGGCTCGTCGTGCCACTCGGCTTCGGCAGAGACCGGCGGCATCGCGCGGCCGCCGCCGCGGCCGCGGCCGCGGCCGGTGGCTCTGCGCGGCGGCGCGGCGCCTCCCTCGGTGCGCGGGGTGAGCAGGGAGGGGGAGGAGAAGGAGGAGGAGCAGGGAAGGAGGAGGGGAAGGCGGGGGAGGAGGAGCAGGGAGGAGGGGGAGGGGAAGAAGAAGCAAGAGGAGGAGGAGGAGGGGGAGGATGAGGAGGAGGAGGAGGAGGAGGAGGAGGAGGAGGAGGAGGAGGAGGAGGAGGAGGAGGAGGAGCAGGAGGAGGAGGAGGAAGAGCAGGAGGAGTAGTAGTAGTAGGAGGAGGAGGAGGAGGAGCAGGAGGAGGACGAGGACGAGGAGGAGGAGGAGGAGGAGGAGGAGGAGAAGGCAAGCGTACGACGACGACAACGTCCTCTACCCTCCCTCACCTTGGCGAGCCTCGGCGCCCGTGGCCGTGTGCACCGTCAGTCGGAGCTCCCGCAGCGCGGCGTATGCTGCACTCAAGTGGACAGACATGTCGAAGGATGGAGTAGGAGAAGGGTGAGGAGAAGGGTGAGGAATGAGGAGAGGAGAAGGGAGAGGAGGAGCGGGAGAAGGGGATGATCATGCTGCTGCTGATGACGACGATGATGCTGATGATGATGACGACGATGATGACGATGACGATAATAATGATGACGATGATGACGATAACGATGCTGATGATGATTATGATGATGATGATGACGATGATGACGATGATGATGATAACGACGATGCTGATGATGATGCTGATGATTGTGATGATTCTGAAAATCATGATGATGATGATGATGATGATGATGATGATGATGATGATGATGATGATGACCAGAGATGATGATTCTGCTGCTGATGACGACGATGATGCTGATGATGATGATGATGCTGATGACGACGATGATGCTGATGATGATTTTGATGACGATGCTGCTGATGATGATGACGATGACGGTGATGATAATGATGATGATGCTGATGATGGTGATGAGTATGATAATCATGATGATGATGACGACGATGAGGATGCTGCTGCTACTGATGATGATAATGATGATGACGATGGCGATGACGATGATGATGCTGATGATGACGATGACGACGATGACGATGATTATGAGGATGATGATGCTGATGCTGATGACGATGATGCTGCTGCTGCTGCTGATGATGATGATGATGATGATGATGATGATGATGATGATGATGATGATGAACATGCTGATGAGGAGGAAGAGGAGAAGGAGGAGGAGGAGGAGGATTGGGGAGGGGGAGGAGGGGGAGAGAACAAGCTAGGTGCGCTAGCGTCACATCTGACGTCCTACCCGGCCCTCCCATCCCTTACCATGGTGAACATCTCCGATCTACTCGCACAATCGGATGTCGAGCAGGGGAATGGCCCGAAGAGGGTACGCGATGTATGGAAAAGCATGGCGTAGAAGAGCACGGCAGAGCATAGCATGTCATAGCATGGCATGGCGTGGCGTAGTGAAGCATTACATCACAAAGCATAGCAACGCAGAACATGGCATCGCACAGCGGTACAACATACAACATCGGATGGCATGCGGTGGCATGGCACTGGATGACGAGGCCAAGACCGGAAAGGGACTGAGGCCACCGCTGCAGCGGGAGCACGATTTGGAAGGACCGCAGCACTGGAAAGACCGAACACCACAGCGCTGCTGCGGGAACACGATGCGGACCAACCGGAGGCACGGGGGCCCCAGGAGGCCCCCCAGCAACTCGGAGCTCTGAAACGCCGCGCTCGAGGAGGTCCGGCCCGTTTCGCCTCAGACTTCCTCGCAGCGCGTTTCGCCCGAGACATCGTCGCAGCTCTGGGCTCCGAGATGCCGCGCGCGAGGTGGTCCAGTCCGGTACGCTAGAGACATCCTCGCAACTCTGGGCTCCGAGATGCCGTTCGGGATGAAGAGGAAGTGGAGGAGGAACAGGAGGAGAAGGAGGAGGAGATGTAAGAGAGAAGGAGGAGGATGATGTGGATGAGTGAGCAGGCATCATGTTATCATGTGCAAGCATCTCATGTGCAAACATCATGATATCATGTTCTAACATGCCATGCCAGCCCGCACTGGACGGGCACACAATCGACCTTGGGAAATCGCAGTGGGGATACTGCACGCCGGCTATACTTTGTTATCTCTCTGTCTCTCTCGATATGTGTGTATATATATATATGTATATATCCCTCTCGACATGCACATATACGTGGCACGATTTCGAATCTCCCCCACACCTTGCCATCTCTTGGGAAGCCAATTCTTGCTCCCGCCAGCCTTCCGCCAGAGGAGTCGGCCTCGTTCACTCCCGCCGCCTTCTGCAGGCCTTCCGCCGCCCTCCGCCAACGAAGAGATGCCAACACCTTCGATCCGCGAAGGCGAGGCCCTTTCCCAGAACCAGGGAAACGAGCAATGGCATACATATAATTATCCCAGTGCGACCCTACCTAGGAGTTGGAGCCCCTAGGACAGCAGCATTAGTAGTAACAGTAAAGCTAAGCTAAAGCTGAGATAAAGCTAAGCTAAAGCTAACTAAAGCTAAGCTAAAGCTAAGCTAAATCTAAGCTAAAGCTAAGCTAACGCTAGCCAAAGCTAAGCTAAATATAAACTAAAGCTCAGCTAAAGCTAAGCTAGAGCTAAGCTAAAGCTAAGCTAAAGCTAAGCTGAAGCTAAACTGACGCTAAGCTAAAGCTAAGCTAAAGCTGAGATAACGCTAAGCTAAAGCTAAGCTAAAGCTAACCTACAGCGAAGCTAAAGTTAAGTATGCTATGCTATTTCTAGGCTACAACTAAGCTACATCTAAGCTGAAGCTAAGCTAAAACTAAGCCAAAGCTAAGCTAAAGCTAAGCTAAAGCTCCGCTAAAGCTAAGCTAAAAGCTAAGCTAACGCTAAGCTAAAGCTAAGCTTAGCTAAGCTGGGGGAACTGGGGGACCGCTGGGGGAACCGCGGGGCGGGGACTGGGGGAACCGCCCGGGGCGAGTTCCACTGCCCGGCCCCTTTAAGAACCCTTTAGGCAGAGCCTAGGTAGGGAACAACTCGGAGGTCCGTGCAGATTTCTCGGATCGGCGCTGGGCCCCCCTGGCGGCGCCTCCAGCGCCGGGGGGCTCGGCGCCGATCCGAGAAATCCGCGCGGACCTCCGAAGTGTTATGCTTATGCGAGTTCTCGATCCCATAAGGTCGGCGGCGAACAAACCTCCCTTTAGTAAGCCACCCTTTAGTGAAAGCGGCGTAGGACCGGAACCGACGGACCTGGACCCGCAAAAATGACGGCCTCGACGCCCTCTCGCGAACCGAAAACGGCCAATTCGCCAATCGACGTGTCAGGGTAGGAGGTTGATCAAC
>CAUYUJ010010373.1:5000-27500 GCA_963575745.1 Prorocentrum cordatum | reverse complement strand
GTGCGTGTCTGTGCGTGTCTGTGCGTGTCTGTGCGTTGTCTGTGCGTGTCTGTGCGTGTCTGTTGCGTCCTGGTCTGTGCGTTATTGTTTGGTGTCTGTAGTGCTTGGTGGTACCTGTTGCGTACCTGTTTTTTGCGTGCCTGTGCGTGGCGTTGCATGCGTGTCGTTTGCGTTTTGTGCGTGAGAGAGTGTGTGCAGTAGTGCGCGTAGCGAGTGTGTGCTGTGCGCGTGCCTGCGCTGTATTTTGATTTCCTTTTTTTTTTTTGTCTGTGCGCGTGTGCGGGTGAGTGCGTGCGTTTGCGTGACGTGATGTGCGTGCGTCGCGGCGTGCGTGCGTGCGTGCGCTGTGCGTTGCGTGCGTGCGCGTGCGTGCGTGCGTGCGGTCGCGCGCGCGCGTGTGTGTGCGGGCGTGTGTGTGTGTTCTTGTGTTGCGTGTGTGGGGGGGGGGTGCGTTTGGGGGGTGTGGTGAATTTTGTTGTGGGGATGGCTGGGTGTGCGTGGGGGGTGTGTGGGGGTCTGTTGCGTGGGAATTTGTGCGTGGGGTGTGGGGTGATTGTGCAGGGGGAGTGTGGGGCGCGTTTATTTTTTGTTGTGGGGGCGCGTGGGGGTGTGTGGGGGTGTGTGGGGGTGCGTGGGGGTGTGTGGGGGTGTGTGGGGGTGTGTCTGTGTGTGTCTGTGTGTGTCTGCGTGTGACTGTGTGTCTGTGTGTGTGTCTGTGTGTGTCTGCGTGTGTCTGTGTGTGTCTGTGTGTGGCTGTGTGTGTCTGTGTGTGTGGCTGTGTGTGTCTGTGTGGCTGCGGGTGGCTGTGTGTGTCTGTGTGTGCCTGTGTGTGTCTGTGTGTGCCTGTGTGTGTCTGTGTGTGTCTGTGTGTGTCTGTGTGTGTCTGTGTGTGTTGTGTGTGTCTTGTGTGACTGGGTGTGTCTGTGTGTGTCTGTGTGTGTGTCTGAGTGTGTAAGTGTGTGTCTGTGTGTGTCTGTGTGTGTCTGTGTGTGTCTGTGTGCGTCTGTGCGTGTGCGTGTGCGTGTGCCTGTGTGTGTCTGTGTGTGTCTGTGTCTGTGTGTCTGTCTGTGTGCGTGTGTGTGTCTGTGTGTGTCTGTGTGTGTCTGTGTGTGTCTGTATGAGTCTGTGTGTGTCTGTGTTTGGCTGTGTGTGTCTGTGTGTGTCTGGGCGTGCCTGGGTGTGTCTGCGTGTGTCCGTGTGTGTCTGTGTGTGTCTGTGTGCGTCTGTGTGTGTCTGTGTGTGTCTGTGTGTGCCTGTGTGTGTCTGTGTGTGTCTGCGTGTGTCTGTGTGCGTCTGTGTGTGTCTGCGTGTGTCTGTGTGCGTCTGTGTGTGTGCCTGTGTGTGTCTGTGTGTGTCTGTCTGTCTGTGTCTGTGAGTGTCTGTGTGTGTCTGTGTCTCTGTGTCTGCGTGCGTGTCTGAGTGTTTCTTTGTGTGTGTCTTTGTGTGTGGGTGTGTGTCTGAGTGTGTCTGTGTGTGCGTCTGTGTGTGTCTGCATGTGTGCGCGCGTCCCTGTGTGTGTGTCTGTGTGCCTGTGTGCGTCTGTGTGTGTCTGTGTGTGTGTCTGTGTGTGCCTGTGTGTGTCTGTGTGTGGCTGTGCGTGGCTGTGTGTGGCTGTGTGTGGCTGTGTGTGGCTGCGTGTGGCTGTGTGTGTCTGTGTGTGTCTGTGTGCGTATGTGTGTGTTGTGTGTGGTGTGTGTTGCGTGTTGTGTGTGTTGTGTTGTGTGTGTTGTGTGTGTTGTGTGTGCTGTGTGTATGTTGTGTAAGTTGTGTGTGTGTTGTGTGTGTTGTGTGTTGTGTGTGGCTGTGTGTGTTCTGTGTGTTGTGTGTTGTGCGTGCTGTGTGTGTTGTGTGTGGTGTGTGTGTTGTGTGTTGTGTGTGGTGTGTGTTGTGTGTGTTGTGTGTTGTGTGTTGTGTGAGTGTGTTGTGTGTTCTGTCTGTTGTGTGTGTTGTGTGTGTGATTTGTGTGTGTTGTGTGTGTTGTGTGTTGTGTGTGTTGTGTACGTGTTGTGTGAGTGTTGTGTGTGTTGTGTGGTGTGTGTGGTGTGTGTGGTGTGGTGTGGTGTGGTGTGGTGTGGCGTGGTGTGTTGTGTTGTGTTGTGGTGTGTTGTGTTGTGTTGTGTTGTATTGTGCTGTGCTGTGCTGTGCTGTGTTGTGTTGTGTTGCGTTGTGTTATGTCGCGTTGCGTTGCGTTGCGTTGCGTTGCGTTGTGTTGTGTTGTGTTGTGTTGTGTTGTGTTGTGTTGAATTGTGTTGCGCTGTGTTGTGGTGTGGAGTGGTGTGGTGTGGCGTGGTGTTGGTGTGGTGTGGTGTGGTGTGGTGTGGTGTGGTGTGGTGTGTTGTGTTGTGGTGTGTTGTGTTGTGTTGTGTTGTGTTGCGATGCGTTGTGTTGTGTTGTGTTGTGTTGTGTTGTGTTGTGTTGTGTTGTGTTGTGTTGTGCGTGCGTGCGTGTGTGTGAAGTGTGTGTGGTGAGTGTGTGGTGTGTGTGTGGTGTGTGTGGTGTGGTGTGTGGTGTGTGTGGTGTGTGTGGTGTGTGTGGTGTGTGTAATGTGTAGTGTGTGTGTGTGTGTGCGCGTGCGTGTGCGTGTGTGTGTGGTGCGTGTGGTGTGTGGTGTGCGCGATGTGCGTGGTGTGTATGGTGTGTGTGGTGTGTGCGGTGTGCGTGGTGTGTGTGTGGTGTGTGGTGTGTGGTGTGTGTGGGGTGTGTGGTGTGTGGTGTGTGTGGTGCGTGGGCTGCGTGCGTGTGCGTGTGGTGTGTGCGTGTGCGTGTGCGTGTGCGCGTGCGCGTGCGCGTGCGCGCGCGTGCGTGCGTGCGCGCGTGCGTTTAGACGTGCCAGTGCGCACAGCCAAGCTGTACACGCGGCAGCCACCAGGGCCGCCCCGACAGAGCCCCACGGCCCGATCGAACCATGCAACGCGTCGGCAGGACCCAAGTCCAAGCCGCAGCAGGGGCACGGCGGCGCTCGCCCCTTAGGGCAAGCGGCGCGCGAAGCGCGCGAAACTCACGCACCCGTAGTCTAAGCCACGCGAAGCGTGCGAGGAATGGCATGACATCAGCTCGCCTTGGAGGATATCACGCGAAGCGTGCAGAACACACAATCAACTGAAAGGACCGTTGAAGTGAGCAGCACGGTCAACAAGCTCGGGGCGATGCCACGCGGAGCGTGAGAAAGGAAAAACGAACTCCGAAGCAAAAGTGCACAGCGCCAAAAGCCGGGACTCAGAAGCAACCGCGCGCACTGCCACAGAGACTTAAGAATGCGAAATGGGCTTTCGAGACTTGGGATCTTCGCCCAAGAGGATCAGGTCCCTGCGCTGCTGGCGAACTCGACCGGCATTATCACCTTTGCGAGGGTGTCCTGTGCAATCCTTCCCAAGGTCACGGACGAGCCCCTCACGTTCACGAACAAAGTAGCAACATTTTATACATACACGGTAACCGTGGGCAATGCGGATATCATGTCCTCTCGCCATGTCGGCGTGCCCCACGGCTGTCTCGCCCGCACTGCATGACGAGGCAGCTGCCACCTGCGGATCGTCAACTCTGTGCCGTGCAGCACCGCCACCGTCGTCGCTGCCAGCATCACTGCCGCTGGCCTGCGAAACAACAGCCGCGGCAGCCGCTGCTGCCACAATCCCAGCCGCTGCTGCAGGTCGTTTCACCCCCGACGTGTCATACGAGCGCGGGGCACTGGACACAGGCCGTGGGATGCAGGGCAGGCTGAACAGCTTGTGCTTGGAATGCTCGGTTGCAGCGTATCGCCCGCACTTGGAGCATCTCCAACAGCTTTCCTCGACCACGAACTCGTGCTCCGTGAGGCTGAGCCGAATCTTCGGCGGGGACTTGATAACCACATCCGTGTCAATGTCATCGCGAGCAGCCGACGCTGGGGCACCAGCACAGGAAACCCAAGCCACAACACCGTCCACCATCAGGCGTGAGCGCCTGATCCCCATCCTGTCGGCTTCGCCCAGGGCGCACGGACGAGTGACGTGCTTGGCCCAATCGTCGGCCTCGAGGTTACGCCGACGCTCCCATCGAGACAAGCGGCCTGCTTCTACATCTCGCAGAGTGCCGTGCCCTTTCACTTTGAGCACGGTGAGCCCGTCAGGGCCAAGCCCACGAAAGTCTCCAATCGCACTCCAAACCATACGCCACAAGAAAGCCCAGCTGTGAGAGGCACCACACGCACCCACAGGTCCACGCACCAGAAGACCGTCAACCACGCAACTGGCATCAATCCTCACAGCGATGGGCGCCAGGCTGCGACGAAGAAGAATGAGCACCGCGAGGAGCCCAGCACCTTCAATAGATTGATGCATCCCCATAAGCGGCGACCCCAAGGCTCGAATGGCACACTTCGGGCCAGGGTCGTACCAGCCAGGCCCGAGGGGTAACTGCACCACCGCACAGCCAGCCATGCCGTAGTCGAGGTCGAGGCCGAAGGCCGAGCCATCGGTGAACAGCTCGTCGTTGTGAAAAGGCATAGCACCGTTCCCCAGCATCCACTTGACAGACGAAAGAATCTCGTCCTGGGGTGGCTGCCACACCACCTGCGGTCGCACCAGCAACAACTGTTCGACCAACGTGACGAAATTGGGGCGGTCCGCCTGCCTCTGGAGCGTGGCGATGGCGGCTGGCAACTCCGCCTGCGGCCAGTGGTGAGCACACTCCATATGTCGATGCCAGAGCGTACCGACATGCCCTGGGCACAACTTGCACTCTTCCGAACGAGCATACCGTGGTTCATTGTGAAAGCGGCGATGGTTGGCCCACTGGCCGCCGACGATGAGCGACCTGGCATGCCGTCGCTCCTCTGCACCAAGGGTGGGCCACACCCGCCCTTCCGACGTCGTCGGCCGTCCTCGATGGATCCACTTCCTCAGTTGTGCGATATTGAATCCGTTGTCCAAATGCGGCAGCTCGTCAGCAACCTTCTGAAACTGTCACCAAAGAACTGCTTTCCGCACCACTTGCTTCGTATACCACGGCGAGAAATCCAGCGGCTTATACACTGCGCCAGTCGCCGAATTGATCCAGGTGCCGATGCTGGCCGCCGCCCATCCGACGCGCAGCAGGGACATGAACGCTGCGCTGATGGGCCCGCGAACTTGAGCCCAAGACTTCACATGGGTGGATGTCCACGCCATCACAGAAGACAGAATGGATTGCGGCAGCCACTTGTCCCAGACTGCACGATGCAACATACAAACTGGACCGAGGGTGGCCCGAAAGATGGGGTCGAGCTCGCGCACAGGCGATAGCATGAGACTGAGCGCGCGACTCTCGCCGTCCACTCGGGCCTCCGTGGAACCGAAGGCAGACGAACGAGCAGACTGAAGGTCGGCGTCGCTGAGCCCCGTGCAGGTCACACTGTACGCGTAACCTGCCTCGAGGCCCTGCTTGGCGATGCGGGCAGCTATACCCCGTCGACCTCCATTTCCCAAGAGCCGCCGTACTCTAGGTACCCGTCGCTCAGCAGCACAGAGGCGCGCTCGTCGCACCTGTCGCCCCAGCGCGCGCCCTTGAGCAAAGTCCGTGCCGAGGTTCCTCGCGTGTCTGGCGGCTCGAGCACCAGTGATCGCGATCAACTTGGCCTTCAGAGTTCGGGCGAGGGCCGTACTCGATGCAAGAACCTGCGACTTCTTGGTAGCGGTGCGGATGCTGTCCCTGCTGAGACCGTTCACCAGCACCTGCGCCGCCATGACGATGTCTTGGCTCACCCTATGCTCTCCACCGTGCCGCTGGAGGACCAGGTCGTCGACCGCGATGGCGGGCGACACCGCGGGCACAGCCCGCTGCGTGCGATCAACACTTTCAATCAGCTGCAGCTTCATGAAGGTGGTGGCGAAAGAATCGCCTGCTAGCACGGCCTGGTGCACGTAGACCAGGTCGGAGACGGCGCCATCCAGAACAAGAGCACGTGCCTAGGTATAAATATCTAGTTGCAGCTTCAACAACCACAAGGAGAAAGAGTACTTCTGAGCCAATCTCAACAAATTGGCATGCCTGATCTGCTCGAAAGCCTTCCACAAATCCAGCAGCAACGTTGCCGTGGCCCAGTCAGCGCTGGGACCCTCATCGATCTTCATAGAAACCCACTCGCCCCAGATCAGCTGTTGCCACACCGCACGATCACAGCTCTTTCCAGCCGACGCCCACCAGTAGCCGCGATCGTGGGCGGCCTCCCACACTGCGGCTATGGGCCGTCGCAGCCGCCCATGCACTCGAACAGGCGCGGCAAGAAGGGCGATAGGCCGCACTCCACCTTCACGCTTGGGAACAAACGCAAGCTCATCGATAAAGTCTGGCCAGCGGCATTGCCGCTCGACCATCTCGAGGAGATCTGCGAGCGCCTCCAGGCCGACATCATCCAGCACGCCGAAGTCGCGCGGGTTAAAGCTGTCAAAGCCGCGCCCGCCTTGGACCTTGAACGTCGAACAAACCCGTCGCAGCTGATCTGGGGTCGGCCGCCTGGGGCGCTCGCCGAGGTCGCCAGGCCAAACCAAAATCGGAGGCGTAGCCGGAATCCGCCAGTACTCGGACCATTCACGCACCAGCGCCTTGACTGCCTCCATCTTGCCGAGCGGCACCTCGACCCCTTGGATCGCAGAGGCGTTGACCGCAGGCTCCTTCGTGAAGGCATGCAGCGCCGCCCCCCCGTCAGCAGAGTGCGCGTCGATCCAGTCCCCGAGGCGAGCCTTCGACTCCTGCACGTCGGCGGCGATGGCATCGTCCGCGATCTGCTGGGTGATCGCCGCCAGGCACTCGAGCTCAACGTAACCCATGCACTCTCGCGCGCGGCAGAGAAGCGCCACCGCCTGGCACCACATACTGGCGGGTGGCCGCTGCGCCCTGCGCTCCAGGGCCCGCTGACCCCTCACACGACGGATGGGATCGGCACCGACCCCATCGGCGGCAGCAAGAGCCACGCCCTTCAGCCACATCGCAGGCCTGCTCACCTTCGGAATGCGAGGCGCCGAAGGCGGGCACGCGCGCGCCCAGCCGAGCTCAGGCCCGTGGCCTCGCCCACCGTACTTGCCGATGTCGAGTCCGCTGAGGTCGCACAGGTAGCGCTCCGTGACACCTATGAACTGCGTCCAGGCCGTGTCCACGTCGGTGGTGGCTTCGCGCAGCGCGAGCCAGTCCTCCGTGAAGTCCCGCGTGCAACAGCCAGCAGGAAACGGGCTTGGAAAGGCTTTGGCCGCGCGCATCACCTGTGCCCAGTCGTCGATCTGGGCGCCATCGATCGTGAGCCTGACTGGCCGATGCGGCCCAAACTCCCAATCATGCAGGACCTCGGCGCTGGCCACGCTGAAATGCCTGGACACAACGAAATAATCAATGACCTGCTCCGAGGGCCTGCACGTGCCCGAGGACGGCGCCACAACGCGCCCGCAGCACCTCTCGAGGAAGGAGGACTGCATGAGGGTGGCTGGCTCCATGTTGAAGTCGCCACTGATGATGAAAGGGCGCCCGAGGACCTGCAGCGTGGTGGACACCTTGTGCAGGATGTTCTCGTTCGCGCGCGAGAGCCCCTCGGCCCGCGCAAGCATGCGCAGGCGATCGCGGCCGCAAAGATGCACCGACCATTGCCGAACACTCTCATCGCAATCCCCGTCGCGTGGGGTTTGCAAACAAAGTTACGGGTGCGCGGGTGGTAGCTTTGCGCGAGCAGTGGAAACGACAATTGCAAACTCGTCAGGGTGAGTTGCGCAGCGTAGATTGTACCACGTACAGATCATCATGTCGACAGCGTCGCGTAGACTGCTTCGGATCTACCTCCCCCGGGGTGAACGGTGGATCTCGTCGTGTTGCAGTTTGCGTGTGGTTGTGCCCCATCGTCCATCTAATATATGAACTCACACCATCCCAGCCATGCTTGTATCGCCCCTCCTTCATCTTCTGGAAAAAATATTATGCGCGCGCAATCGTTTATCACACATCCAGAATTTCCATGGTCCCTTTGCACAAGATGAGGCGAAGTGCAGGGTCGCATGTGCTCGGGCGCGCATGCCGGAATTCATTATTAATTGTAGGTTTCGTAACAGTGGTTTTCAACCAAAAAACGTGCGCCCGCGCTTTTGCCATTCTTTAGCGTTTTGCTAAACTACTATCAAAAGAGCCTCTCGCGCGCGTGTCGAAATCGCTCGAACGCCGTTGTCCGCGTGCGGTCGCAAAAATCCTTTGCATGTGAAAAACGACGAATTGCGTCGCGCGCATGCCGAAACTTTTCAAAAACATCCGGTGTCGTAAGGGTTTCCAGAAAGAGTATCCCGAACACATATAAACACACATGGTTTTTCACCGTCAGTTTTTTAAACTGGTGCATCCTTAAAAAAAACCATGCCAAACATACATCTTGATCCGCATGTCGAACTTATCTGGGAGCCCTTTGCGCGCGTTCTTCGGGGCGGTGATGGTGAGGAAAATGTCGATGACAACGGCAAGATCAATAACGGCACCGATAATAATCACGCAAGCCCATGACGATAACGATGTCTTCGTGTCGGTGATGAAGTTGTTGGGGAAATTCGACATGCGCGCGCGACCGAAGCGCGCGAGTGACCCGCATGGTACTCTTTAGCACGGATGGTGGCTATTCAAAGCGCTCCCGTCACCGACTCGCAGTGAACTGCCCGCTGGAAAAGCCTAGCGGTCAACGCCACCACAACCGCGTCGGTCGCGCCGCACTGGCTGGTCCCTGCGCGCGCGCGAGCATGCGCGGGTTAGCGCGGCCGCAGAGATACACCAGCCAACGCCAAGCATTCATCGCAATTGCCGTCGCATGAGTTTGTCAAACCCGGTTGCGGGTGGGTAAATGAAATGTTTGTTCGAGCAGTGGAGTTGACAATCTCAGGTTCGGCACGGTGAACACCACCGCGTATATTGCATCACGAAAATGGCTTCACATAAATTGCACCACGCGTATCGCGCAACATGTATTGCAGATCCTATGTTGCCAAGTTCGGATCGTGCAACATCAAATGCAAGACATTGACCGTTCCACGTCAATTGCATGACGCATGCGTATATATTGCACAACGTAGATAACACCAAACCGACTATAGAACCACAGTGTTTTGGGTCCACGCTGGTTTACCATATGCTATCTATATGTCTGCGTCGGTATACATACATGGTTGTGCATATTCACGCTGTTCATAACTCAGCCACGCGTGCATTCAGACTCATACTGCCTCGGTTCTGCTATGTTCCCATGCGCACCCGTCTCTTTCCTGGTGCGTGGGCCTGGGTTCGCCAGGATCATTTTCTGGGCGTTCGCCTACACTCTGGCTGGCCTCCGTGCCACCCGGCGCTGATCCTTGAGGGCGAGGCAAGAGGTCGCGGACCGCCACGGCGGCGGTGCTGTCACCCCAAGCCGCTGCGCTGGCCAATTCGGGGAATTCGCATTGTTGCGCCTCTGACCCAAGTCATATTGTCTCTTGCATGCCTGGTCCTCCTCACCTGTTTTTTTGGTTCGCGTCCCTGTTTAGTTGGCTTCTTTTCGACCGATGTTAAGGTTTTTTGCCCCGGCGCTTCGGGTGGGGGGATTTCGCACGCTCCCTTTGGTTTCCGAGTGGGAGGTTCCCCCCCGGCTCCCGGGGAAAGGGGAGATTTTTTTGCCCCGCCCCTCTTCCCGGTTTCCCAGGGGAGGAAGGTTTTTTTCCAGTCAGGCCACGGTGGACCCCAGGCGGATCGCGGCGCAGAGCGGCAGCTCGAAGCGAGGCTCCCAAAACGGCGTCTTGGCCGCATCCGAGTCTGCCTCGAAGGTGAGGCGCACCTGCTTCAAGCAGTTCTGCTGCAGGCCCAGGAATAACGGATCCGCGCGAGTGCGTCTCAATGGCGGCGGTGCGGTCGGCACCCTGCGGCATGCACGCGGTGTACTGGGCGGCGTCGTGCGGGATGTCTCACCAAACGTCATCGCGCTGTGAGTCTTGCGCAATACGGATTTGCAAGGTTGGCAAAATCACTGCTCGCCCAAATGGCTACGGAAAAGGAGGAGGAGGAAAAATACTGAAACCAGGAAGGTAATTATCACTTAACTCCGAAATTAAGTGATTCTCTCCTTTTGTATTGCTACCACCTTCACGACGACTTACCTCCGCAATTAAGTCACTCTATGAGTGCTGCTTCCACCCGGCCGCAAAATCACTTAACTCCGGAGTGAATTGATTCCGCGGGCCGCCCCTGCCCTTCATTCGGCCGGGACAAAACGGAAAGGGAGGGTTGCAAAAGGGAAGGACAGGGAAGGAAAAGGGTTGGAAAAAGAAAAGAAAAAGGGAAGGAAAAAGAATGGAAAAGAGAGGGAAAAAGGGAGGGAAAAGGGAGGGACAAGACAGGGAACAAGGGAGGGAAAAGAGATGGAAAAAGGAAAGGAAAAGCGAGGAAAAAAACGGACGGGAAAAGAAAGGAAACAAAGTATGAAAAAAATATGGAACACATGATGAAACACGGCAAAGACAGGGGAGGAACAGGGAGGGACAGGGGAGGGAAACGGGGGGAAAAGGGATGGAAATGAAAAGAAAAAGGGAGGGAAAGGAAAAGGACAGAAAAAGGGAGGGAACAGGGAAGGAAAAGGGAAGGAAAAGGAAAGGATAGGGGGGGAGGGGGGAGGGAGGGAAAAGGGAAGGAAAAGGCAGAGAAAAGGGTGGGAAGGACAAAAGAGGAAAAGGAAGGGAAAACATATGGAAAAAGTGACGGGAAAGGGAGGGAAAAGGGAAGGAAGGGAAAATGGGAGGGAAAACGGTAGGGAAAGGAAGGACAAGGAAGGGAAAACGGTAGGGAAAGGAAGGAAAAGGAAGGGAAACGGGAGGGAACATGTATGAAAAAGGATAGAAAATGGAAGGACAGGGCGGGAGGGAAAGTACATTAAAAAAGAGAGGGAAAAGGGAGTGAACAGGAATGGACAATATAAAGAAAAAGGAAGGGAAAAGGGACGGAAAAGGGAGGGAAAAGGGAAGGAAAATGGGAGGGAAAAGAGGAGGGATAAGGATAGGGAAAGGAAAGAAAAAAAGGAAGGGAAAATGGAAGGACATGGGGGGAAAAGCGATGGAAAATTGAAAAAGGGAGGGAAAAGGGAGAGAACATGGATAGGAAAAAAAGGGGGACAAGGGAGGCCCCGACAGAGCGGGCAGGGTATCGGAATACCATCTTATGTACACAGTTTCGCACCCGCCTCTCCGGACCCCGAAGAATTCTCAGATATTCCTGAAGGGGTTCCTGCGAGTTCGGTTCCAAAGGGTCCCCGATGATCCCCAAGGGAATCCTCAGGATTCCCAGCGGTTCCTCGGGGGGCCTTGAGGATCCCGAAGGTTCTTCAGGGGGTCCTGGGGATTCCCGAGGGATTCCTACAGATTCCTGGGGATCAGAAGGATTCCGACGGGATTCATAAGGACCCCTTAGGATTCCGAAGAAGGACTCTTAAAGGATTACTAATCGGTTTCTCTGGATTCTTGAGATTTCTGAAGTCCTGGATTCCGCATGCCGCGTTCCTGGATTTCAGATTTCCTACACTTCGGGGGTTTTGTAGATTCTTTGATTTCTATGGGTCCCAGGAAATCTTCGAGTTTCAACGATTCTTGGGTTCCTGGCGTCTCGGCTTTTCCTCAATTTCTGGAAGATGGTGACGGTGGCGCAGCGGTGGCCCCCAAAGCGTTGGCGCTCTGACGCTTTTGACGTTCCTGACGCCCTGACGCTCCTGACGCTCTTGACGCTCTGACGCTCCTGACGCTCCAGGCGTGAGGGGCGTCAGAGCGTCAGGAGCGCCAGGAGCGTCAGGAGCGTCAGGAGAGTCAGAGCGTCAGCAGCGTCATGAGCGTCAAGAGCGTCAAAAGCATCAAAAACGTCACAGCGTCAGGGAGCGTCAGGGAGCGTCGGAGGCGTCAGGAGCGTCAGGAGCGTCAGAGCGTCAGGAGCGTCAGGAGCGTCAGGAGCGTCAGGAGCGTCAGGAGAGTCAGAGCGTCAGCAGCGTCATGAGCGTCAAGAGCGTCAAAAGCGTCAAAAACGTCACAGCGTCAGGGAGCGTCAGGGAGCGTCGGAGGCGTCAGGAGCGTCAGGAGCGTCAGAGCGTCAGGAGCGTCAGGAGCGTCAGGAGCGTCAGGAGCGTCAGGAGTGTCAGGAGCGTCAGGGGCGTCGGGAGCGCCAGGAAGGTCAGGGACGTCCACAACTCCGGCGCCGCCGCTCGAGACATCCTCACAACTCCAGCGCAGCCGCTCGAGACATCCTCACATCTCCGGCGCCGCCGCTCGAAACATCCTCACAAATCGGGCGCCGCCGCTCCGGCGCCGCCGCTCGAGACGTCCTCACGACTCCGGCGCCGCCGATCGAGACATCCTCACAACTCGGGAGCCGCCAGTCGACACATCCTCACAATTCCGGCGTTGCCGCGCGCTTTGGGGGCCGCCGCTGCGCCACCCTGGGCTACTTTATTATGGAAGGTCTCCTGTGGCCGAGGCACCTATTGCGATCGCTTGTTCCTCCACCGCCGCTGGCCCCGGGCCGGGGAACGGCCGTGGACGACGAAAAATGTCGATCCTCGTCTTCCGGACTCGAGCCTCCCTGAAAAATCGGCCCGTGGACCTGTCGAGGGGCGCGCTCTGGCCAGACTCGAGGCACTGTCCAACTGCGGCGGCGAGGGCGTCCCAGGGCGCGGAAGAGGGGGCGAAAGATTTGGACAAGTCTCGACCCTCGAACCTTGACGGAAGGGGAGAACGGGGAGGAGTTGCGCGACGACGACGACAACCCGGGGTAGTTTTTCGTCCTGGATCCGTTTTTGACGGTCACGGGCCCCGAAAGCGGCCCCCAGAGGACTGAAGCGAACAAGAAGCCTTGAAGGTCGAGGATCTACGAAAAATCGACGACTACTACGACGGAGACGACGACGGCGGCGGCGGTGGTGGCGGCGACGACGTCTTCGGCGGCGGCGGCGACGAGAACCTCTGAGGACCTCCGAAAGCTCCCGGGAGCCTCCAAGGGCCTCCGAGAGCCCTCGAGGATTCGAGAACTTCCGACGAAACTTACGAGAGCTTCCGAGAACCTTCGGCGACTCCCGAGGATCGCCGAAGACTTCCGAAGACCCAACTCTGGGGAAAAGGAAGTCGATGGGGGGGAGAAGGCCTGGCAAACTTGAGATGACAGGTGCGTTTTCCATGGGCTGGCACGTAGTTCGCTGACGCGGCGGCCGATGAGCGAGGAGGAGTGCGAGGAGAGGAAGACGCACAGGGTGGCCGAATCCGCCACCGCGCTCTGAGGCGCAAGTTGGAATGCCCCCAGGTCCCCTGCCTAATGCCCCAAGCTGAAATCCTCGTCGCGTGCTTACCAGGTCTGAGCTCGAACCGACAGCGCGAACCGCCCGCCCCAAGATGCCGCCGGGAGGCCCCGAGAATCTCCCAAGAACCCACCCCCCAAGAAGCCCCCGGGCCACCCTAGAGGCCCCGTGACGACCCCCAAGAGATACGCCACTGTCTCCAAGAGGTTTCCGAAAAGGTCCCCCGCGACATCTCGACGAACATCCGAGAAGCCCATGACCACGAACCCAGGCACGGTGGCGGGGCTGACCCAATACAAGAGTTAGCGGCAGGCCCAACCACGGGAGGTAGGGCAGTGTCGCCGTCGCCCCTGCAACAAATCACTCATTCAAAATGGCATTGCGCCAACCTGCAGCTCACTGCGAACTCTGGCGAGCGGCGTCCGCCAACTCTTGCTCCAGCCGCAGAGCTATCTCGGGCTGGAGCATGAGACGGGCGCGTTCGCTCTGCTGGAAATACACGACGTCATCGTCGACCCACGCGGGCAACGCCGAACAGTGGAAGTGCATGCGCAAGAACCGCAGGAATGACAAGTCGGCAAAAAGCTTGAAAGCTTTCTCTCCTACTGTCTTAGTTTCGGGTGGCCAGTGCGGAACCGTGACGGCCCAAGACTGTCCGACTGGGGCGGTGCCGGATCGAGGGTCAATGCCGGCGGCCCGCAAGCCCTCGGCGCACTCTTGCCGCGCGAGCAAGCCGCTCGGGCGTCGCGACTTGAGAGAGCGGCTGTAATGCCGCCGCAGCTTCGAATTAAAGACGCATCTTTGCCCGCGCACCTCCTGGGCACAGGCTGGGCCGACCCTCGGGATGCCGCGGCGGCGGCGCGCCAGGCGCCTGGGACTATTGTGCCAGCGTCGCAGTCGTTTAATTTCCCGCTTAAAAGCCTCGCGGCTCCTGTAATTATCCGCCGCCGCGCCCCGGGGCGCGACGTGGCGCGTGGTCAATCGCTCCAGGGGGATTTCTCGCATCTCCTGGAATGCAGCTAAGAGGCCCCCGAGAAGGCACCCGAAATATTTCCGAAATGCTCTGGGAGGGTCTCGCTCGCGACCCAGAGTGGCGGCGGGGCGGGCCGAAGGCCGCGAGATGCCACCCGGGCGCGGCGTCGAGCTGAGGCCCTGCTCAACGCACAACCCGAGCGAGCACGGGGCGCGGCGGCTGCGCGCCGAACGCGCCCTCCCAGACGCCTTTCGCGCGGAGAACCCCTGGCGAAGAGAGGGGCCCGCGCCAATCGCGCGCGCTGTCTGGGCCCTTCGCGAGCGCGTCCTGGAAGGACGCGGCAGACTGAGCCACGGCGGTCCGCAGGAGGTCGCGCCCGCGCTCTCCAAGCGCCGGCGCGGGAGGCGCGCCTTGCGGCTCCTCGGGTGGGCCGCGGGGCGCGTTCAGCCGGCCTATTAGGTCAGCGTGGTCGCGGCAGAAGTCCGCTCTCCGCGCCCGCCAGGGCGCGCGGCCGCGCTCCTCTTCGCGCCATGCCCCTTCGCCCCTGCGGGGGGAACCAAACAAATAAACCGGTGGTGGCTGGGCTCTGACCGAGCAGTGCACCTGCTCGGTCGCTGATGCTGGACCAGTCGACGGCGACGAGGATGCGGCGCTGCGCGCGGGGCGCGTGCGACTCATGCTCGCCAGGCAGGCCGCGCCGCTCCAGCCAACCGAACATGTTGGTCATCAGCGCAGACTCAGCTGCCATCGTGGCCTCCGCGAGCACGCGGCACCTGGACCTCCACTCGTAGTTCGCGAGCTCCTCTGGCGGCACCTTGGATTCGGACCGCGCGCGTGTCAGGCACAAACGCCATGTGCACGGCAAGCACTGTGGAATATCCGCCACCGTGCTCGGGGCACGAGGTCGGCGCTCAGCCTCGATGAAGTCAACGGGCCCACGGGCAAACGTGTCTGGCGCCCCAGGGCGCTCCCGGTGGAACGCCGCCGAGCCAGCCAAGACGGCCCCGATATACACCCAAGACGGCCGATGACCTCGGGATGGTCCACGAAAGGCCCAGAGGCCTCCGAGAATTCTCCAAGACGGCCCGAAACCCTCTCGGAGTGGTTCGCCGTAGGCGACCGCGATGCGAGCAGAAGGAGCTGTCGAAGTATTCGTTGATGCACGCGTTGAGCTGCAGGAGCTTCGGCAGCGCCGTCTCCGCAGCCAAAAGAAAGCCGTCGGGAATGCCCCGGGCTGCAATCAGGAAAGCTCTCGGGGCTGGCCCAACAAAGATGCACTCGCACCGGATCCGGAAGAGAACCGCCCAGAGGTCCTGAAGACCTCGTTTTTCGGGGTGCACGCGATTTTGAAGATGAGGACTACGTTTTGGTGTGTGTCCGGGGTTGTGGCGGTAAGGACTACATTTTGGTTATGATGTGTGAGCGTATGTTACGGGTGATGATGTTTGTGTGATGATGGTGCATGACGTTGTAATCTAGCATACATAGCATATACATCGTTGATCTGGTATATTTATATTATAGCGTATACATTACAACGTACACACCATACATGCCATATATGCACCAACTATATAGTATCATAAATACACCATCTAGGTGTGCGCAGCGGCTCCTTTTCTTCGATCTGCAGCGCGTGCAATAGTACACGGCACGACGGTGTCGACCGCGCGTGTCCTGCTTGAAACCATCTAGCTTGCTAGAGGATTCAAAGACTGATCCGAGAAGGATCGAGAGAAAGAGGGGCTCTAATATATATATATATATATATATATATACAAGTGTCGGCGAGCTTTAGAGCTTCGAGGAGCGAGCCAGAAAGGTCCGAGAGAGCCAGCGGTCCGCGAGCTTTTCCATCGAATGCGCGGGTGCAGCGCCACGGCGTCGACATGAGTGGGTTGACGTGCGTCGGCTCGTCGAACGCCATCATTTTCTCCTCCTCCTCCTCCTCCTCCTTCTCATCGTCCCCATCCTCCTCGTCCTCATCCTCCCCCTCTTTTCCACCTTTTCCCATTCAGTTTCTTCCTCTCCTCCTCCTCTCACCCTCGCCCTCGCCTTCGCCCTCTCCTCTCTTCATTTTTCTCCTCCTCCTCCTCATCTTTCTCCTCCTCATTTTCCTTATCCCCCTCCTCCTCCTCCTTTTCCTCCTCGCCCTCCTCCTCCTCCTCCTCCTCCTCCTCGCTTTCATTATTTTCTTCCTCCTCCCCCATTCCCCCTCACCACTGCGCCCTCTTCCAGGCGTCGGTTCCGAGACCTAGGCCGCGCACGGGAGGGGGGAGCTTAAGAGGAAGTGGATGAGGATGGCATAGGAGGAGAGAGAGGGAGGGGGGGCGGTGGGGCGACGATGATCCCGCGACAGAGGGGGCGCACCATTTCCTCCACTTGCAACGCTGTGCGTAATTTCAGCACGCCGCGGACGCGCGCCACCCCTGCACACCCTAGAATTAGGAGAGTGGAGGATTGCGTGCAACAAGTTTCGGGTTTCGATCGTTCGCGCCTCGGCTGGCGCGGGGCGCAGGGGAACGAAACAGGGGAAATGAAAACTGAAAAAGGGCAGCCTCAAAACTTCAAGATGCCACCCGTAACAGAGACCTCCAGCGCCAGGGGAGGGGGAGGGCGGGAGGGATTGGGGTGTCATGCTATGGTGTGCGGCGAAGCGGAACACCCCCCCGTCGCCTCGAGAGAGCGCTTTCGAGGGGGAGCGGGGGGGAGGGGAGGGGATCGGAATTCATCGGATGGGACGCACGGCTGAGGCTTTACATGAGGAGACCTTGGAGGGGGTCGGAGAACATGCCTCGCGAGAAAGCCGCGTGGTATTCGGATACGTTCGCACAGGCTATCTCGCGGGGGAGCCGCGTGATAGCATTTAAACAGTGCCAGACGTCTCGTGACACATGCGGGCAGCATATTACAGATCCCGTGCTTAGCTGCCCCGATACGCAACGCGCAACACGTATCGCATCGATGCGGGGCTCAATGCGTAGTCTGAAATAGGTCCGACGCGAAACATTCGCCAACACGCGGTCCGATACGTGGAGCCAGCGCGCGCGGACGTTTTGAACACGAGGCGCGTTGCGTTTCAAACGGGCGCATCGAGGCACCTGAGATCCAGCGGGTGTTGGGCGTCCTGGGAAGGAGCGCCGCAAGGCTGAGGCGCCGCTAGAAATCGAGCCCCTAGGGGCCAAACTTTTACCCGTATCCAGAACGCCTCTGTTTTGGGGGGGAGGGGGCCGAACCTCAAATCTGCCACATATGCACGGACTGACGCCTGGCAAATGCAAGCGTTAATTAGGGGATGGACGGGGGAACGGCCACGTCGGTGGGAGGCCCCGTCCATATAGTTGGCAGCGGCGCACCTCCCATCACCCCTTTCGGTGGCGAGGAGCGCGAGAAGGAAGAGGAACGCAGCATGCAGGGCGAAGGGAGAGGGCTGATGGCTGCGAAGGCTCGGAGCGGGAAGCTCTAGAGGAGGGGGACTTTGAGCGAGGCGTGGAACTCATCCTGACTCATCTCGGCCTCATCTAAACCGATGAGTTGCGATGAGTTCCGGATGTGTTTGCAACGGATGGTGGCGTTGATGAGAAGAGGGGGGCGGGGGGGGCTAAGGAAGAAGATGAGGGCGACGAGAGAGTTGTGGATGAGGATGAGGGGGAGTTAGTAGATAAGACGAAGAGGAGGAGGAGGAGGTTGGTGAGGAATACGAGACATGTATGGGTGGTTGATGGTTGGGAGGGAGATCTCTGGTTGGATGGTTGGATGGTTGGGAGGGAGATCCATGGTTGATGGTTGGGAGGGAGATCCCTGGGAGAGACATGTATGGGTGGTTGATGGTTGGGTGCATGGTTGGATGGTTGATGCACGTCGATGTGCATGAGGAAATGCAGATACACTGGTGAAGATGATGAGGACGAGGAGGGGGGTGGCGGGGAGGTCTGCAGAATCGGCGGCGCTAGCCCCGTGGCGCCTCATCCACGTGCGTGTGCGTGGCGCCCGCGTGCCTCACCGCGAGCACCTTTTCGTCGCCGCGGTCGTCGCCATCGCCGTCGTCGTCGTCGTCGTCAGTCGTCGTCGCCTGAGCCCAGAGCGTTGCCACCTCAAACCGTTTCTGAGTTCGCCGCCATCGTCGTTGAGAGGGGTGCGCAGACAGGGTGACCGCGCATCGAGAGCAGTGCATACATGAGCATTGGCAACTGCAGCACCTCGAATAGATAGATCGGCCGTGCATCGCAGATATGCCCACGATCGCCATCGGGTATGCCGAGGCGGCGTATACTCATCGCCTGGCATAACAAAGCAAGCAAACACATTGTGCCAGGGATGGGAACTGCACTCGCGGGGCGGGGGGCGCACACTTGATGGGCGAGCGGGGCGAGTGCGCGGTGGAGGAGGGGGATGGTGAGGAGGAAGAGGAGGTGACTGACTGGCTGATTGACACACGTGTGCGGGGCCGTCGGCTCTCAGGGGGTAGACAAGGGCTGCGCGCGGACCGTCGGTCCCCAGGGTCAGCGCCATTGGGGGTCGGTTGGGATTGCAGTCCCAGCCGACCCCCAATGGAGCCGACGGCCCCGCGCGCAGCCTCAGCCGACCCCCTGGGGACCGACTGTCCGCGCGCAGTCCTGTCCGCGCGCAGTCCCAGCATGCCCCCAATGGAGCCGACGGTCCCGCGCGCAGTCCCAGCCGACCCCCTGGCCCAGTCGACCCCCTGCTACACGCGCTGACGCGCGAGGGAAAAGGGCGAGCGCCGAGGGAGAAGATGTACCAACACAGCGTGACTCAACGCAGTCAAATCGAACAAGTGACGCCTCCATGCAACATGGCGGATATCGCTGGCCAACCCACCCTGTACGCGAGAGGTCACGCGTGGGCCAAGCCCCTGCAACCACGGATGCACATTGCCACCGAGAGTACAGTTGAAAGGAGTGCAATGGGCAACGTGAGCGCCCGACACTTCGAAGGTGCAACGTGCGCTGAGTATGATAACAAGATCACTGCACGAGGCACTATGACACACATTGGATAGATGGGGGGACTGCCCGAAACCTTGGGGGGAGAAGGATGTATAGGGATTGGGAAGGCCGAGTATGGACACGGGGAACGCGGAGGAGGTGGGCCATGCACCAACAATTACGGTGGCGACGATATGATTTCACAGGGCGTCGAATCATCGAATCCTACGGTGCCTGTCGGTGCATCACCACCGTTTGTTCGCTTTGATGACGCCCTTGTACAGAGGTCCTAGCGAGTGCCCCGAATCTGGCGACGGAGCGAGGGAGAGCGAGAAGAGGGAGGCGACGGGTGGGCCCCTGAAGCCGCGAGCTGGCCTTGCTGGGAGGAAACGGGGGGGGGAGGGGGGGGGTCGGGGGATGTCGTGTAGGTTGACTCGCCCGTGCACGTCCTGTCGTGCCATATATTGTCTCACCACGGCTGGCTAGAGCCCGTCTGATCCAGAAACGATGCGGTCAGTCGCAGTGCATTATGCACGTCGGCACCATTTCTTCCTTCTTTTCCACACTACCTCCTCGCCCATTCCCTCTTCGTTTCTATCTGCCACATGTTCTCATTATGCATGTCCTCCCTCCTTTTGCCATCCAAACCCCACTCCCAAACCTCCGACGCCGAATCTTCGGCGGTTGCGGCTGACTTGTCGTTGGCACGCAATTCGTCGTGCAACATCTGCAGGTCTCGGTCTTCAAATCACCATGCCAAGGGTCCACGCCCTCTCTGTATCCCTGCAGTCTCTTCCCCATCCCATCTCTCTCTATATATCTCTCTCTCTCTCGCCCCCCCCCCCGCTCTCCCTGTGTCTATATTCGCGTATATGTGTAGCTACGTACCGTGTACATTTATATCGATCTCTGTGTTGCTCTCCCTCTCTCTCTATCTCTCTCTATAGATATATCGCTCTCGTTCTCTCTCTTTCTCCCTCTCGTGCCCCCTCGCGCTCTCCAACTGTGTTCCCTTCGCTCGGTATCGCTCCTTCTCCTTCTCTCGCGTTTCTGTGTGTCTCTCTCTCTCTCTCTCTCTCTCTCTCGCTCTCACTCTCTATCTCTCCCGTTCCCTCCCTCCATCGATTCCCCCCCTCTCTCTGCATCTCCACCGCTTTCTTAATATATATTTATAGTATATACACATATATAGACGTTACTTTGCATGCGTGCGTACGCCATGCGCGCGCGCAGGCCGTGCGCGACAGGTGGAAACAACGCGGGTCGGGGCGGCAACGCCCCAATCGATCATCGTTTTTTTCATTTCCATGTCGCCGAACTTGCGGAAGACCATCCGCTCGATGCGAGCCCGATGTGTAGCGTTGCACGCAAGTGCGATCGTGCCGTTCATTTTTTCGTCGGCGTAGCAGTTGTAATAGCGGGGGTTGCCCTTCTTCCTGATGAGCTGCGCCATGTGGCGGAAGAAGTGGTGTTTTGGAAGGATGTGCACATGCGCTGACTCCAGCAAGTTGCAGTGCAACACACGCAACTGGTTGAGCTCATCGCACGCGTCGTCTGGGACTTTTCGCCCATGTTCTAACAACAGTTTGTTGAACCGTTCCAGTGCGTTCCCTGCAGCCATTAACTCGTTCCCACGATTACTCGGGGCTAGTTTGTCCACAATTCGGGGGGGGAACCACATGATGAACAAACAATGCCACTTAGTCTCCTGCGCTTTGGTGGACATGGTCGGCGCAGCCCTTGTCCCGATCACCCCAGGGGTTAGCTGGCCAATCCTTGTAATGGCGGGCTCTGGGACGCCTGTCTGTCGCAGGTGGTCGTAGCGTGCAGTCAATTCTACATGGGGCCTCTGTAGGCCCAGCCTGACTTTGTCAGGCTGGAGGTCTGCAGACACATTGAACACATTACGCACCAACATTTCCGGCGCCACCGACGCCGCGAAAACCTTCATCACCCCGAGGTGTATGCAATTCGTCCGGGCTGAACGTATGCATGCCAGTTCCGAGAATCGGGTCTAGTGGCGGATTCCTGTGGTAGCATCTCCCTTTCTCGGATTGCCTCCAACATTGTATTAATCTAGCTGGGGGCACGGACGACGAGTCGAACTCATCAACGTCGAGCAGCGTCGGTGTAGCTTCAATGCGGTCCCCAACTTTCAGGCCCAACTTTGGGAAGTCTTGGGTAAGTGCCCGTCCGCGCGACGTGGTTTTGTAGTCCAACCTGAAACGAATAGCTCTGTGAAGTTCTGGTGAATCAATCAGAACCCATTTCTCTTGTTGTCGGCACTCATCTTCGTATGCTCCAGGCGCGTGGGGTATCACGGCGTCCATGGTATGTACTAGTATCTCCTCGTGGCTCTGGCCACATAGAATACATGGGGGATGTCCAGACCTATGAGCGGGGGACCCCATGCCAGTGAACATCTCTGGCCAGTCCGCCTTGAAATCTATCAGCACAGCTGTCCAATCTAACACCTGCCCCTCATTACCAATGCAATGCAACGTCGACCTCGCGGGGTCGCTTGCCAGCTCCCTCCTTCGCTATCGCTCTCCCTCTCTCTCCCTCTCTCCATCTCTCGCTCCATCCGCTTTCTCTTTCTCGCGCTCTCCTTCTGTATCCGCAATGTCCATATCTCTCCCTCTGTCTCCATCTTCTCCCTATCGTGCTATCTACATATCTCCCTCTCTCTCTCCCTCTCCCCATCTATCTCCCCCTCTCATCTCTCTCTCTCTCATCTCTCTCTCTCTCTCTCTCTCTCTCTCTCTCTCTCTCTCTCTCTTTCTCGCGATCCCCGTATCTATCTGCCTCGCCCTCCCCCTCGAACACGCAACCATCCGTAATGCGAGACGCATGCACAGTCGATGCTGGTCCACTTGCAACAAGTGCAGTCGTGATCATTTCTGCTCTCGCAGCAAGCGCAGCCGCATGTCGATCAAGTCCACAAACGATCAAACTAGGACAGGAGCTGCATGCTTTCCCCGTCGCCACCCTACCCTTCAGCACCGAACAACTTACTGCGGCCCCTCGCAACGAGCCACGCCTCCGCCCCGAGCGGGCACAAGACACACATGAAGACAGAGGCAGCCCCCGACAACGGGGGAGCGGTGGCGGAAGGAGCTTATAAACAGCACTGACTTGCACTACACATATAGCTTGCACCGCATATCGTGCTCCCTGTCTACATTGCATTTCTTGCACCACTCAGCTTGCACCGCATCACTTGCACCACATATCCTACACAGTATGTAAAGTTTAACCACGCAGTGAACGATATAGCCTACACCCAGACAGCCTAAGCCTGCTACTCAGCATTC
>CAUYUJ010010372.1:22500-28872 GCA_963575745.1 Prorocentrum cordatum | reverse complement strand
AGGAGGAGGAGGAGGAGGAGGAGGAGGAGGGAGAGAGGGGCGGTGCAGGTGTCTGTAGTCTCCCGATCATTGTGCCCGGGCGGCAGGGGAGACCAACACGCGCCGGCAGAAGGGTACGTGTGAGGAGGAGTAGGAGGAGACGGGCCAGCCTGAACCCAATATGCATCAACGATGCTGTTACATGTCCTCTAGTCCCATGCCCTCTTCCTCATGAACCCCTGCAACCCTTCCGGTCCGCCAGGAGATGCCTCTCCTTGAATGGCAAGCGCCTCGTGCGCCTTCCATTCCTGCGAGAGCCCCTCATTGAAATGGAACTAACGGCGTTACATCCTTCCAACGAGCACTTGGAATTGCGTAACGGGTATGGCCATGCATCGCTTGCCACGAGGTGCCCAGCGAGATCTTCGTTTTGGCCAACAAGTCACAGTCACACTTGTGCGGTCCGTGCGCAAGTTCCCAGTTGTGGGCGTGAGCGTTGAAGACATGTCTAGCGAACGACACATTTTGAGCATGCGCCACCTTCCATCCGTGCAGCTGTACCATGTGTCAACCTCTCTGGCCTTGAATCTTTGAGAAGGAAGTCGTAAGCGACCGCCCAATGTTGAAGGAGCCGCCATGTAACCGTACACCTGGTCCCTATGTTCGAGCTCTAGTCTTGGAGTTTACAGAACGCTCGAGCGAAAACCCGTTTTGAAAAGGAAGCGCCCACCTTTTGTGTAATTTTTGCAAGCGTTTCGGACGACCTCGTCCGACGCTGAGGCGAACGCGCCATTTTGAAACGGAGCCGCCGTCCATGACTGCAGCCGTTGCTGCATTGAAAAACAATGTCTGCGGCGCTTCGTCGAGGGCCCCACCTCGAAAACAACCCACCCTCCGTCCTCGAATTGTTGTGCACTGTCGGCCGAATGTGCGGTCCGCGTCGTGTCGACCGGCGGCGTCCCCCGCCGCCAGCGTTCGAGGTTGAGCGCCGCTTGCGACCCAGAACCGATGGGTGCCGAACAATCTGGCGTTTCGGAGACGGCCGATCGTTCAAGGCTGAACGATCCCAGAGGTGTCAGAAACCAGCGCCAGGGTCTACACGACGCGAACCTGCCGTACAGTTAAGACGCTGAAATAAAGAACAGTTTGGGTTCGGAAGGGGCTTGATGTTCCTTAGGTTCCTTCAGTGTTGTTCCTCCTGCTGGGGCACGGAGGCGCTTACAGGGCCAAGAATGGGCTTCGTTCCTTATTTAACGTTCCTTCTTTCAGCGGTCCGACTGTACCCATTTTGAAAACGACCCGCCCTCCGTCGTTGAAGTTCTTGCAGTGTTGTGAGGCGAAGACGCGCGGCGCTGGGGCGGGAGCCCCATCTCGCCAATGCTCCCCCCTCCCCCTGCTTCACGCTCTTCAGGAGGGAAACAACACAAAGACACAATTGATGGTCGATTCCCAAGAAAACATAGGAACATATGGGAAGTGGGGGGGAAGACAGAAGCCCAGAACATATGGGAATACAATTATGGGGAATCTCGTTATTTGTGTGTATTGCTTTGTGTGTCCTTGGGCCCCTGGATTCACGTTCTGCAGGTGTTTATGGCGAGTGGGCACGGCCCTGCGGCGACAACTCCACTTTGAGCACGGTTTCGCAGTCCGTACGAGGGCCATCAATCCGTTGCAGCTTTCAAACGCCTTGGTAGTCCGCTGGCGAGGACGTATCCTGCGAAACGAAACGCCCAACCCGCCCTGCACACGTCTGAGGGTGCGACAGGGAGGAGTTAATGATAAAGAAGAGGTGGAGGAGGTGGATGAGTGGGGAGGATAGGATAGGATACGACTAATCACGAAGCGAGGTGACAGGATCAAGACACATTAGCACGGGCATCCAACTCGGCTTTGATTAAGGCTACTTACACTTGAAGAATTTTTCCTTCCTACACCCTGGACGAACAGCTGCACCTTGTGGGCGTACGCTGAACTCTCCGCTCGGAGTCTAAGTTCAGAAAGGGCAAGTGCTCGCTGGTTCAACCCTGGATCTGTCAGCTCCCGTAGTGCCCACACGAGTTACAACAGGACGCGTTCAATCAACTATAACACCTGGCACAGTTTGTCTGAAGTGAATCTAGCCACCACCGATGTGCATACACTGAAGCGTCGGCAAGTTGAAGACATACCGCTCCTGTTTGACAAGCGTGAGGCACGGGCCGCACTTCCAGTGGGTCAGTGTCGCCCGGGACGCGCTGGGGGTGCGTGCGGATACGAGCATGCAGCACGGGGTGCAGCGGCGGGCGGTGGGCGGCGCACCTGATTCACCACAACGCCCGAGCGCATCTTTGCTCGAGTCGCCTTCACATTGGCTCCGAGGTTCCAAGAAGGAAAACGGCATCGCGACGACGAGAGCACTGGGATTCCTGAGCCCACTCCTCGACGGAAAGGTTCCCGTGCCAGCGGCCAGATCCTGGGGATCATCCCCACCAGGCCTAGTATAGCCCTGCCGCCCCCTAACAGGGGTCGCGGCGAGGAGCAGGACGGGGCAGGAGGGCCACGCGGCTGGAGGCTCGGATCCTGCTCTTCGGAGCCGTCGCCAGACTGTTCCACACGAGCACTCTCCCCGTGCCGGGCTGCTCCCCCCGACGGCCCGCCGCGTCTGCCCCACTCGCGCCGAGCCCACCCCGGGCCTCACGCGATCCAGCCGTCCCACGCCCCGGCGCCAGGCAGGCCCGCTCTGCCATCCACTCGAGATTCGCTTCTGCTGGGCTTCCGGCATCGGCGGATTGCCCGTTCTGGCTCAGCGAGAGGGCGGAGGAGCCGGCGGGGCAACAGGGAGGGGCAAAAGCAGGAGGGGCATCGGGACGGGGAGATCCACGAGGGGGGGGAGGAAGGCGAGAGGGAGTGATAAGACGATCGCGATGGGGATGGTGCTGGTGTCATGGCGATTAAGATGACAATGCCAAACATGATGATGATGATGATGATGATGATGATGATGATGATGATGATGATGATGATGATGATGATGATGATGATGATGATGATGAAGATGATGATGATGATGATGATGATGATGATGATGATGATGATGATTTTGATGATGATGATGATGATGATGATGATGATGATGATGATGATGATGATGATGATGATGATGACGACGATGATGATGATGATGATGATGATGATGATGAAGATGCTGATGGTTATGATGATGTTGATGATGCTGCTAATGACTATGTTGATGATGCTGATGGTGAACACGATGATAATTGTTTTGATGATGGCAAGCGATGGCGATGACGATTGCGATGATGATGATATGATGATGATTATGATGATGAGGATGAGGATGAGGACGACGACGATGATGCTGCTGCTGATGCTGATGCTGATGACGCTGATGATGACGATATTGATGATGAAGATGATGCTGATGCTGATCATGATGATAATAATGAGGATGAGGATCATGATGATGACGCTGATGCTGATGCTGATGATGATGATGATGATGATGTAGATGATGATTATGATGATTGTGATGCTGCTGATGATGATGTTGCTGATGATTGTGATGATGATGCTGATGCTGGTGACGATGATGGTACTGATGCCGATGTTCACGCTGCTGATGATGACGATGATTATGAGGGTGGTGATGTTGGTGGGTGATGATTCTGATGATGCTGTTGCTTCTGATTACAAGGATGATGGTAATGTTACTGATGATGTTGATATTGATGATACTGATGATGATGATGATGATGCTGCTGATGCTGATGTGATCGGTGATGATTGCGATGATGGCGATGATGCTGATGCTGATGCTGCTGATGATGATGATAATGCTGCTGCTGACTAGGATGAGGAAGACCATGCTGATGCTGATTATGATGATCACGATGCTGCTGCTGATGATGATAAGGAAGACGACGCTGATGCTGCTGTTGCTGATGATGACGATGATGATACTGATGCTGATGATGATGACGATGATGCTGGTGATGATGATGTTGTTGATGATGATGAGGATGATGATGATGATGATCATGATGAAGTTACTGTTGATGATGTTGATGCTGGTGATGCCGCTGATGAGGATGTCTATGATGACGATGATGAGTATGATGATTATGATGATGCGGATGACGATGATGATAATGCTGATCGTGATGATGATGCTTTTGATGGTGATTATGATGATGAGGATTATGCTGATGGGATCGCTAATGATGTCGATGACGCTGCTGCTGATGATGCTGATGCTGCTGATGATGATGATGATGCTGATGATGACGATGCTGATGATATGGATGATGACGACGACGGTGGTGATGGTATTTGTGATGATGTCTTGGATGATAAAGGGGGTGACACGGAATTTGCTGATTGTGACGACGATGATTTATGGATGATGAATGTGATGGTGATTGATGGTGATGGCGATGGCGGGGATAAGTGGCGATGATGGGGGGAGAGATGCCGCGCCTCGCGGGCGCCGCCGGCGGCGAAGGAGGCTGGGTACGCGCTGACGGTGCTGCAGGGCGCCCTGCAGTTCTTCCTGGAGGACGCACCGCTTCCTGGTGGTGACGATGACGAAGACGATGAAGACGCAAACGACGACGACGACGAGGGCGACGCACACGACGAGGACGACGGCGACGGCAACGGTGATGGTGGTGATGCTGGTGATGATGGGGAGGATGGCCAGTGGTGATGTTCGTGGTGATGGTGATGATTAGGAGGAAGGCGGCGAGTGGTGGTGTTCGTGGTGGTGGTGGTGGTGGTGGTGATGATGATGATGATGATGATGATGGTGATGATGATGATGATGATGATGATGATGATGATGGTGTGGCTGGTTATGAGGACCGTGGTGGTGGTTGGTGGTGGTTGGTGGTGTGGGTGGTGTCGGTGATGGTGAGGGTCCTGGAGAGGATGAGGATGAAAGAACGAGGGACGAGGAATGAGACCGACGGGGGATGAATGAGGAAGACTTGTGGCGATGGATGGCGACAAGGTGGAGGTGGAGGACTAGGAGAATGGAGGAGAGAATTTGGAGGAGGAGGAGGAAGGAGGGAGGGGGAGGAAGGAGGAAGGAGAGATGGAGGAGCAAGGACGAGTAGGAGGACGGTGGAGTGGTGCGCAGGGAGAAGGATGGGCTAGTAGGAAGAGCTTGCAGTCAAGATCCTTCCTCCACAGTCTCATTTTGCTCCCAGCCTTCTTCTCTAGCACGGTTTCCTCAGATGACCTCCGAGCGGAGTCCGATACCCCAACTCCCTTGTGCCGCCGCCTTCCTCGTCGTTTAGGCCCTCGTCGTCCTCGCCGCCGCCACCGTAGTCTTCGTCGTGTTGGGGCTTCAAATCCTCGATGCGCGGTACAGTCGGGGCCCTGAAGAAGGAACCCTTTTCGTTGGGGAGGGGCTCCGCGTTCCTTAAGTATTTCACGGCTTGCCTCAGGCTTTCCTCATGTTTTCGACAGGAAATCGAAGGTCAACTCATGGAAAAAAGGAGGCCTCGTTCCTTATTTAGGGTTCCTTAGGTCAACGCCCCGACTGCAACAGTGCTCGCAGTTATGGCCAGGCCCGAGCTCGCGCCAGCGATCGCGGCGCCGCGCGAGGCGCGCCGCGGCTCGCCTCCTAGTGCGGCAGGCGTATTATTTCGGCGCCGCGCTCCGTGCCAGGGATCCGTGGTGCTCGGAGACGGCAAGGCCGTCTTTGAACCGCTCCTCCTCCTCCTCCTCCTCCTCCTCCTCCTCTCCTCCTCCTCCTCCTCCTCCCCCTGTCCCTCCTCCTCCTCCCCCCTCCTCCTCCTCCCCTCCTCCTCCTCCTCCTCCTCCTCCTCCTCCTCCTCCTCCTCCTCCTCCTCTCCCCTCTCCCCTCCTCCTCCTCCTCCCCCTCCCCCTCCCGCTTTGAACGGCAATCTGGATCTCGAGAATGAAAACGGTTCAAGACGGCTCGCCGAGACGGGACGCGCGTCTGCTCTATCATCCTTGGAGCCGCGGCCCGGAGCCGGACCCGAGCATACGGCGACGGCGGAGACGGGAGGGCCGAGCGGGCCTGGGAAGGCAGCGGCCGTGGCTCGTTTCGGGGGCGGAAGAGAGGGGGGTGATGACTAGGGGGGGGGTGGATATCATGGCGGGGGCCATGATATCTCCCCAGATCTCATGGCGCCCCTTCTTGTTTCATCACGTCCCTGGCCCCCCCGCTGGGCCGCGCACGTGCCGCCGGCCATGATTCGCACCTCCCCCTCTTGGACACCCCCCTCTTGGCCGCTCCCGATGTCACTCCGGCGCCGCACCTCTGGCCCGGCGAGGGGCGGGCCCGTCCCCCGCGCCGTGCGCGCGCGGCCGGGCGGTGGCGGCGCGGTGCACGCCTCGCCGCGGCCGCGGCCGCGGCGCCGG
>CAUYUJ010010372.1:12500-17500 GCA_963575745.1 Prorocentrum cordatum | reverse complement strand
AAGACGATCTTGGCCTGCTCGACGTCAGGGCCGCACGCTTCACGACCTCCTACTTCCCGGCGAGCGTCTCGCCAATGTCGACCGTTTCCACGACGTCCGCGACCTGCGGCGCCTTCACCATCTTCTCGATCTCCTGGTCGGCCACGGCCCGCCTCGAGGAGCATCGCGCCTTGGCCCGCCACGCCCTTGGGGACCGCCACCTCGGCGCCGATGGCCAGCTCTGCCACGAAGTGCTGGGCCTCGCCGTGCTGCCGCGTCGCCGTGGCCTTCGCGCGTCGATCTCGAACGAGGCCCTCTCCGAGGCCGAAACGGCGTTGGCGAGCTTCTCCAGGAGCTTGGCGATCACCAGCTCCTTCTGCTGCAACGTCGGGTCCACGTGCACGTTGAGCTGCTCCTGCACGTGGGGAACCGCCTTGACCTTCTTAGTCTTCAGGTTGTCCTCCTTCCCTTTCTTCTCAACGACCTCCTCCAACCTCAGCGTGTTGTCGACCCCAATCGTCTCCTCCTCGTCCTCGGAGCCCATCGCCACCATCTTCTTGGGTGTCTCCGAAGACGTCCATGATAGAGACGGGTCGCACGTACTGCGCGAAGTGGAGCTGCTTGGGATCGAACTGGTCGCCGCGAACGTGTGGAGAGCCGCGCCGACTTCGGCGATCAGGCTGGAGTCCGGGTGGGCTGCCCAGCGTCTGCCCGCACGCAGCGCCGCCCACCGCTTCGCCAAGGCGGGCTGCTCCTTGGCGAGGGCGCGCCGTACCTCTTCCGACGTGGCCTTACGGCCCAGGGCGAGGCGCCGCCCTGCGCCGTGCAAGACCTGCTCGTGGCTCTCGAGGGCGCAGCCGCCCTCCTGGCCGCCGCCGTCCGCCAGGCGCAGCATCAGGTCCGCGGCGTCAGCCACCGTGTCGCAGTGTGCGACACGCAGCCCGTGTCGCACCAGCGGGCCCCTCGCGCGCCCAGCCCGCACCGTCGCGCGCGCCCACTCCGCCCGCGCCCAGCAAGGGGGGGCCAGCCGTAGCTTGAGTCAAAATGGCTATGGAAACCGGTGCGCGGGGGAGGCGGAGAGGGGGGGGCGGGAGTCGGGGGCAACGGCAGGTGGGGATGGGCACCAGGGGGGCGGATGCATCGGCGCCCAATCGCTCCTCGATCGCCGACAGGGGCCGCCCGATGGCCCCAACCTGCCCAGGAAGGTGCGGACTCCCTACCGGGGGCCTGTCGCCGATCCATTGGCGATGTACAGTCGGGGCTCTGAAGACGGAACCCTTTTTGTTGGGGAGGGGCTCCGTGTTCCTTAGTTGCTTTACAGTGCTCCTTGGGTTTGCCTGAGGTTTTCCATGGAACATCGGAGTTTGATGTATGGGAAACAGGGTCCTCGTTCCTTATTTCTCGTTCCTTAGGTCAACGCCCCGACTGTATCGCCGATTCCAGGTCGATGCATCTCTCCCTTCTGCCAGTCCCCCTCCACCGTTGCCCCTCAGGGAGAGGGGCCCGTGCGCGCCTGCCCAGCCCCCCCTCTCGGCCGAGGTCTTCTCCAGCTACCTGCAGCCGGTCCCGCAGGGAGGGGGCACCTGCGGCTGCCGTGGGCTTCTCCCTTCCTCGTCTTCTTGCTCTCGTTGGCCTATCCTCCTCATCCTCCTTATCATCCTCCCTCCTTCTCCCTCCTTCTCCTCCCCGTGATTTTCCTCCCTCCATCTCCCTCCTCCTCCTCCTCCTCCTCCTCCTCCTCCTTATCCTCCTTATCCTCCTCTCTCAACCTCCCCCTCCTCTTCCGCCCCCTCCTTCGTCCTTCCGCCACCTCCTCCACCTCCTCCTTCTCCGCGTTGACCTTCCCTTCTTGTTTCTCTCATCTTTCGAATTTTGCCGACTGCATAGCGGTGTCTTTTGCAATAGTGCATGGGTTTGACCCTTCCTAGTTGGATCGCGGTGCTCCCAGTTCCCTGCATGACCTTTCGAGAACCGGGGCTCCCTCGAACGTAATTCCCTCGAATTTGTGATACCGATGGGCATGCCATGCTCTCATGCGCCTTGCGGTCGCTCTTTCATTTCTTGGACTTCGGGGGGTCCTTTTTTTCATTCGTTGGACCTGTCATGTCCGCTGCAGGGGATCGCCCCGCAGGTCGGATTCAGTCCAACCAGCTGGTACCAATTCCAACCAACCAGGCTTTTTTTCAGGCGGCCAGAGAAAAAGCACACTCAGTGGACGGCTTGACAATGAGTGATATGGATATTGGGATCGATCGTGGAATCGATTGTGAGCCCGATAGTGAAGTCGATTCAATGGGACCGATAGTCGATGGTGAGATCGCTCGTGCGATCTGTAGTGAGATCGATATTGAGATCGATAGTGAGATTAACTGTGAGATCGATATTGAGATCGGTAAAGAAGTTGGTAATGAGATCGATGGTGAGACCGATCGATAAGAACATCGACCAGGAACCGTGGAGCCAGGGAACCCCGCCGCCCACCGAAATCGGCCCAGAACTCTGAAAAAAGGAACCCGGCAACCCAGAACTTGGAACCGCTCAACCCGGCCGCCCACCCAACTCGGCCAGGAATTTTCGCCAAATGTTTCATCTACGCTAGGGCCATCTGAATGGGAATTACAACCAGCCATCTTAAGCCAGCCATCCAGTGCAAGCGTTGAATGGGAATTGCAGCCAGTCATCTTGAGCCGTATAATGGGGTTCTATGTGTAGAGCGTTGTAAGACGATTCACAAACCAAATGCGCGTGTCAAGATTGCACAACAATTCTTGCAGACAACCTGAGTGTCACTGATGAAATCTGGTAGTAGCTTAATTCTGGACATTTGGCAATTGTGTTGTTATGAAGATGAGCAGTAGTCGCTAATCTGTTTGGAGTTTACGGTTAGCGTCTGAGAACAGGGCGGTTGCGTTTTTTCATGTGATAGTTGTCAGAGTTGCTGTGGGAGTTCCATCAGCCAGCAGTAACATATCCCCAAATGAAGTGTGGGCATCCATCAGAAAATCGCGAACCCTAGAGGGAAGCTCACAGCCTGCATGTGTGTTTATGTAAACTCCAGTTGTCATGTGGAACCAGAAGCCAGGCTTCATGTGCGCAAGACGCACGATCGTGCTGTTACATAGCCTACGAGACCTCGAGGGGGTGCGTAATATGGCTCGTTGTCGGTGTACGTTTTAATACATCTTGCCTGGCATTCTCACAATCGAACATGTGGGAATATTATGGCTTGCTTGTAGTATCGTGCTTCCCGTACTTCATTATTTACGCATTGGTATTTACTGTAAAGGTGTTCTCCTGCAGCCTGGGCCTTGTCGCGTCCGAATCGGCACGGCTATGACTGCCCGTTTGTTCGCGCTCATGCTTCTAAACGTAGACTTACGACGGGCTTGTCCCTCTACAGGAGGGATATTCAAACATAGTAAAAATAGTCAGGGGATAATGTTTTGATTATTTTTACCTAACAGCGAAGACTGATAGGTTTCTAGTAGGCTCAAAAGAGAACATCTTGACTCCCCAGGGGAGTCTGGGCAGATGCCGGACGGGTGCCGGGGAAAATCCGCGGAAGTCGTTTTGAGCAAACAGTTACACACTTCGTGGTCTTCGAGGTCCCAGAACTCCATTCCTGGGCCACATTCTGAATGCCCGGAGCCAATTGTAGGCCACTTCGTGTTCTTCGAGTTCCCAGAACTCCATTCCCGGGCCACTTTTTGAATGCCCGGAGCCAACTGTAGGCCACTTCGTGCTCTTCGAGTTCCCAGAACTCCATTCCAGGGCCACATGTTGAATGCCCGGAGCCAACTGTAGGCCACTTCGTGGTCTTCGAGTTCCCAGAACTCCATTCCTGGGTATGATTTTGAATGCCCGGAGCCAACTGTAGGTCACTTCGTGTTCTTCGAGTTCCCAGAACTCCAGTCCCGGGCCACATTTGAATGCTGAGGCAGGCTGATGTTGAGGCTGAGGCAGGCTGAGGCTGAGGCCGAGGCTGAAGGCAGACTGAGGCTGAGGCTGAGGCAGCTGAGGCTGAGGCTGAGGCAGGCTGAGGCTGAGGCTGAGGCAGGCTGATGCTGAGGCAGGCTGAGGCTGAGGCTGAGGCTGATGCAGGCTGAGGCTGAGGCAGGCTGAGGCTGAGGCCGAGGCTGAAGGCAGACTGAGGCTGAGGCTGAAGCAGGCTGAGGCTGAGGCTGAGGCTGAGGCTGAGGCTGAGGCTGAGGCAGGCTGATGCTGAGGCAGGCTGAGGCTGAGGCTGAGGCTGATGCAGGCTGAGGCTGAGGCAGGCTGAGGCTGAGGCCGAGGCTGAAGGCAGACTGAGGCTGAGGCTGAAGCAGGCTGAGGCTGAGGCTGAGGCAGGCTGAGGCTGAGGCTGAGGCAGGCTGATGCTGAGGCAGGCTGAGGCTGAGGCTGAGGCTGAGGCCGAGGCGAGGCAGACTGAGGCTGAGGCTGAAGAGGCTGAGGCTGCAGGCTGAGGCTGAGGCTGAAGCAGGCTGAGGCTGAGGCTGAGGCAGGCTGAGCTGAGGCAGGCTGATGAGGCTGAGGCTGATGCAGGGTGAGGCTGAGGCAGGCTGAGGCTGAGGCCGAGGCTGAAGGCAGACTGATGCTGAGGCTGAAGCAGGCTGAGGCTGAGGCTGAGGCAGGCTGAGGCTGAGGCATCGCGAATGCGACTACGACTGCGAGAACGGCAGAATTCTACAATTGGACTCTCATCTGAATCTTAAGGGGAATGCTTCCAGATATGCTGCTCACATCGCTGTTAGGTTGCTTTGCCGGGATAATGTTGACCACCGTGGGGTATCATGTTTCTCAACGTCGAGTTACGTCGGGCCTGTCCCTCTACAGGAGGAATATTCAAAATTAGTAAGAATAGTCAGGGGACATGTTTTGGGTATTTTGTTGACCGTCGTGGGGTATTTGTTGATTATTTTTTTTCGTCCAGAATCCCCCTGTAGGGGGACACGGCCGACCTACACATAGAATCTGTAGCCAGCCTCTCTTTCCGCAAACGTGTTGCTCAAATTGGGGGCCCC
>CAUYUJ010010372.1:0-7500 GCA_963575745.1 Prorocentrum cordatum | reverse complement strand
CGGCGGTGACGCCCCGCCCCCCGAAAAAGAGAGCTTCCCGGCGCCCCTCGGGGCCTCGTGGCTCTGCGGCTCCCTGCCTTGTGTGTGTGTGTGTGTGTGTGTGTGTGCGTGTGTGCGTGTGTGCGTGCGTGCGTGCGTGCGTGCGTGCGTGCGTGCGTGTATATACTTCTATGTCTATATATATATATGTATACAAATGTGTGGGCGCGCGTGTGTGTGTGTGTGCGCGTGTGTGCGCGTGTGCGTGTGTGTGTGTGTGTGTGTGTGTGTGTGTGTGTGTGTGTGTGCGCAGTCAGTGTGTGTGTGTGTGGTGGTGAGTGGGTGAGTGGGTGGGTGGGTGGTGGCGTGGCGTGGCTTGGCTTGGCTTGTGGGTGGGTGGGTCCGTCACTCCCCTCGTCCGTCCCTCCTTCCCTCCCTCCTCCGCCGTGCTCCCCTCCCCTCCCTCCCTCCCCGCTCCGCGCCTGCCTCCCTCCACCGGCGCCCTCTCGGCCCCGCTGCCTGCTCCTCCTTTTCCTCCGAGGGACCAGAAACGGCCTAATTACACTTAAGTCGGGCCTGCCCCTCTACAGGATATATATATATATATATATATATATATATATATACATATTATTATATATATATATATATATATATTCAAAAATAATAAACAATAGTCTGTGGACTTTCTGAGTATTTTCTGGACCATCTGGGGGTATCTTTTGACCATTTTCTTGTTTTCGTCCAACATCCCCCCGTAGGGGGACACGCCCGACCTAAAGCCCACACGCAACAATTTCCTGAGCTCCGCGCGGACTTCTCGGATCGGCCCCAGGGCCCCCAGCGGCGCCTCCGGCGCCGCCCCTGGCGCGCTCCGCGCGCCAGGGAGGGGGGTCCAGCGCCGATCCCAGATCTCCGCGCGAACCGTCGAACGCTCGCGCTTCTGAAGTGATGCTCCTGCTCTACGCTCGGCTCTGCTCCTCCTCCCCTCCTCCTTCCCTCCCCCCTTCCTCTCCAGACCCCCTCTGGGGTCATGGAAGGATCCCTGCGGGATGTTCTTCGTCGTTTTAGGCTGAAGGGAAACTGGGACACACAAATAAATACACACAGATAAAAAGATTCCCCATATTTTCCTATATTTACTGGCTTTTTGTCTTCCCCACCACTTCCCACATTTTCCCATATTTCCCTGGGGAGCGACGATTCATTGTGTCTGTGTGTTTTTCCCCTCCAGATAGGCCCCTGGGGCTCTGGGGCCTCTCCTGGGCCTCGGGACCGCCAAGCACACGTCAGGAGGTGGGAGGAGGGAGGAGGGAAGAGGAGGGAGGAGGAGGAGGGAGGAGGAGGAGGAGGAGGAGAAGGAGGAGAGGTGGTGGCCACGACGGGGACGCGGCACATGCCGCGACAGTCTCCGCGGGCGGGCTGCGGCCTCGAGGAGGCGCGGGCCCCGCCGCAGTCCTTTCTGCGAGGTGCTGCGGCTTCGGGGGCGCGGGCGCCGCGCAAGTTCTTGTGGAGACCTGGCACCCCTCGGGCTCCCCTCCAGCCGCATATAGAAATCGAGCCTCTAGGGGGCAAATTTATCCATATCGAGTGCGCCTCGGGTTTCTTGGGAAGGGAGCCCGACACTCCACACTGCAGTGGATATAGACATGTGTGCGCTCGGCTTACTGCAGTGGCATACTGCTCCTCGGCACCCCTTCGGACGTGTGCATTTTTTTCGGCGAGGACCATCGAGGAGCATCCTTGATCAATTGGCGAACAAAAGCACGCACGAAACAGGAACAAAAATCACAGGGAATGGACGTCCGAGCGATGGCCAGGAGAGCCCGCTGGAACTTACAGCTAGTAGGTTCGAGGGCTTGTGTGGCATTGGGAGCGGGAGCGCGCGGTAAGGTACGAGGAGGAGTGGCCTCCAGAGCGCAACGTCAGTGCATCTGCAACGGTTTGTAGACTCGGGGGCGCAGCTTTGTGGTAGAAAGGTGCTGGGGTCTCGAGAGCGCGAATCTGTCGGAGGTTGGGGGGTTGGAACGGAAGTGGCCCCAACCGGGAAATCGGTTTCGGTTTCGGTTCGTGTCGCGCGTGCGGGCGAGGCGAAGCTGCGCGAGTTCCATCCTCAGAGGCCATCTGTTGCCGAAAGGGCCGCACCCTGAGCGCCGGGCGCGGCCCCCGGTTGTCCAGGCGGTTGTCCCGGCGGATGTCCCGATGCTTGTCCCAATGCTTGTCCCGATGGTTGTCCCGGTGGTTGTCCCGATGGTTGTCCCGATGGTTGTCCCGATGGTTGTCCCGATGGTTAATAGATAGATCGATCGATGTTGTTGGATGCTGTCCCGAAGGTTGTCCCGATGATTGTCCCGATGGTTGTCCCGATGGTTATCCCGATGGTTATCCCGATGATTGTCCCGATGGTTGTCCCGAATGGTTGTCCCGATGGTTGATATATAGATATTCGTGTAGAGGGGTATATTTAGGGATCGATATATCGGTATATAGTAGAGATATTTGCGTGTATATATGTATATATATATATGGGCATCGGAGTCGACACATTGATATATATATATATATATATATATATATATGTGTGTGTATCATATCAACAAATGCATATATAACGATGTGCCGGTTTACATATATCCGTATATGCAGGGAGACATTATATTTAGACATACATATATGTTGTCTCAGTGATTTATTGTTTGATTGATTGATTAGTCGACTGGTCAATGTTTTAATCGATCTTTTAAAAGATACCTAGACAGATGGGTCGATAGATGGATGGACAGACGTGCGCGACAATGAAACAGTTTGGAGAAACCACCAAGGAACCAAGAGCCATCGCAAATCGACCGCCTCCCCCCTCCGCCCAAACCTGCTTATCACCCGCAGGGTGGTCCCGTCGGTCGTATTTTGCGTGCCCCAGCGCCCCCATACAGATTCTGCGGTGCAGGGAAGGGGACCAGTTGACAAGTTCCCCCCCCCCCTCGCGCGGGCTTCCCTGTCAGGGCAGGGGACCAGTTGACAATGTCCCCCCCCTGGCGCTACCTGCCCCCAGATCTGCGCGAGCTCCTCTTCTGTCGTTGCGTTTGCTCGTGCTTGCCCCCCCTTCTTCTTCTCTCTCTCTCTCTCTCTCTCTCCCTTCGGGGGCTCGCGGCGGTTCTGGGCCGCGCTGCGTGCCGGCCTCGGATGGCCCGGGGGTTTCCGGGCCCCAGACGGGGTGCCCGGAAGGCTCGCGCGGCCGCTCCAAGCCGCGCCGTGGCGATGGGGGGCTTCGCGGGCCGGCATGGAGTCGGGCATGTCCCTCTACAGGAGGGATGGCAAAAGCTGGTCCAACAAAAAAGCTGGAGGGAGGGTATGTATTTGTATATGTTGATATTATACACACTACAACTTTAATATACTATAGTTTAATACAACACAATATTGTATGTATATACTATCTAATAATTTTAGAGATGTACGTGTATATATAAAAGTTGTTTTTAAGCCCAACAATAGTCTGGGGTATGTATTTCGGGGGAGCGTAAGACCCGGGTTTGCCGGGACTCGGGTTCGCCATCGTTTTTTGACGGCCGCGCCTCGGATTTTGACGAGGAGGAGTTTCGTGGGATGTCTGTAGCGGGAGGCCTCTTCAAAATGCAGGCTCGGCCTCGTCATTTTTTTGACGACCTCGTCGGGGATTTCCGAGTCCCCCGTACCCGGGTCTTACGTCTCCCCGATACAGGAGGATGGCAAAAATTGGTGCAACAATAGTCTGGGGTATGTATTTGTATATATTGATAATATACACACTGCAATTTTAACATAACATAGTATAATATAACACAATATATTGTATGTATATAGTATCTAATAATTTTTTAGATGTACGTGTGTATATAACAATTGTTTGTTTAAAGACTTTTTCCATACCTAGGCTCTGCCTAGAGGGGTTCTTACTCTCTTGGCTTAAAGGGGCCGGGCAGTGTAATGCGCCCCGGGCGGTTCCCCCAGGATCCGCCCCGCGGTTCCCCCAGTTGCGTCCCCTTAGCTTAGCGTTGCTTATCTCATCTTAGCTTAGCTAATTTCATCTTAGCTTAGCTTAGCTTCATCTTAGCTCAGGTTTATCTTAGCTTAGCTTACCTTCATCTCAGCTTCGCTGAGCTTTAGCATCGCAGAGCACAGCAGAGCATAGCACAGCTTAGCATAGCATAGCGCTGCATAAAATGGCATAGCACAGCACAGCATGGCATAGCAGCTCATGCTGCTTTCCTGGGGGCTCCAGCTTCTAGGCAGGGTCGCACTGGGGTACGTAGTTAAAAAAGCATGCTCGTCCGACATCCGCCTGTACGCCTGTAGGAGGGCATGCCCGACCTGAGGCGAGCCGCCGCGCCGAGCGACCCGAGGCGAGCCGAGGAGGAGGAGGAGGAGGAGGAGGAGGAGGAGGAGGAGGAGGAGGAGGGGGAGGAGGGGGAGGAGGAGGAGGAGCAGGAGCAGGAGGAGGAGGAGGAGGAGGAGGAGGAGGAGGAGGAGGAGGAGGAGCCTTCGGGGGGTTTGGGGGCGGCGCCGCCGCCGCGGCCGGCTGCGGCTCGGAATTATGACCGTGTGCGTGTAGGGCCCGGGGGGGGCTGTGGCCCCGCGCCTGGGCGTCGAAGCCGAGGGCCACGCCAGAATCTAATTACCCATCGGTCGTTGAGAAAGTAGGTATTTTTGGATTCCCAGATTCCAGTCTACTTTCAGCGCCTTCCTACTTCAAGAGTCGAGTGGTTTTCCCTCCTCCTTCCTCTTCAGGAGGCGTGCGGAGACCCAGTCTATGTCCAACGCTTTCCTACTTTTTATGTTTCTACCTGCTTCTTCCGACCGATGGGTAAAGGAGACCTTGGTTTGGGCCCGAGGAGGGGGGTTCGGGGGAGAAAAAGACACGGATACGTGTTGTCCCCCGTCGTTTTCGGCCTTTCCTGGTCCTCCTGGGGAATCCTCGTTGTCACCGCTGCATTCGCCTCGAAGTTCTGGTCAGAGCGCACCCCAAGAGAGGTCCGGGGACAGCACGTATCCGTATCTTTCCGCCCCCCAAGGGGTGGAGGTCCGAGTTGGAGCCGCCGTGGCCTCAACCCGCCGTGCTCCGATGATTCGGTCTCGGCCTGCGTGCCGCTGCTGCGCACGGGGGCCCGCCTTTGTCGCCCGCGATGTCGACATCATGCTTGTTTGGTCGCGCGCCGCACCTGCCGCACCTACGGCGCCTACCGCTGCTGCACATACCGCACCAAGTGTTCCAGTGCGCCCCTCTTTCTGAGGAAACGTGCTGTCGACCCCGATCTTGGTCATGGCCCATGCCGGCCGTCGCCGATTCGCGAGGATGATCCACGAATCGACGGTCGGCACGACGTTTCCGTATTCAGTCTTGATCATGGTCCCCGTTTGCTTCCCTTCCATTGTTGTGTCCCGCCATAGTTCCTCGGGTCTAGCGCCCGTGGCGGAGGCACCAGTTCCCGAGTGCCCCATCGGGCAGAGCTCGCCTCACCACTGCTGACGGGCGCAGCTTCTGGGCCCTGTGCGGCGCGTGGGGCCGAGGAGTGGGCGGAGTGTGCTGGGCGTAGGCGTGTTGGAAAACCTGCATCGGCTTGGGGGGGACATGTCGTCGACTGGGGGGTGTCGTTGCCCAGCGCCCGGGGTGGCCTTCAGTCGTCGGGCGTTGCGCGGCCCTCGGTGGAAGCAGTGATCTCTAGTCCCGCGTCGCCAGAAGAGCTGCACACTGATAGGGCGTTCCTGTTTGGCCATGTCGTATTCGGGACTTCGGCTCCGAGTGCGGGGTGGTTGCGCTTCGCCTCGGGTGTGTGTTCCGACCGCCTCTCCGGTTCAGTAATCCGCATCCGTTGTTTCCTCACCCCATTTTTCTCTCCTTCTTCCCTGCCTCCTGGCTCCTACTTCCGTTCTCCTCCGCCTCCGTCTCAAGCCTGAGCCCTCCTCCCGTCCTCCCCTTCCTCCTCCTTCCCTCGCTCCTCCTCCACCCCCTTCCCCTGTTCCCCCCCTCCTGCCTGTTGCGCGCTCTCCCGCCACGCCTTCCTGCGCCTCCACCCTCCACCCTCCCTTCCAGCCCATTGCCCTCCTGCGACCCCTTTGCCCCCCCCCCCCGACGCCCCCCTACCGCCGCCGCCGCCGTCCCCAGCAGAGTTTCTCGCCAGTGCAGGGTGCGGGCCCATGGCGCCCTGCGCGCGCGGGGCTGATGTCCTCGCGGTCCAGGCCGCGCCCGCCCCCAGCATGTCTCCGAGTTTTCCTCCCCCGCCCCTTCCAGCACGGGGCCGCGTCGGGCTCAGGCGGGCGTCAGATGAGGAACAGGGGTAGCGTTGGGCCCCCTGGGAGACCGTCGTTCACCTCCCACCAAACCACCCCAACCCAACCCGAAGGTCCAAATTTATCCTCGATTTCCAGTGGGGGGGGTCGGGGAACATAGAAAAACACATGGAATTCGTACCCCCCCAACCCGAAATTCGGGTCAAATTCGGGTCTTCGGGTTGGGTTGGGGTGGTCTGGTAGGTAGTCAGTCGTGGCCACGGCTGGATTCGTCTTCAAGTCCTGGTCAGGAGGCGCCCAGGGAGAGGCCTGGGGAGCAGCGGCCCTCCCTCCCAAGAGGAGGGACGACGGGACGAGGCGGGAGGGGGAGGGGGAGGAGGGGGGAGGAGAAGGTGGTGAGGAGGAGACAGGGGAGGGGGCGTATGAGGTATTGGGGCGGGAGGAGGGGGAGGGTGGAGGGCGGAGGACATATGAGGGTAATGAGGGGGAGGAGGGGGAGGAGGATGAGCGAGGAACATGAGGATGAGGCAGGCAGAGGCCGTCGTCGTCGTCCGACGGCCAAGGAGAGAGAGAACGAAAGAGAGAGAGAGAGAGACAAAAAGAGAGGAGGACATTGGATTGGCGGACGGATGTTGTGGGATGAGGGGCGGGGGGAGGGGGAGGAGAGGAGGGGGAGGACGAAGAGGAGGGGAAGGGGATGAAGCCAGGCTCCCGCCAACATGGAGCAGGGATCCTGGCTTTCGCGCGTTGGTGCCAAAGCCATGGATCGGGGAAGGTGCTTCCCGAAGCACGACGCCGGTGCCGCCCGATTTGGCGACGAAGCGCGCCGATTGAGCGTGCAACGGAAGCCGTCACTAATCCGCGAGCCTCAGTCCAAGTCTGCGCTTCCCCGATGAAGAGGAGGAGCAGGACCCATCCTTCCTTCAGCTCCTCTCCCTCCCGCTCCTCTTTTCTTCCCCAGCTTCCCTCTCCTCCCTCATGGTCCTTCATCCGGCCCCTGGTCCTCCCCTCTTTTCTCCTTCCTCTTCTTCCAGCTCTTCCGCCTCCACATCCATTATTCCCCTGCTCTCCTCACTCCCTCCCCCTTTCTCCCCCCATCCTCCGACTCCGACCTTGTGGGGGCGACGCGAGGGTGGGTGTGCGGGTGGGTGGGTGGCGGGGGAGGAGGCAGTGACAGAGTTTAGGTGGATGAGAACAAGGAGACGGAGGAGGAGGAGGTGGGCGAGGAGGGAGGGAGGGAGGGGGGGAGGGCGA
>CAUYUJ010010371.1:0-28877 GCA_963575745.1 Prorocentrum cordatum | reverse complement strand
AGGCGGAGGAGGAGGAGGAGGAGGAGGAGGTGGAGGAGGCAGATGCGGAAGAGAACAGCGCGGGGGGGGAGGAGGGGAGGAGCGAGGAGGGGGGAGGGAGAGGAGGCGGAGGAGGAGCAGCAGCAGCAGCAGCAGCAGCAGCAGCAGCAGCAGCAGCAGCAGCAGCATCAGGTGGAGGAGGAGGAGGCGTCCGAAGCTTGAGAAGGTGTCGGTGGCTGCGGCTCCGAATTGTCACCGCCCTGGCTTTGAATTGTCAGCCCGTGAGTCCCCCCCAGGCACCCCAGGCAGCCCCAGATTGTCCGCCCTCCGTCGGCTCGCTCCTCCCTCCCCTGTTGCGGGGGCAACCAGGCCGGCGAACAATTTTTGATCGTCCGCCCCAGGATTTGTTTGCAATCGTGTGCTCCTGTTGATCTGCTAAACACTCGATGTACGATTGTCGTACTCGACGGGGAAAGCAGCTTTGGGGTATGCCACTTCTGTGGTCGATCCCCTACTCGAGGTCCATGGGGAGGTTCGCGCGGAAGTGTGCACTTTCGAGCGACCTGTTCGCGTCCTCTGCGCGACCCTCGCGCGCATCGTATGGCCGCGCCGATTTGGCCCCGAGTTGTAGTTGGGTGTCGTTGGGGTGCGCGCCGTAGCAAGATCTCGTCCAGTGCGCGTATGAACGGTGCGCGCCTCACGGCCAGCAACACCTGCTCGTTTGAGCCGGGGAGCCCCATCGTGCGCCACAGGGGCGCACGGGGCAGCCCCCCTTGGCTCAAGGGGGAGCCCCCGCGCAGCCGTCAAGGCAGGGCCCAGCAGCGCCGTCTGCCCCGAGCTCGAGCCGGCCGAGCTCTGAGCTCCGAGGAGTCGAAGAGGAACAAGAATTGCATACACATAAACTTAAGTCGGGCCTGTTCCTCTACAGGAGGAATCTCCAAAAATCGTCAAATCGTCGAAAAACGGTCTGGGGACGAGTTTCCTATCATTTGTTGGCCATTTGGGGGTATTTTTTCACAAGTTTTTTGTTTTTCGTCCAAAATCCCCCTGTAGGGGGACATGCCCGACCTAAACATAAATTTTCAGCGCTCCGCGCGGATTTCTTGGATCCGCACTGGCCCCCCCCAGGCGGCGCCTCCGGCGCCGCTCCTGGCGCGCTCCGCGCGCCAGGGAGGGGGGTCCGGCGCAGATCCAAGAACTCCGCACGGAACGCCAAAAGTTTATGTTCATGGCGTTTTTTCTTTGCTCTGAATCCGAGTCAGGGGAGGAGAAACCACCCGGACCGGACAGTTGGCGCGGGCGTTTACTACGCAGCCCTGCCTTGTTCGATTCCTTCCGAGGGGGCGTTTAGTAAGCGGCTTCGCGCGTCGGGGTGGTTATTGTGGGGGTGGATATGTTGCCCTCTACAGAGGGCCCCAGGGGCTCCCAGAAGGAGCGCGAAGCTGGGGGCGCCTTGGGCCGGGGGCACTCCCAGCGACACCCGATGATGGGCCGAGGCACGAGGCAGGGCGCCTCGGGGCGGCGGCGCCCCGGTGCGCCCCCTCCTCGACGCCGTCTTCTCCGAGTCCTCCGCCAGGGGGGTGATGACCAGTGTGTGTGTGTGTGGCTGTGTGTGTGCGTTTTTTTTTTTTGTTGTTGTTGTTGTTGTTGTTGTTGTTGTTGTTGTTGTTGTGTGTCTGTGTGTGTGTGTCTGTGTGTGTGTGTGCCCCCGCGGCCGCCCGCCCTGCCCTACTCCCGCTCCTGCGTGCTGGCCAGTTCGCTTTTCGGTGCCCCCTGTCTAGCTCCGTCGCTGGCGCAGCCAGCTCTGCGTCGCCGCCGACGGGCAAAAAGTGTATATGGGCCACGACGTCTTCTCAGACTTCGTGGCCCCCCTCTTCTCACCTGCAGTGGAAGCCGATGCCAAGAAGTACCCTGCTTCTCTCCTGGGTTGTTGGTTATTCTTCCGTTGTGAGGGCTCTGCTACGGAGAGCGCGACTTTGCCACACCAGAAATCAACGGAAATCCTGGGGTCCCAGGGTTGGGCGTCTTGTGGAAGGCTTCTCGTGGTCGAGCTTGGACTGCATGATTCAGAATGACAGCTTCGGGTTGGGATGATGCAGTTGGGAGTAGGGCTCAGATCATCCGTCATATTGCGAATGTTGAATGGTGCCACGGGCCATGACTTGCGAGCCCCCCTCGTGGACGCCCCCGTCTTGGCTTCCCCCGACTTTCGTGGGTCTGTACGCTCGGTGTGCGTCCTGGCATACGACAGGTCCAGGACGCGTCGACGCGGCGGCGACCCCAGCGAGGGCGTTCAAGGATGAACGCCGCCAGTGGCCCAGTAACCCCGAAGGGGTGATAATAAAGGTGCCCCCCCTTTTCCCCCCTCTATTTTTTTTATCCCGCCCACAGGGATTTCTCTGTGGGGAAGGCGCGGGTGTCGAACCTGAGAATCACCTGGAAAGTTACGGGGATCGAAGTTGTTTTCATATCATGTTGATTAGCAACAGCATCAAAAACGCTGAACATGGCCATGATGGTCTCGCCACACCGGCTTCCGCAATCACGAGCGTGTGGCAGGGCTGTGGGATTCTCACCAGTTCAGTTTGCCCACGTTACGACCGTGCGCCAGGGCCATGGGATGTACTAGTTACAAACATGGAGTAAACGTCAGAACGACGTTTGGGTAGGGATCAGCACTCGCCGAGTGCTGATCCCTAGCAAAATAGACAATCCTCCTCCTCCTGCTCCTCCTCCTCTTGCTGCTCCTCCTCCTGCTCCTCCCCCTCTTGCTTATCCTCCTCCTCCTCCTCCATCATCGTCACCATCATCATCATCATCATCATCACCATCATCATCATCATCATCATCATCATCATCATCATCATCATCATCATCAGCATCATCATAACTTACCTTCCCCGGGATAATCCTTTATTATCCCCGCGGGAACCGCGAACTTTATCATCCCAGGGGGGTTATTATCGCCCCCTTTCGGTTATAGGTCTGTGTCGAGCTGCCTGCGCCATCGGAAATCCCCGAGCGTTCAAGGTTGACCGAGCCACGCGGTGTCGGAAACCCACGCCGGGGTCGTCACGACACGGGCCTGCCGCACGCGCTCTTTGGAGGGTGGCAGTTGGGGGTGACCTGAAGGGGGGGGGCGAGGAACAGGCTCCTGAAGGGGCCCTCTAGGGCCACTTCTGCGCAGCAGGAGCCCCACCAGGGGCCCGAAAGGGCCTTTGGGGTCCTTTCCTTGGCCTCCCTACTATCTCGGCCTCCTAGATGGGGTCGGAGTAGATGGGGTCGGAGGATTGCGCCGCATCGCCGACGCATCGACGATGCGGCTCGATGTGGAGACCGTGTTTCCCCACGCCGACGTCGCCGATGCATCGCCGACGCTGCCGATGCATCGCCGATGCATCGCCGACATATCGCCGATGCATCGCCGATGTACAGTCCGCCCAGATTAGTAGGTCGACCCTGCCAAATCAAGAGTACCCTTGTGTCCTGTGTCTCGCGACCCATAGTTCCTACCTTCCTTTGGCAACGTGGCCCTCGGAAGGGTCTTCTGTCCTATCGCGTGTCCTGTCCAGTCGAGTCCGACTGTATCGGTGATGTGGCGTGACCCTTCGACCCCATCTGCACGGACCCCCGTGAGGTATCCCCCATCATCGGAGGTGGATAGACCGCCTACCCTGACACGTCGATTCAGGAACTGGCCGTTTTCGGCTCGCGAGAGGGCGCCGCGGCCGTCGTTTTTGCGGGTCCAGGCCAGGTCCGTCGATTGGAGAGGCCTGACGGCCGGTGTTGCCGACCCTGATCGAAAAGGCTAGGAGTGGGGGGAGGAGGAGGAGGAGGAGGAGGAGGAGGAGGAGGAGGAGGAGGAGGAGGAGGAGGAGGAGGAGGGGAAGGAGGAGGAGGCGTCGATTTCGGGTTCGTTTTTCGGGTTCGGCCGATCCCGCGTTTTTCACGAAGGGGAGGCGTACGAAAGGGAGGTTTGCCCACCGCCGACGCCACCGCTCGCCGGACGCGCGCGCGCGCTCGCCCTCGTGCGCACGCCGGCCCTCGTCCCGGCACCGCTTGGACGTGTGCACTGTTTTCTTGGCGGGGATCAACGAGGACCATCCTGGACCATCGAGGAGGAGGAGGAGGAGGAGGAGGAAGAGGAGGAGGAGGAAGAAGAATAGTACTACTAATAATAATGATAATAATAATAATGGTAATAATAATGATAATAATTAATAATAGTAATAATAATAGTAGTGATAATAATAATCAGCATCATCATCATCATCATCATCATCATCATCATCACCATCATCATCATCATCATCATCATCATCATCATCATCATCATCATCATCATCATTAATCATAATCATAATCATAATCATAATCATAATCATAATAATAATGATGATAATAATAATAATCATAATGATAATCATAATCATAATCGAGCAAAACAAACGCGCACGAAACCGACAAATACACGGAAAATGGGCGTCCGAGCGACGGCAAGTCGTCCGCGCCGCCCGGCCGCCGCCCCAGAAGGAGGCACGAGGCGCCGCCGCGCCCCGGTCGCGCACCCGCCGCCCCGGCCCGAGAGGGCCACGCCTCGCCCGGAGGCGGCCGGGCGAGGGCGCGGAGACAGCTTCGGGGGCGCACAGGACCCCCTCCTCCTCCTCCTCCTCCAACTCCTCCTCCTCCTCCTCCTCCTCCTCCTCCTCCTCCTCCTCCTCCTCCTCCTCCTCCCTCCTCCTCCTCCTACTCCCCACCTCCCCTCCTCCTCCTCCTCCTCCTCTCCCCCCCAGTGACACGTCGATAAGTGAGTTGTCCGTTCTCGGCTCTCGAGAGGGCGCGGAGACTGCTTCGGGCACGGGGTGGACAGGACCCCCAACAGTGACACTGTAGGTCCTTTCCGGAGGTCCTCCTGGAGGTCCTCAGGCCGTCTCGGGGCCCTCGCGTGACCGTCTCGGGAGCCTCTTGGGGCCCTACTTACCTCTTGGGCTGCTTCGGAGCCCTCCTGCGCCCGGAGAGGTCGCGCGGCGCCACGCGGGGCACCCCGGAGCGCCCGGGGGCGCCTCTGAACTCGGGGACGGAGGCCCTCAAAAAGAGAATTCGCGGGGGTGGACAGAACCCCCAACAGCGACACGTCGATTCGTGAATTCTCTATTTTCGGTTCTCGAGGGGGCGCCGTGGCCGTTCTGTTCCAGGCCTGCGCCTGCCAGGTCTGGGCCTCGGGTCGTTTTCACGAAACCGCGTCTTGCTAAAGGGGGGTCTGTCCATCCCCGATGGCTGCGGCCTCGCGCATCACGCGGCGTGAGGCGCGAAGGCGGGACTTACGCACGCGCTTTGCAGGGGTTAAAACAAAAACACACACACACAACACACACAACACACACACAACACACACACACAACACACACAACACACACAACACACACACAACACACAACACACAACACACACACACACAACACACACACAACACACGACACACAACACACAACACACACAACACACAACACACAACACACAACACACAACACACAACACACAACACACACAACACACAACACACAGCACACACAACACACAACACACACAACACACACAACACACACAACACACACACAACACACAACACAACACACACTGTGGGGAAACACACACACTGTGTGTTTTTCCCTACAGTGTGTTGTTTCCCCACAGACTGTGTGTTCTGTGTGTGTGCGTGTGTGCGTGTGTGCGTGTGTGCGTGTGTGCGCGTGTGCGCGTGTGTGCGTGTGTGCGTGTGTGCGCGTGTGCGCGTGTGTGCGTGTGTGTGCGTGTGTGTGTGTGTGTGTGTGCGTGTGCGCGTGTGCGCGTGTGTGTGTTCTGCTGCATCGCGCCCGCGGGCGCCCGCCATCTGCACGGGCCCCGCGCCCTCGCCCCGGGCTGCTCTCATCGCAGTGTGCCACCGCTCGCGCTCTCGGGGATCGCCTGCATCGGCGGGCCTCGGCGGCGACGGGGACGGCCCGCCTGCGCACGACGAGCCCATCACGCGCCGTGGCGACGTTTTCGGGCTCCCTTGGGTGCCTCTTCGGCGGTCTCGGGGCGGTCTCGGGGGCGTCTGCGGCCGTCTTCGAGCAGGAATCGTCGTGTGTCGAGTGAGGGCTCGTCGCCGTGTGTCGAGTGACGGAAAACTGCGTAAGCATACGAACACACGGTTCATGTCGAATTCTCCGAAAATTCCCTGGACTGTCTGGGGCCGAGATCCTCTCTCTTTTTCTAATCGTTCCACCCTGGGTTTCTTCCTGGCCGCTGGAGGGCCAGGAACAACCAGAAACGAGCACGATTGGAAAGGAGCACCATCAGAAGTGAACCACGTGTACATTTCCGGAGCTTCTCGCGGAGTTCCTCCACCGGCGCCGGGCCCCCCCCTGGCGGCGCCTCCTGGCGAGCTCCGAGCGCCAGGGAGGAAGGTCCAGCACAGATCAAAGGAGGCCGCGCGGACTTTCCAAAAAGTTGTTGTTCCTGGTGTTTTTTTGTTCGCCTCTACACGTGCAGTTTCGCCTTGCCCAGGCTCAGTGAAGTGTCCCTCCCGCTCCCGGACTAAGCTCCGCAGCGGTGCACGAGAGAGAGGGAGAGATGTGGAGTCCCAGGCGCTGCGTGAGCGTCAAGAAAAATACGCGATCGCCCGCAGACGCGCCCGGCGTGACAAGTGGCAAGTCCGTTGAGTTGTTGGCTGAAGTCAGGGCTTGATGTCACGCCGCTGTGCCAGGTGGCGCCGTTTTGCGACAACAGCCGTCGAGATGTTTTGCAGCGACGTCCTTGGGCTGTCTCAGCGGTGCCCAATGTCGAAAAATTGAGCATATACATTACCTGTGGCTGGCGGGTTTTCAATCCCAGGACTTTTTGAGGGTCGGGGACGACGTCGGGGTGGTGCGGTGTATACCAGGGAAGCAACGAAGAATGTATACGCCAGGATCCCGTACACAACAGGATCCGCTTTCCTGTGCAAGAGTCAGTGTGAGGCCAGACAAAGGCGTCGGTGTAGAGAGTTCGGCTCCTTACAATGTGGTCTTCAGCATCGGCCTCGTGACTCTGGTGCGCAGGCAGGTTCTGCCCTGGAGAAGCCTGGTCGCACTCCCGCAGGCGGCTTGCTCTGCTGGGCCGGGCCCGGGGTGGTTCTGCGGGCCCCGGGGTTAGGAGCGGCACGGAATCTTCAAGAGGAGAACAGGCACACAGAAAAATTGCCGATCCCCGGGAGAATGCGGGAGACTACGGGAGGGAAGGGGGGGAAGACGAAGCTCCACGAGATGTAGGGGATCCTGGGAGCTGTGCCCACCTCTCTGTGTGCCCCTGGGCCCCTTCAATCCTGCAGGTCGGGGCAGGCGCCCGACGGACACCGCGGCGCCTCTTGTGGCGCGCGCCCCCGCGGCCGTCCCCCGCCCACCCCCATGCCCAGCGGGCGGGCGCGTCGCCCACCCTGCGGTGCGGCGCGTCTGCCGCAACGGGCCCCCAGGGGGCCCGCAGCGGGCCCCTCTGGGGCGGCCCAGATCGAGGGGAGCAGCTGCCCGTGATGGGTGGCTGGTTGGATTCTCGCTGCTGGGACGTGCTGTGAACCCCCCCACGCGTCGGCGCCCACAGTCGGGGGAGCGTAAGACCCGGGTTTGCCAGGACTCGGGTTCGCCATCGTTTTTTGACGACCGCGCCTCGGATTTTGACGAGGAGGAGTTTCGTGGGATGTCTGCAGCGGGAGGCCTCGTCAAAATGCAGGCTCGGCCTCGTCATTTTTTTGACGACCTCGTCGGGGATTTCCGAGTCCCTTGTACCCAGGTCTTACGTCCCCCTGACACAGTCCTGCACGGACGAAATGGGCACGGAAAGAACGGGCACGATGCCCAACAGCGGATCCGGTCCGTTCTGAGCAGGACTCGCTGTCCACGCCGCCGCGGCCTGTGTCCGTTCGAGGCAGAGGGCCGCCTGCCCAACAGTGGCCGCTGCTGGTTTGGGACGACGTTTGTTGTTGGGCATTGTGCCCACTCTTTCCGTGCTCTTTCCGTGCCCATTTCGGGCGTCCATTTCGGATTTCTGAGGAGGAGGGTGGGGTTCACTTCGCTCGGGAGCTCCCAGACGAAGTGAACCCCACCCTCCCCCTCAGAAATCGTGGGGGGTAGGGGTAGGGTTCGCTTGTGGCCCCCCCAGTAGTGTCTCCTAAGGTATCGAGGCGCCCCCCCCCCGGGGCTCGCCCATGTCTGTGTCGGGCACAGCCAGTCTGCTCCCACTGCAACGTTGCTACTCGTATTTGCAACGATAATATCGACGACGACGACGACGACGGCAGCAGCAGCAACCAACAACAACAACAACAACAACAACAATCACTTTACCCGAACGCTCAGTGTTCTCACCAGTGCCAGGGTTTTCATGCGACGCCAGCCAATACCCCAACTTTGTGGGGGGGCAGTGCAAGCTCTACCAAATATCCACACGACTCTTCGCCACCACCCACACCCAGCTTCCCGCCCTATGACGTTCGGACACTTCACTTCGTGGCCTGCGGACGACCGTGGCTACTACTCTGGCGTGGAGTACACACCCACAGAAGTTGTTAAGCCTACGTTCGTACACCCACAGAAGTTGTTAAGCCTTGTTAACCCACAGAAGTTGTGAAGCCTTCCACAGAACATCTGTTGCATATGATGCATATGGTACATGATACACATGATACACAAGTGTTTTTCGAGGACCTACGGTGCGATTCGTGTGATTTTATGATGCGCGGTGCTAAAATTCTTAAGAAGCCCAATGGTTTTTGGAGATTTCGGCGTGCGCGCGCGAAGAAAAAACGAATGTGTCCCGCATGGTATTATTTGACAGGGATGATGGCCCTGGCAGGTGCGCAACCTTTGTCGCAGAAGTTCGAAAAAGTTGCTCGCAAAAGCCCGTTTGACAGAAATGTTTAAAAAGTGTTGGGTTTCCTACGAATCCGCAAGAGCGCGCGGGATGAGATTTTGACATTTTTTTGTTGAAAAACCATTGTTTTTTGATGTTTTTATGTTAAAATCGCTCCGAACACTAAGCTTTTGGAAGGATTTCGTCTTGCGCGCGCGAATGTCCACGTTACCTTATTTTTTGCAAGGGATTCTTGAAATTTGATTATATTAGAACAAGAAATGTCATTTTATAGTGTTTTTTTGCAAGGGAAAGCGGGGGGGAACAAAACAACCGGATCTTGATCACATCGAATTACCTGAGGCTTCCTCACGAAAATGATGAAAATGTAGCTGCGGCCTAGGCGGCGCAGGGGGGCCGAGCACCAGGGGCCCCAACAATAATTATTCTTTAGAATTAATAATGTTCAACAACAACAACAACAACAACAACAACAACAACAACAACAACAACAACAGCAATCGTTTTAGGACTGCTCGCTCCGATCTGCCCCGTGTGCCATTCAACACGTGCATCCCAAACCCTCGACACCCGCCGTCTTCGATTTCGATCGTACCCCCTTGGGGCGGTGCATTTTTCTTACCTACAGCATGCATTTCGCGCAGCCCCTGAGGCAGGAGAAGAGAGGACGGAAGGAAGCAAGGAACAAGGGGGAAGGAGGAGGATGGACCACAAGAGAGAGTAGCAAGAGGGGGGCTAGAAGGAGAAATTTCGTGGCAGAACCAGACGGGCAGATCGGGCGGATAGACCCTAGCGGGCGGGTCGGGAAGGCGGTCCCAGGCGGCCAGGTCGAGCAGGCAGGTTGCTGAAGCGTGCGTCCTGCATGAATCGCGAGGACGTCTCGAGCGATAGCGCCATTCTCAAAAAGATCTGGCGGAAATCCACAGCGAGAACATGATTCCAGAGTGTCGTGGGCGCGGCGTCTGAATAAATTGCGAGGGAGTTCCCCGCGAGAGCGCGATTCCTGCATAACTCGTGAGGAAGTATCAGGCGGGAGCCGCTGTTGTCGTAAACCGGGGGCCAACAACCCAATTCTGAAATTCAAGGCTTTCTTTGATACAGAATAGATGCGAGCCCCGAGAAGGGCACTTCAATTGAAGAAACACAGTGCCCCGGAGGGGGGGAACCAACTAAAATGATTATTAGGGATGATAATCCAACAACAACAGCATCAGCACCAACAACAACAACACCAACAATAGCAGCAGCAATAACAACCACAGCGATTCCCGCATCATAGGTTCTCACGATTTATTCCGGAATCACGCTCTTGCTCAATTCGTCTTTGCAATTTACGCAAGATTGTTTCTCTCGCCTCGGTTTTGTTTCGCAATTTGCCTCAGTCTCATTCTTGGCGTCCAGGAGTCGCGCTCTCGCACTAGATCTGCAGACAGCTTACACGAATTATGCTCTCGCCTTAGATTTCCCCTCAATTTATCAAGTTCGCTTCAATGCCCCGTTCGCCCGGCGCGCCCGTTTAAGGCCCGCCCGCCCGACCATCCCATTGGGGTCCGCCCGCTTGACCCGCCCGTGCGGGTCCTCCCGTTAGTCTGTTTGGGACCCCCCCCCGCTCGCTTGAATACCCAGCCCAACACGCTAGTCAGGGTGCGCCCGCCCGACTAGCCCGTTGGTGCCAGTGAGGATCCCTCCGCCCCACCTGCCCGTTAGGGCCCGCACGTTTGGTTGTTTCGACACCCGCCCGCTTGATTTAGTGCCCCGCCAGCCCGACCCGCCCGTGAGGGTCTACCCGCCCGTCGCGTCCGGCCGCACACCCCACCCTTTTGGGTCCGCCTGGCAATCTTCATGCTCCTCTTTCCTCACCGTGCCGCACGATCTTGTTCGTCCTCAATCCCTTGCCCGCCTTCTTGCCACCCTCCATTCTCGTTTGCTACATGATTCCTCGCTCTCTCTCTCTCTCTCTCTCTGTATTTCTCCTTTCCCCCTCCTCGTCCTATGTCAGCGGCCACGCCAACTGCAAGTGGCAGGCAAGGCAGATCTACCTCCAAAGGAGATACGATCAATGACGAAGAGGGTGGGTTTTCAGGGCTCGGGCATTCATGTTGACTGACACGCGAGGCGTGAGCAACGGCAAGCTTATAGTCTTCAAGTGATGGTTGTTGGTCACGCCGGAACCTGAGGTCTCCGAAGGCCGCCAGAGGCCTCTGGAGGGCCTCGGAGTCTTGCAGCGGTCCCCGAAGGCCTCTGGAGGCCCCCAGCGGCCCAGAAAGCCCTAAAGCTGCGATCCTTGCTCCTCAAACCTCGATCCATCCTCCTTGCACCCCGCACTTGTCGCCGTGGCCGGCCTCGGCCGCTGAGGCCGCCGCCGCCGCTACGGCGCCACCGTCGTCGACATCGCCGCCGCCGCCGCCGCCCCTGCCGCCGCCGCCGTCAGCGCCGGCAACACCGCCGACACCGTCGTCGCCGCCCCCGCCGTCGCCGTCGTCGCTGCCGTCGCCTTCGTCGCTGCCGTCGTCGCCGTCGGCGTCGCCGCCTTCGTCGCTGGCGTCGGCGCCGTCGTCGACGGCCGCCGCCGCCCGCGCTGGAGCAGAGGGAGGGTGCCCGGAGCGCGCGTGGCCCGCGTCCCTCGGGGCTGCCCGGGTCGCGTCTTGCGGGGCGCCTGCCGATGCAGCCTGCGCCGCAGGCAGAGGCCTTTTGTCCATGGGGGCCACAACTGGGGGAGCTGTGGTCCTTACCCCCCCGGGGGGACCCATCGATTTCGACACCCTTCTCGAGAGATCGTCGATGCGATGGGTTCCCCCAGGAGGGTAAGGACCACTGCTCCCCCAGTTATGGCTGGTCGGCTTGTCCAGGAAGGGGTTTCAGGCTCAGGAAAACGACGACGTCGCCAAGGAGGTTTCCGCTCTAGTCTGCAGGCGCTCGTCGCCACGACTGAGCGCAGCTCGAAGAGCAACGCTGGCGCCTGGCCAGGCTTCGTGAGTCCTCAGACCAGCAACAAACAGGAAAAACAAACGCCTGGCAAGGTTTCGTGAGCCCCCAGAACAGCCACAAACAGAACAACAAAGGTCTGGCCACGTTTCGTGAGTCCCCGGACCAGCCAGAAAGGGAACAACAAACGTCTGGCCAGGCTTCGTGCGCTCCGCCGCTCATTTCGGCACACCCCTCGCACGTTCCGTCGCCCCATAGGCCCATAGGGAGCCCCACCGAAGGTCGCGGCGGCGCCGCCTACATGCGTCCACGCCACAAATTTCGGCACACCCCTCACGCGCTTCGTGGCCCCATGGCTCATAGGGAGCTCCACGGGAGGTCCCAGTGGCGGCGCCCGCAAGCGTCCCTGCCACCCATGTCAGCACACCTTTCACACGTTTCGTGGCCCCATCGGCCCGTCAGGAGCTCCACCGGAAGCTTAATTAAGTGGCAGGTCATGCATGCGTCCCCATCACAAATGTCGGACACCTCTCATACGTTTCGTGGCCCGCTACGGAGCTCCACCGACGGCCTCAGTAGCAGGGGCTATTCTCTATTCTCCTCTCACCCCTGATGACTGTTTCTAGGGTGTTTGGGGTGCCTGGGGTCTCTCCTAGGGTGTCTGGTGTCTGGGGTGCGTGCAGGGTTATAGGGTTTCTGGTCAGGCCGGGGATGGGGGTGCTGGGGTCGGGCCCAGGGCCCAAGACCCCGCCCCCCCCCCCCCCCAAGCTTATCGTCTCGGGGCCTAGGACGATGGCGGATTTCGGCTCCACGCGTCGCGTTCCACACCGAGAGCTCCACCGAAAGCGTCAATGGCAGGGCCCGCGTGCTTCCCCACCACCAATTTCGGCACACCCCTCAGACGCTTTGTGGCCCCATAAAGGGGGCCCTCCCCAATGGTGTAGATGTATGTATGTATGTAAACATATATATATACATATATACATTATACCCATATCCCCAATATCCCTCGCCTTGCCTCGCCGTGGCCGGCTTTGCCAGCCGCGGCCCGCTCCATCGCCCTTTATGACACGACGGGCACCCAGGGGATGCCGACGGAGTCGAGCTCCCGAACGGCCACGCGGTGTTCAACTCCAGCAGCGACTATTTCTGCGGCCGCGTTTTTCGAAAGTGATCTACAGGGAGAGGTATCCTGATCGGAGGAGTTTCCAGAAGAGGTTGACGTGGACCGCTCATTTTCCACGCAGTTCTATCAAAGACGTGGACATCTGATTCGGCCAAGAATGGAAGGGAATGACTATGCAGTTTGCGGAGCGCAAGAGATAAGCAGTCCGTCATCGTCGAACGAACACCCGCGAGGTCATGCAAGCCCCCCCTGCAAGTTACTGGCCGCTGAAGTCCTTAAAAAGAAGGGACTACGAGTGGCCCATCAGCAAGGATTCACGCCCCAACCTCCTCCGCTCCCGCTCCATCCCTCCTTCGGCCCCCCCCCCCCCCCTCCCCCCCCCCCTCCTCGCCCTCCCACCTGCTCCTCCCACCGCTCCTCCCACTCCTCCTCTCCTCCTCTTCCTCGTCCTCCTCCCTCCACCTGCTCCATCCTCCTCTCCTCCCTCCTCCACCTCCTCCCCCACCGCCTCCTCCTCCTCCTGACGACCCCCCGCCTCCTCCACCTCCCTCCTCCGCCCCCCCGCCTTCCTCCCTCCTCCCCCTCCTCCTCCTCCTCCTCGCCTCTTCCTCCCCCCCCTCCCCCCCCCCCTCTCGCCCCTCTCCCTGCCCCTCCTATACCTCCTCCGCCCCCGTCCTCCTCATCCCCCCCCGTCGTATCGAGGTGGCAGGGGCATGGCTAGAGTGAGACAGAGGAGCGATTTGGAATTCGGCATAGCTAGGACGAGATAGAGGAACATATATATATATATATAGAGAGAGAGAGAGAGAGAGAGAGAGAGAGAGAGAGAGAGAGAGAGAGAGAGAGAAGAAAGAGAGAGGAGAGAGAGGAGGAGCGAGAGAGAAGAGCGAGAGAGAGAGAGAGAGAGAGAAGAGAGAGAGAGAGAGAGAGGAGAGAGAGAGAGAGGAAGAGAGAGAGTGAGAGAGAGAGAGAGAGAGAAGAGAGAGAGAGGGAAAAGAAGAGAGAGAGAGAGAGAGAGAGAGAGAGAGAGAGAGAGAGACCGGACAAGTAGGCGGACCAGGGTCCGTCCTCGAGGCGCACTGCGGTGCGACAACCCGCAAAACACTATTAGCGGCGGTGCAGCCTTAAGATACGAGGGCGGGCAACAGACCCCCTCCCCCGGCGCATTGCGTCTGAAGCTACGGACGGCGGACAGACTGTGAAGATCTCACGTGTCAGACCGCGTGACGAAGAAGGCCCCAACAAGAAAGGCGACGTGCGGACACGTGGCCAGGCGGCTTGGCAGACCGCCAGTTGGGCGCTTGGCCGCAGCGCGGCGCGCAGGGACGGGGCACCCCCCGCCCCCACGCCCTGACACCGTGGACGCGGGGCCACGCGTGCACACGGGCAGGCAGAAAGGCGGAGATTAGCGCGGGGCTCCAGGCGGAGCGTCGCGGAGCGATGACAGCATAGCATGGAGGGTGAGTGGCGGCGCAGCACCATCGGGCGGGGGTGTAAGCAGCTCGGCGAAGGCACGACCGGCGCGGTGGAGGCGCTGGAGCAAAGGGCCTTTACGGGCTTGGGCAGCGGCAAGGTCGGCGGCGAGAGCTGCGCACCTCTGCTGGAGAGCGGCCGTAGACTTGGACAGCTCGGCTTCGCGGTCGGTGCGGGGCGGCTGCTCTGTGCCCGCGGCCGCGGGCCTCGCGGCGGGGACGAGGTCATCGGTGCGCCTGGCCAGGTGGTGGACCAGCGCGGTGCGGCGGTCCGTGCGCTGGCGGCCGTCGCCGTGGCGAGGCGACTGGAGGGTGTCGCGCGGTCCCAGGGCTGAAGCCGCTGGGGCCACGCCCCCTGAGGACGGAGGAGCCGCAGCCTCGCTGCCTGCAACAGTAGGAGCGTGGACGGGGCGCGACGGCCTGACTGGCTCAGTGCCCTGCGGGGGGGCTGAAGCCGCCCCCGCGGGCTGGCGCTGGTGGGGGGACGCGGTTGGTGGCACGGAGGGACCAATCATGATGCCGTGCGAGGGCTCAGAGGTCGGCCGCGTGACCGGGTGGCGACTCGATGAAGCGGCATCGTCGGCAGCGTGGGGTGTCGGCAGGACGTCGTCTATGCTGCCACCCAATCCGAGGGGATCATAAAAGTCCTCGTCGGCGTCTTGGAGGTGAGCGACGTCATCATGTGGGTGCGGTGCCGCTCTCGGTGGCGGAGTCGAGGTGGGCGTCGTGCGGATGCCCGACGGGGCAAGGTTGTCGCTGGCTGGCCCGTCGTCCAGGAAGTCTAGTCCCCCGCCGAAGCCGAACGGGTCGTCCTCCTGTTCGTCGTACATCGCCCGTTGGGCCTCGGCCCAGAGCTCGTCCGGGTTCTGCGGGATGTCTGGTCCAGCCGCGGGTGGTGCCTGGTCCGACAGCAGGGGGTTCGGTTCCATTTTGCAGAGTTCAGCCGCTGTAAACCCAGCCCTGCGGTGTGGGAGTGGCAGAGTACGGTGTCTGCGCTCGTAGATGGCGACAGCGACCCCGTGAAGCACGGTCGCTTGGCGATGTCGTGTTTTGGCAGCTTCAACGATGTCGTCGGGGAGGTTGTGCGTGCGTGCCGCCGCTGTGGCAAGGGCGTCGGCCAGACGGTTGAACTCCTCCGCGATGGGCCCGATGAGCCCAAGGTCGATGCCCAGGTCTCCCAGGTGGCTGGCGACTTTTTCGACGCGAAACATGTCGGGCTTGGCCATGACACATCGGTGAATCATTGCCCAGAGCTCCGCATGCGTGCCCTGCGGCGCTGGATGTCCGTCGATGGTGCTTTGGAACCCATCGACCACCGCCTGGTTGTCCACGAAGACGTGCACGGGCCGTTCGGCACACGCCGTAAGGTGGACGATGGCAAGGGTCTCCGCAACCTGGTCGTTCTGCGTTAGGCCGTGAACGCGTGCACTGTAGTTCATGCGGTGGTCGATGCCGTAGTAGACGCCGTAGCCCGCTCGTGCTAGGAGTGGGATGGCTTGGTTGGTGCACGCACCGTCCGTGGCAGCATAGACCCATGTCCATCCAGTGTCGTTGTCAAGGTAGGTGGTGTAGGTGTCCAGGGCTGAAGCCGCAGGATCACCCTCAGGGGGGGGCCGCGGGATGGGCTGTGGCAGCGGGTCCCTCGCGAGGTCGGCCTGCAGGTCGAGGAGGGCTGGGTCTTCGTCGAAGAGCCCGCAGTGTCTTGTGTGCGGCGGAAGACGGGCCCACTGGCGGTCACTGATGAGGGTGGTGAGAGGAACTCTTTCTCGGGCCCAGCACTTACAGTCGCGGACAGTGTGCTCCTGAGTTTCCTCTTCCTCGTCGCAGTAGCGGCACATGGGGCTGGGGTCTGCCGACGTGTTGGATCGGGATCGTCGCTGTTGGGTGTGGCCCCCACCCGACAGGTAGTTCAGGAGGAGTGCCAGCTGCCAGGCAGTGCATTTGGCTGCTCCTTTGGTTCGCGCGAGCCACGTGCTGGCGAAGAGGTCAAGGCCCTGTCTGACCGAGGCGAGGTAGCCAAGGTCGTGTCGCCGTGTCTTGATCTTCCGCAGAAATGCCCTGCGTTGTGAGGCCCGCAGCATGTGCAGGAAGGCGTTTTGGGGTAGATTCAGCCAGCTGATCGGGCAGCCCCAGTCATCGTACATGATGCCAAATGTGGGCCAGGTCCATCGGAGCTGCTGGAGCGACTGGACGAGTCGCCCGACGGGTCCTCCACCAAACAGGGTCTGGACGTGGTGTTGGAGGTCACTGGCGAGCCCGCAGAGTGTGACGTCGCGGTTAACCTGACGCCGCAGGCACAGGAATGCTTCACGCTGCGTGATGGCGTCGATCTCAAGGGCGTGTCCCGGCACGCACACGGCCATGAGAGTCGAGAACTCGACCCACTTGTTCCCCTTGGGGCGGATAGCCGCCTTGAGGGCGTGGTTGTAGGCAGTCTTGGCTGGGCCTGATGGTGCTTGGATGTCGGTGCCCGTGTTGCAGACGCTGGCGGCCAGGGATCGGGCGTGCCGCGCCTTGATAAGCATCGGCGACGGGAGCTTGCCAATGCGCGGCAGGCGGATAGTCGCCCTCCGCACACGGGCGTCTGCGGTGGCCGTGAGGTTAAGCGCGGCTGGAGCCGGCGCTGCCTCGGCGTTGATGCAACTCCCGACGAGCTTGAAGGAATCGACCACTCGGAGGGGGCGATCCGCCAGTGTGAGCTGGGTGACGGCAGCGTGCAGCTCATCGGTGAGCGCCCATCCTGCCACTTTACCAGGGTGAATGCGTTGACCGGAGAATCGGTCAAACTTGGCGGTTTCGTCGAGAGATTTCTGCAGCTCAGGAGCGGTGTGGGTAGTGGAGTTGCTGTCGTCAACGAAGGTAGTGCTGAGTGATCGAGGAACGTAACGGTGCTGCCTCTTTGTCCACACGCACATGAGCAGCTTGATGTCATCCAGGGACCACGAGCTGCCCTGGAGGTGACCGTTTGTCCTGGCCAGGTCCCTGGAGTACGCTCCGTTCATGCGGATGTAGCGTTTGTGGTGTCTGTAGAAGTTTCGGCGGACAGTAACGATGTCTTGTGGGCACCCCGCGAGCAGCGCAAGGTTTAGACAGATGTCCGTGATGAGGTAGTCGAAGCACTTCTGTCGGTCAAGGGCTGCTCCAGCTAAGGGGAGGAGTAAAGTCCTGGCGTGTTCGATGCGCAGGGCGAGAGACGTGCTGACATCCCCAATGGTGGCTTTGGGAACGGCGCCGAAGCTCGTGGCATGGGCCCATCCTTGCCGCCAGGTCGTGAGGCTACGGTAGGCCGGCGCCTCCCACGCATACATCCACACGGAAAGAACCGAGAGAAGCCGTTGGTCCGTCGGGAGTTCCCCTCGGCCTTTTCGGAGGCACGGGTATGGCACGTGCAGGAGGGGCTCGGGGATGGTGCCAGTGCGTTGCATAGCACGTAAGACGCTGGCGAAGAGGCGAAGGATGTCGTCGGGTAACTCCTTTGCCTCCTTGGTCGTCCATCCGTCGAGTCCCCCCGCGCGGCGCGGTGAACGGGTGCGAATGAAGTGGATGAGTTGGTCGTCGGTAAGGTGGAAGGGGGCTGCTGGTGATGGCGTAGGCAGCTCTTGGCGGTATTCGTCGTAGAAGTCCGCCCACGTCGGCATAGCTTCGGCGCCATGGCCCGCGCGAGCGCGGTACGTGCCCAGGATGGGCTCCCAGGTGTCGACCATGAGCTTGAGCATGTCTTTGGTGTTGGCAACGATAGCGTTGGCGGGGAGGGCGTCGGGAACCTGGGCTGGTAGTGGGCCACGAATGGGGCCGACGTCGTTGTCCGTGTCGGGCGAGCTACCGTCGCCGGGGCTGAAGCCGCCGGCGTCGGTGTCGGCGTCACTGTCGTCCGTGCTAGCTTGGTCAGGGTTGAAGGCGGTGATGTCGCAGTGGAGCTGTGCATCGTCGGGAGTGGTAGGCGTGCGGAAATACGCCGTGGGCGAGCAGTCGGCAGCCCGTGCGTATATGGCCGCCTTTCGCCCGCTTGGCTCGCGGACGCCCTCAGACCAGATCTTGATGCGTTCAGCTTTGGCTCGGTTTGCACGTCGCGCAAGCTCCGAGTCTAGATTTTGGATCAGACGATCGAGCTGCTCTCCGCGTGGCGCTGGCACGTCGGGGGTCCAGGCGTCAGGAAAAGCCAGGAGGGCCGTGGGGCGCAGCTTGCGGCAGAGAAGGCGGGCCGCGGCCCACGTGCAGTCGATGCGTTGCGCCAGGTGCGGCGGGATAGCACGGCAGTCTATATGATGGTGCAGTCCGATGAAGCGAAGCTCGCAAAGTTGCCGATGGAGCATGCGAAGGCGGTTCATGTGAATCGTGGAAGCTCCGTAGGTGGGAAAGGCGCGGGGGACGGCGGGTCGCTCCTCGAACGTGGGTGTGGGCCCGTGCATGGTAGGGGCCTTCTTTTTTGGGTGGTCTGGCGGTGGGGGCGGCAGGTCCCGCAGCCGGGTAAGATGGTACTCATGGCTGGCCTCGTTTGCCAGGGCGAACATGCGTTCCACATCGTCGCGTGCGTCAGCCTGCTCCATGCGGTCATGGTATCGCCCTGCGATGAGGGTCCCTAATGCCTGAAGTTCGTGGTCCTCATGAGCTCCGTCGATAGGAGGGTAAGGCGTGGGGGCCAGAAGGCGTGGGGCCGTGTGGTCGAGGCGGCTAAGGTCGAGTGTGACCTGCAGGCCAACATGGGACTTCGCTGGCAAGTCACGCAGATAGCAGAAGTCGGTGACAAGGGATCGCGCAGCTTGGTTGGCGATGACATAGTCGATGCGCGAAGTGCGGGGGCACTTGGTGACGCGGTCCCAGTCAGGGATATTGCCATATGTGTGCATGGTGTGGTCTGGTGTGCGTTCAGCGACGTTGGACCATCCGTGCTGCATCATGTGCAGCAGGTGTGGATTGTCGTCGATGTTCGTGTTGGCGTCCATACAAATGAAATACGGGGCTGAGCCGACCCTCGCGGCGGCGCAATCAGCAAGCCGAAATATATCGGTGCTGTCCCCTCCAGCGACCCCGTAGAGGCTCGCAATGTAGATCCCAGCGGGACCGTAGTTGTTTCGTCGCCGCCTGCGGCGGTGCTGGGTGCAGAGCGGGAGGAAGGCCACGTGCCATCGTTTCTTGGCCTTGAGGGTGGCGATACAGGTCGCAATGTCGTCGACGGTGGAGTCGACGATGGCGTCCTTAGAGAGGATGGCAACCCCGCCCGAGGCGCCGGTGTTGCCCTCGACCGTGTGGTCCGTGCCACTGTGAGCAGCTTTGCGCTGGGCACGCGCCAGGTCCAGGTCAGGTCCCAGACTGGCCTGGTATCCTCCGTGGTGTGGATTGGCGGCGTTGGTGGCGATGGCTTGCCTGTTAGGCTTGGCATGACGGGTCTCCTGCAGCGCTATGACTGCGGCGTTGTGGTCGACACCTAGGGCGGTAATGGTTGGCCAGATCGCTGGAAGACTCGTGATGTTGAGGCTGACGAGGTGGATGGAGCGACCTGGCCCATCTCCGTCGGTGGAGCTGGGGTTAGCACGCCCCGCACGGTGGAGGGCGGCCTGGCCGTCACCCAGGTAGGGGGCTTGGCCACAGTAGGAGCTCATGGTGTCGCAGCAGATTGGCTTGGACGGGGCTGAAGCCGCCGTCGGGCCAAAAGTGTAGGCAAGGCATGGTCGACGCTGCGCCGGGGGGGGTTCATAAACATCGGCAAAACTGCTTCGAAAAAACCTCCTCACTCCTGTACCGTGGGGGGCGGAGGGAGGAAAGGTGAGACGGCAGCAGGGGGAGAGGGAGGCGACTCCTCGATCCATCCTGCCGAGCGCAAGCGCAAAAGCAAACCAGCGGCGGCAGCGCGGCGCGGCAGCGGCGCAGCGCGCGCGCGAATACTGCGCACGCGACACCGCTGGTCCGTCCTGCGGCGGCGCGCCCGCCCCGTCAGTGCCGTGAAGAGCAGCATCAGCTGGAACAGCTTGTTCGTGTGCGCCCTCCGCGCTCGCCTCGGGCGGTGGGCCCTGTGGCTGCGGCGGCGCACGCCCTGCCAGCGCGTCAGCCACTAGCTGGGCGTGGCGAGCGGCGCGGTCGGTGGCCTGGCGCTGAGCCTCGTCCATGCCCGCTGCCGTGAGGCTCGCGGTGCGGACAGGGCTGACTCCACGCGGGGCCGCCGCTGCCGCGGCAGCGGCAGAGGTGGCGGGGGCGCCGCCGTGGCTCTGAGGAGACAGCGGTGAGCCGCCGCCGAAGCCCGCCGCGAGGTCCTTGACGGAGTACTTGTGCTTGAAGGGGTCGAAGGTCGGCGCCTCGTCGGGGGCGTCGACGCGGGTGGGCGGTGGCAGCTCCTGGTCCGTGGACGGCGTCGGCTCGAGGTCGACCTCGTTAGGGTCTTTGGCGCCGGCACCGAAACGTGGCACCACTTCGGGGGCTTGGGCGTCAGCCTGAGTCTCGCGGGGCGGCGAGCTCGTGGAACTCCCAGGGGGCTTGCGCGAGCTGTGGCGGCTGCTGGGCCGGCTGCGCGGGACGCGCCCGCCCGTGTGGCGGTCACGAGGCGAGGCCGCCTGGGCGTTGGCGCGCGCAGAGTCCGCCCTGCTCGGGGAGCGGATCGGCGCTGCGCTGGGTGCTGGGCTGGGCGGGCGGGAGCCGCCTGTGCCGCCCGCCGCCGAGGCTGCAGCCTGTCAGGGTCGGCGGCGTCAGGCCGGGGGCTGACGCGGTGGGCACTACCCTCGCTGTGCCGCGGGGAGGCGCTGTGGTGTGCCTGGGTGTGCGTGAGGACGAGCGGGACGAGCGGCTGCCGCTCGCGCTCAGGGGGGGCGGGCTTTGCCTGGGCAGGGCGCTGCGCTGCGGCCACGATTGGCGGGGGCGTGTGTTGGCGCGGTTGCCAGGCGCGCACGTTCGCCTCGCGCCATCCTTCGGGGCGCCCTGTCCTGCCGCGGCTTGACGCAGCCCCCTGGGCTGAAGCCGCAGGGGGTGCCGCTGCGGACTGGTTGCTGGCGGTGCTGTCGTGGCGGCCTGGGTAATGGCCCCAGGCACGCGTGGACCCTGGCGCGGGCGAGGTGGTCCGTGGGGGATCCTGCCCGAGTGCGCGCGGGTAGCCGACGACCGCTGGGTGCACCCTGGCGTGGGGGACGTGGCCGTAGCTGGAGGCGGCTGCCCCTGCCGCCGCGGGCCTGGCACCAAGGGGGCCACGGTGGTAGGCGGCGCCCCCGCCGTACACCGCTCTGTCGCCTGTCGGGACGCGCGCGGGAGAGCGGTTGCGTGGCGTGCTCGGCTGACCTGCGTCGCGTTGGTCGCGCTGCTGGGTGCGCTGCTGGTGCTGCTGGTAGCGCTGCTGGTCGGCTCTCGAGAGCGGGCGGGTGTCGGGGAGGATGGGCGGCACGTCGGGCCGCCGCCAGCCCAGGTAGACGTGCTCGAAGGCATGGTCTGGGTAAGTCTCCCCGACAGGTGAGTAGCGCCGTACATGCTCCACGAAGTCAATGTTCTGCGGCTCGGGGAGCACCGTGATGTTCACAGCCCGCTGGTGCGCTGGTCCATAGAGACAGAAGCTACCACGGTTGCTGTGGTCGTGGTTCAACTCGGCTTCGGTCGTGGCACGACTCACCATGGCGTCACAGAGGCGCATGTCGTAGTCGAGAGCTTGAGGCCCAGGGCCGCCCTCGGCATCCCAGTACAGTACCACATCCCGCCAGCGCGTGCGGGAAGTGTGGATGCGCTCGGCGATAGACTCGCAGACGGTCCTGACTGTGACACGATCCCTGTACATGTTGGTGATGGCTAGGGAGTAAGGTCGGCGCACCGCTTTGTTGAAGATGAAATCCTCCTTGAGGGCCTGGTGCGGGCCGAAGAGCACGTAGCCTTCCTTCCACGGCGGTTGGTCGGGAGACGGGTCTTCAGGTATCCCCGTCCCTGTGAACCCTGGTGGCCGCCTCGTGCCGTCGGGCAATCCCTGCTTGGGGACGCGACGCGGCCTCGGTGGTAGATACCATTGGCCCTGGTATCCTGCTTGGCCTTGTTGCGGAGGCTCCCCCCCGGGGCCTGAAGGCGCTCGGGGGGGCTCCATGAGGTCGTGCTGGGCTGGCGCGTTGCCGTATTGGCGGGCGAGGATGTGCGGAGGCATCCCTGTGGCACGGACGTCGAACAGGCTGTGCGGACGAGGCGGATGCGGGCATCTGCTGGAGAGGCAGCAAGTGTCGGCGGCCCTGTCGTCGGTGCTGTACACGCACGTCCAGCTGTTGCAAGAGTAGTCCGTGGACCAGTCCATAGGTGCACGCAGTCCGCTGAGGGAGCAGTCCGGGCACGTCGGATGGCCCGAGGTGCCGAGCTGCGTGTTGCGGCGGGCAGCACAATACTGGCAGCATTGGAATCGGCACTGTAGGCAAATCCAGCGTCCTGGTAGGGGCGGGAACGCTTGCTCGTCGGTGACTGCGTCGTCTGGGTGGGGTTGGGGTCGATCCCACAAAGGCCAGACGTCGGCGAACCAGGACTGGCCTGTAGTGCGGACCGCCTCCGCGGGGAGGCGAGCGTCGTCAGCATGGCGCTCGATCCACTGGGGCCCCAGGTCCGCTGCGATCATGACCGTGCGCCAAGTGTCGTCCGCCTTGACGTGTACTTGGGTCGGTGCCCAGAGCCTGGTGGTGGTGTCGCCGTGGTCGTGGTGAAGGATGACCCAGCCATCGCGACCCGCAACCGCAGGGTCAGTAACGCGGTGGCCCACAACGGTCGCCCCCCACGGTAGGTAGGCGCCATCGCGATGCTCGCCTGGGTCGAGCCAGACCTCGACGCCAGGGGCGTTCACACGGGACCGCACATCGCGGACGTGGAAGGCGAGGACGTGGTAGGCGGTCGGCTCCTCTTCCGTCTCGATGTGCTCCCACGTCTCGATGTCGCTGCTGTCAGAGGCGGAGTTGCCGCCGCTCTGCCGTGACGAACGTGAGGCGGAGCGCCGTGAGCGAGCATGGCCTCGGGCGAGGGCGGCGGCCGCGCTGATAAGGGACGGCGTACGGCGGTCGTCGGCTCCCGATGCCGTCGGTGAGCTGTCTGGACTGCGTCCCGAGGCGGCACCTGGCTGAGAGGTGTGCGATGGGCCAGACGCGGCCCCAGGGCTGGAGCCGCTGGGGCGCGGCGCTCGTACGTCAGACTGCCCCCGCTCGGGTGCAGCCTGCGCCGTGGCAGTGTACACCAGGTCGATCAGTGGCTGCGGGTCCAGCTGGAGCTTGCGAAGCGAGGCGCGCGGACGGGGCTGGTTGGGGTCGGCCCTGGTGGCTGCTTCGGTGTCGTAGTGCTGTGTAGCCCCTGCTCGCGCTGCCTCTGGCGAGTATAGTGCCTGCGGCGGTGGCCACGCTGCCGCGGTGTCCAGCCGGCGCCAGGTGTTTGCTTCCTGGTCGCGGGCTTCAGCCGCCTCGCGGAGGTCTGGGTGATCGAAGCCGGCAATGTGGAGGGCGTGCGCACAGTCGCCCATGCCATAGGTGTGTGGAAGGGCACGGCACCTAGAGGCAGCTTCGGTGGGGGCACACCAGTCCATGCGGATGAGGAGGCCCAGGGCCCGTGGGTAGATGAGGCGCGCTCCGTGAGCCTCCCCTTTCACGAAGTTGTGCCAGTTCTCACCGCGCGGCGGTTTGGTAGCCTCGCACATCCAGAGCGCGATGGGTCCCCAGGCGAGGGTGTTGTCTTCGAGGCTGCGGGGCGGGTGAGGCGGCACCGCGTACCACGCGGCCAGCGACGGGTGCACACTCACGCACGCGCGGCCGACATTTGTGGCGGTTCGGCCCTTCGCTTCACGGCGGGGGCCCGGCAGGAGGTGACCTCCGTTGAAAGCGAGACGGGCCGCAAGGTCGCCGCGGGTCCCGTGCCAGAAGACCGTGGGCGTGTCAGTGGTAGGAGCACTGAGGTCCCACGTGAGGTAGGGGAAGATCGTCTCGCCTGAGTTCCCGCCCGAGTCTTCCAGCACCCAAATGAGTCGGTTCGGGGGCCTCTGCATGATGTCAGTCCACGGCGCCAACGCTTGGAGCGTTGGGTCATGGGTGAATCGAGGATGGTCGTAGAGTCGCAGGGCGTCTTCGAAGTCCTCCGTAGTCACGCCACTGTTACCAAGCGCAAAGCCGTTCTGGTACAGGGAGGTGAGGATGCTCGTCGGCGGCACGGGGACCGCTGGGTCGCGCTGGATGGTGCTGCGTAAGTTGCGCGTCGGTGGCCAGAGGGCTGGGTGGGGCGTACCAGGGCCTGAAGGCGCCTGGGGCCTGGCGGGTGATGCGTGGCGTGCTCGCCGTCGTGGCGGTTGGGTGTCCATGTCGGAAGAGGAACCACGGGCGTTGCTTGCATCCGCTTCGTCGTCGGGCGCTCCGTGCACGCCGTCGCCGTCGAGGGTGCGCTCACGTGCTTCACTTGCCTCGGCGTCGGAGGCCTGAGCTGCGGCGGCTTCGTGAGTCGGCGGGTTGCCAGAGGCCGCGCCGCTTGTGGGGCCGTCTCGCGGGGACGGGCTGGTCGACCGTGGCGTGACAGACGAGGCTCGCGATGCCGCGGCAGTGACTTCAACGATGGCGGCGGTGGTGGCGGTGGTGACATCGGCGACTGCGGCGGCAACTGCAGCGGCGTAGTGTTCCTGTAGCAGCGGGCGTCGAAGGGGATGCACGTGCTGGCTCTCGGGGTCGTCGGGATGCGTGCGCGGAAGCGTGTGTGGGGCCTCATCGCGCGGGCTCCTGATCGGTTGGCAACAGCGGAGGCACCATTGGGCCGTGGGTGAGTCCAGGACGCGCGCACAGATGCGGGCTCCTACGTGTCCGACGGCTCCTTGAGCGAGAAGTTTGGCGCCGACCAGGAGGAGACCGCAAACCACTCCGCCTGTGGCGATAGCTCCGAGTTTGCCGCTGGCCCAATTCAGGGCGCCCCAGAGGCCAGACCCGACTGCGCTGGCTCCGCCCGAGACAGTGTCCCTGAGTTTGGCGCTGGTCCACCTGAGAAGACCCCACAGGGCGGGCGCGGCGTCGTATGCGATTGTGCGTCGGGGCGTAGTGGACACGGATGGGCCTGGTGCCGCAGCTTCACGGCGTCGTCGCTGCCGGTAGCTGGGGTCTCGGCTCGGTGTCGGCAGGTACCCGTCGATCTGGTCCTGGTACGGCAAGGCTACCAAGATGGCGTACGTGACCACGAAGAGGCAGATGAGACAGCCGCAGCGTCGAGAGGCCGCTGCGCTGTGCGGGGCCTCATGGGAGCCGCTGGCGTCGGGGTCCGCGTCCTCGATGGGATCGTTGTCGAGGCCAGCCTGCCAGTGGTCGACGGGGCTGGAGTTGGAGTCAGTCGGGTTAGCTCGGCGGACAATGGTGCGGGACGGGGTCCTGCCACCTGAGGTCTGAAGACGCCCAGGTCCAGCCAGTGCTGCAGCGGGGCTGAAGCCGCCACTGCGCGGGCTGGTGGGAGCTGGCGGTGCAGTGGCATGGCCTGGCTCGTCGGCGGCGGTGGCACCTTCGGCGTCGCTGAGCTGTGCGCTGGGGTCGGCCTGGGCCGAGTTGTTGGGCGCACTGCTGCGCGACAGGGAACGCCCTGTGTGGGGATCGCTGTCACGGTCGCGCTGGGCAGCGTCACTTGGCGGTGGCGTGCCGTCGGGGTCCTGGGTTTCCGTGTCGTGGATGGAGTCGTTCTGGCTATCGTCCGACACGTGGAACGAGTCCAGGGATATGTTGCTGATATCGCTGGCAGCTACGTGCTGGAGCCGAAGCGGTTCAGCGTCGGCCGCGGGCTGGTCACACGTGGCGTTTTGGGCGGGGGGGCCAGCGGGCGGTGGTAGGTTTAGCGGTTCCATCGGTGCCGCGGCGAGCTCCGCCTCGACAAGCGGCTGCAGGTCTGGCGGGTGGTGCGGGATCGCATCCACGAGATACGCCAGGGCGTCTTGGTCTGGCGGAGGGAGGCCTCTTGGCAGCAAGGCGTGGGCCCGTGAGAGGTATGGCGGCAGTGGTGCCGCGAAAGCCTCAGGGCCGACGAGCTGGGCACGAGCGCACTGGCATTCCAGAAGGAGGCCAAGGTAACGGGTGGGTACTCGTGGCTGCCCTGAATACGAGTGAGGTTGCGGTTGGTGCGCTGTCTGTCGGGGCCCGCTCTGTGCCAGATATCCTCGCACATGTCGACCGCGGTGCGGTGGCGCAGGGCGTCGTTTTTCTCCGCGGAGTCCTCCTGGAAAAGGTGGTCGTACTGTGGCAGATGGAGCGTCGCCAGGACGTGCGGGACGCAGTCCACGAGCCATGCCCAGTAAACGTCCTGATGGTCCTCACCTGGTGCCCACGCCGCGGCGCACGGGATGAGCCGTGCTCGGATGTTCATCAGGTGCCAGAAGGCGGGGTCCTCATCAGGTTCACCCCTGGCGCACAGAGGGGAAGCGGGACTCGCTGTGTTGCTGATAGTCAGGCCGTGTGCGTGGGTGCTAAGCACGGCCATACTTAGCAGCCCACATAGCGTGTTGGGCTCCACGGTGGTGCACAGGTAGGGCGCGAGGAGCCAGATGGCTCGCAGCGAGGCGCCTGTGGTCTGTGGGGGCCACGGTGGAGCCGTCTGCGGCGCTGGCTCAGCGGCGTGGTTTCCAGCGTGGCACGGCCCACCGCTGTCAGTAATGTCGAAGCTGTCAGGTCGGAACGCTGTGGGGGTGCGACACTCTGGAGGGTACACGGTGCGACGTACGGCGGCAGGCGTCGTGGTCGGTGGTAACTCTCGCAGGTGGTCGTGCGCGGCGCGCGTTGCCTCATGCGGGGGCGGTGGCAGCCAGGGCACTGCAGCGGGGCTGAAGCCGCCACTGCGTGCTTGGGCCTTGCCAGCGGCCCTGTCGAGGATATGCTGCACGACGGTCGAGGACCAGCTGAAGACAGGGTGCCATCGAGGATATGCTGTACGACGGTCGACCGCAGGCGTCGTATTGAGTGATGGTAGCCCTCGTAGCTGAACTTGCATGCGGTGCGAGGCGTGGCCGGAGGACGCAGGAGTCAGCTCAGCTGCGGCAAAATCGGCGGTCGACTGCGATGCATGTGTCGTAGTTGGCGAGGGCGTGCTCGTAGGAGACGTGCTGGTACTTGGCGTAGGCATAGTAGTAGCCGTCGAAGTCCCAGGGGGGCAGCGCGTGGGGCAGGGCCCCAGGTGCTGCTCAGGCCAGGCGCTCGCGGGGGCGCCCAGCAGCCTGGTGCCGCACGGACCAGCGGCGGCGGTGCTGTTCACGATCGGGTCCAAAATGGCGCTGTGATCGTATTTGTAGATGCTGTCATCGTAAAGGTAGAAGTGCGTCCCACGCTCCGCATGTCGCAGGAAAGCCTCTCCTCCGTGCTGGGGCGCACCGCCTGAAGACGGGCGTGCTCCAGCCAGCGAGGGGAGGGCCAGGCCGCAGGCGAGGCGCCGCATGATGGCGAGGCCTGGCGGGCGGCGCGAGCGATGGGCCGAAAGCTGCGTGGCAGCACACGTCCTCATACACCCCTGAATGCTCATGTACATCGCTACAATCACGCCCCCTGCAAGACTACGGGTGTCCCTACACCAGAGAGCTTGCGCGTGCTGCTGCCAAATCAGACATGAGGTAACAAGAAAGAGATACGACGCGAAGAGGGGAGCGGTGCCTCTGAAGGCGCTTCCTCGGAGGGCTGAGGCGGGCTCACTGAGGCACCTTCAATACGGGTCCTGGGTGGCCCGACCCTTGTCCTTGCCTTTGTCGGCCCCTGGGGGCCCCGTCCCTGGGGTGGCCTGGCCTGGCTGGTCGGTCGCACTGCAGGCTGCCGCGGGCTCGGCGGCCGCTGCGGCTTCCTCCTTCTAAGCTTCCAGAGTGGCCGCTTGTGGCAGGTGGATGGTGCCTCCCGTGAGGTGCCCGAGGAGGGTCTGGATGTCGCCGCGCAGTGCAGCGGCGTCGGCGGTTGCCGTCTGTTGCTGGGTGACGACGGTGGCAAGCCCCCGTTCCAGCCCTGAAACGAGCTCCGTGAGTGTGGCCTGGGAGGAGAGAACGCCCGCAAGCTGCATCTGCATGTTATCCACCGTGGTGGCTAGTAGCTCGTGCTGCTGTTCCATGTGCTGGATGCGGGTCGTGGCAGCATCGGGCGGTTTAGAGGCCGATGCGAAGCGCTCGCCGAAGGTGTTGAGTTCGTGGGAGGCCACGCTGTATTCATCGCATGATGAGAGGATCTCGACGTCAACGACGTCACCTGGTACTTCGGCGGCTGTGGCAGCGGCGCCTTCGGTGTGGCCCCCTCCTTCCGCCGCCGCCGTGCCTAGCCAGGGGTCGTGGCCACCTGGTCCTGGGGCGGCCGTCGGTTCAGCGGCTCCGTCCGTGCCGTGAGGGGGCGCAGAAGAGCTGCGGCCTGGGGCGCGGGGTGGCCTAGCGGGCGGCGTGGCGTCACGTTTCCCGCTGGAGGAGCGGTGGCGCTTGGCTAAAGGCTCCTCCTTGGGGGTCAGGAGCGGTGCGACGCCCTTGCCTTTGGGCGTGGCAGTCATGAGGTCGTGGAGGTAGGGGCTCTGGGCCGCTTTGGTGAGGAGTGTGCCGGTGGCGGGGC
>CAUYUJ010010370.1:0-28880 GCA_963575745.1 Prorocentrum cordatum | reverse complement strand
GGCGGCATGGGCGGTGGGACGCTGAGCCAAGCCTGTCTATAAGGGCCGCAGGTGCAGCTCCCTTGAGTGGCACGACCCGTGCGGCAGTACATGTCCTCTTGTGCCGAAGCACATCTTACTAGAACGAAATCGTGCTAGAACCTGAGCGCGCGCGAAGCGAACGTCATTCGTGTATGTATGCATGTATGTACGTAGCACCCCGCAATTGCTGATAAGAGTGAGGGGGCGGGCGCGGGCGACGCGGGCGTCGTCGAGCCGGCGGACCTCGTGACCCCCACCTTCCATGTCGATGGTTCTCTCCTCCTCCTCCTCCTCTTCCTCGTCCTCGTCCTCGTCGTCATCGTCGTCGTCATCCTTCTCCTGCACCTCGTCCTCCTCCTCCTCTTCTTCCTCGTCCTCCCTTTCCCCCCCTCGTCCTTCCATCATCGTCCTCCCATTGTCGTCCACCCCCTCATCGGCCTCCATCATCGTCCTCCCATTGCCGTCCATCATCATCCTCCTCCCCCTCCTCCCCCTCCTCCCCCTCCTCGTCCTCCTCCCCCTCCTCCCCCTCCTCGTCCTCCTGCTGCTCCTCCTCCTCCTCTTTCTCCACATTCTCCTTACATCCTTTCTTCTTTCGCGTCCTCCTTGTCCCCTGTTTACTCCTCCTGCCTCCCCCTCCTTTCCCAAGATAACGGCAACGCAATCCTTTTTTTCCATTTTATGCTCCCCGACTTCTCTGATCAAGACAACTGGCCAGGGCAAAGTTGCTGGACGGGCTGGTGTGGATGCGCGGGGCTTGAAGAGGTCGTTGCGGGCTCAGACGGCATGCAAAAATCCGCCGCCGCGCTTGCACGGCATTGGTTTGCTCAGTGACCGTGGTTTGGGTCGCCGGTGGGTCGCGGGCTCTCCACCTCCACTTGGAAGGGATGCAAAAGCAGCCCGCCGCAGGCGCCGAAAATTTGGTTTGTACGCTGAACGTGGAATGGGTCGCGGGCGGGCCGCGGGTTTTCCACCAGGAACGACAGCAAAAGATGCCCGCCGCAGGCGCCGAAACCATTGGTTTGTACCCTGAACGAGGTCGCGGGTGGGCCGCGGGCGCTCCACCTGAAACGAATGCAAAAGATGCCCGCCGCAGGCGCCGAAAAATGTGGTGGTTTGTACCTTGAACGTGGTTTGGGTCGCGGGTTGGTCGCGAGTGGGTCGCGGGGTGGGTCGCGGGCTCTCCACCTGGAAGGAATGCAAAAAAAACCCGCCGCAGGCGCCGAAAATGGCGGTTTGTACCTTGAACAGGGTGGGTGAAGGTGGGTCGCGGTTGGGTCGCGGGTTGGGGCGGGGTGGTGGGGCGGGGGAGTCGGATGGGGGTCGCGGGGTGGATAGCGGGTGGGTCGCAGGGGTGGGCCCGGGGCGGGTCGCGGGTGGGTAGAGGGGGGGGTAGAGGGTGCGGTCGAGGGTGGGTCGAGGGGGGTGGGCGCGGGGTGGGTCGCGGGGTGGGTCGCGAGGGGGGTAGCGGGGTGGAGTCGGGGTGGGTCGCGGGTGGGGGTCGCGGGGTGGGTCGCGGGGTGGGTCGACGGGTGGGTTAGCGGGTGGGTCGAGTCGGTGGGTCGAGGTGTGGGTCGAGGGGTGGGTCGGCGGAGTGGTCGTCGGCGTGGGTCGCGGGGTGGGTCGCGGGTGGGTCGCGGGGTGGGTCGCGGGGTGGGTCGCGGGTGGGTCGCGGGGCGGGTTGCGGGTGGGACGACGACAATCAACAATAAGAACAACAACAACCACAACAACAACAACAACAACAACAACCAACAACAACAACAACAACAACAACAACAACAACAACACCACCAACAACAACAACAACAAACAACAACATTGAGAATCCGCACCGCGGAACCCCACTTCAGCCACGCACCCACGGACAGTGAATGACCGTTCGGCCCCTTCACTCTGATGTACGTATGTATCTATGAATGTATGTGTATGAAAAAGCGCGTTTTGCGGGGGCTTGGAGGGAGGGGGGTGGAACCCGACCCCCCCCCTTCTGGATTGAAGGGGGGGTTCGAACACCCCACCCCACCCGCTTCCGTTCTCCCGTGACGGAGGGGGAGGGGTTCGAACCCCCCCCCCCCTCTCTTCCTCTCTTGGGGCCGGAGCCGGCGGCGGCGGCGGCTGGCGGCGGCGGGCGTCGACGAGGACGACGGCGACGACGATGACGACGACGACGAAGACACTCCGCCACCGTGCCTTGGTTTTGTGTCAGAGTCCTAGATGCCTCCTGGGTTCTCGTCGGAGGGCTCTCGGGGGCATCTGACAAGGCATTTGCGAAGCCTCCTGGGCGCATCTTGGGCATTTCTTGGGGCCTCTCTGAGGTGCTGCTGGTGGTGGGCTGTGGTGGTGGTGGTGGGTGTTGGTGAATGTGGCGGTGGTGGTGGTGGTGGTGTGGTGGTTGGTGGTGGTGATTTTGGTGGTGGTGGTGGTTATGGTGGTGGTTTGTAGTGGTGGTTGTGGTGGTTGTAGTGGTTGTGGTGATGGTTTGTTGTGGTGGTGGTGGTGGTAGCGGTGGTGGTTGTTGTGGTGGTGGTGTGGTGGTTTGCTGTGGTGGTGGTTGTGGCGGTTTGTGGTAGTGGTGGTGGTGTGGTGGTTTGTGGTTGTGGTGGTTGTGGTGGTGGTTTGTGGTTGTGGTGGTGGTGGCAGTGATGGTGCAGTGATGGTGGTGGTGGTGGTGTGGTGGTTTGTGGTTGTGTTGGCGGTGTTGGTGGTGGTGGTGGTAAGTTCTGGAGGTGGTGCTAGTGGTGGTGGTGGTGGCGGACGTGGTGGTGGTTGTGGCGGTTGTGTAGTAGTTTGCTTTGCTGGTGGTGGTGGCGGTGGAAGCTTGTTCTAGTGGTGAAATGGTGGTTGTGGCGGTGGTGGTGATGGTGGTGCTTGTGTGGTGGTTTGTGGTGGTAGTTGTGGTGGTAGTGGTGGTGGTTGTGTGGTGGTTTGTGGTGATGGTGGTGGTGTGGTGATTTGTGGTTGTGGTGGTGGTGGGTTGTGCTGCTGGTGGTGGTGGCGGTGGTTGTGGCGGTCGTGGTGGTGGTTGTGTGGTTGATTGTGATGGTAATGGTGGGTTGTTGTGGTTGTGGTGGTGGTGGTGGCTGTGGTGGTGATGGTTGTGTCGTGGTTTGTGGTGGCGGTGGTGGGTTGAGGTGGGGGTTGTGGTGGTGGTAGTGGTGGTGGCGGTGGTGGTGGTCGTGGTGGCGTGCTGGTTTGTCGTGGTGGTGGTGGACTGTGGTGGTGGTGGTGGTAGCGGTGTTGGTTGTTGTGGTGGTGGTGGTTTGGTGGTTTGTTGTGGTGGTTGTGGTTGTGGTGGTGGTTGGTGGTGCTGGTGGTGGTGGTGGTGGTAAGTGGTGGTGGTGGTGGTGGTGGTTGTGGTTGCGGTGGTGTTTTGATCTGTGTTGGTGGTGGGTTTCGGTGGTGGTGGTGGTGACGGTGGTGATTGTGGTGGTGGTGATGTGGTGGTAAGTGGTAGTGTTTGTGGTGGTGGCTGTGTTGGGTTGTGGTGGTTTGTGGGCGGTGGTGGTCGTGGCGTTTTCGGTGGTGGTGGTGGTGATGTAGTGGTTTGTGGTGATGGTGGCGGTTGTGGTGGTGGTGTGTTGTGGTGGTGGTGGTGGTGGTTATGATTGTGGTGCTGGTGGTGGTGGGTTGTGGTGGTGGTGGTGGTGGTGGTGGTGTGGCCTTCGGGTTTTCCCGCCACCGTGTTTTGGCTTTGGGTCAAAGTTCTAATGGATACCTCTTGAGGTCTCGTCAGAGGAGTCTCGGGGGCGTCTGAGGAGCATTTGTGAAGCCTCCTGGGCCTTCCTAAGGGCCTCTCGGTGACTTTTGGGGGGCAAGGGCTCGATATGGCGCTTTCTGTTTCCCTTCTGCGGCCTCTTGGCCCTCTCTGGTCATCGTTGCTGCGTCCCCGCCGTCGGCGCTGCTGGCCGCTGGCCGCCGCCAGCGCCAGCGCTGGCGCCGCCAGCGCCGGGGAGGGAGATTGGACCCCCCTTCCCCTCCCTGAGTCCTCTCTGGTCATCGTTGCTGCGTCCCCACCGTCGACGCTGCTGCTGGCCGCCGCCAGCGCCGGCGCCGGCGACGGCGCCAGGGTGGGTGGGGGGGTTGGGGGAGGGGTGAGGTTAAGGGGAGGGGAGTTCCCCTGGTTCTGATCGACGGCGCCGAATGTTGGGGGTGGGCCCCCCCCCCCGGTTCGCAACGCGCCGCCGAATGTTTCCAAGGTAAGGCCCGTGAAACGCGAATCTCGTATGTACGTATGTATGTATGTATGTATGTATGTATGTATGTATGTATGTATGTATGTATTATGTATGTATGTGGTTATATCTATATGGGAACTTATTGTTTGGTTCCGTTCAATACGTTTTGTCTTGGAGTGTTCCCGGGTCGCCCCGCCTGTGCCAGAGGGCATTGTGGCGTTAAGAGCAAATGCCCCCCGATGGGCCAGCGCGTCGAGACATTGGCAGCATGTTGAGGTGGTTCGGTCCGTTCCGCATGGGACATCCTCACAAGTCAGCGTTCCGAGGCGACCAGATTTGACATGGTCTGGCCCGTTTCGCTTGACACATCCTCGCAAACCTGGTTTCCCAGACGCTACGCGAGAGGTGGTCTGGCCCATATCGCTTGAAACATCCTCACAACTTTTGGGCTCGGGGATACCGTAACCTGAGGTTGCTTCGTCCTGTTCGCTTGAGACATCATCGCTGCCTCAGGCTTCAAGGTGCCGCCCGCGAAGTGATTCTGTCTGTTTCGCCTGGGACGTCCCCGCAATGATGGGCAAAGAGATGCCGCGTGCGAGTGGGCCGAGCCAGTTTCGCACGAGACGCCCCCGCAGGTCCGAGCAAGCGTTGAGGAGTGCGAGGCGAAGGGGGAGGGGGAGGAGGAGTAGCAGGATGATTGAGGACGAGGGGAGGAACGAGAATGCTCGTATTGCAAACAGACAGATACTCTTGTTGCCAATGCTCTCGGGACACTTCTCGTCGCCAGGGCTGGACGAGGCTCGACCGTGCCTGGTGATGCGGGCTGGCGCTCTGCTCACGAAGGGTGTGTCACGGGCCCGTTCGCGGCCAGATTGTGAGGATGTCTCGAACGGTCGTTGAGTTCAATGGGCTGGAGGTGTGCTTCGGAGCCGTATGGTCCTGACTGGTCACCTCAGTTGACTTTTGGCGCTGTTTGGGCCCCATCCAGGGCTTGCCTTGGCTGGCGAGGGGGTCTGCACCTGAGCCCCGGTGCCCCGGGTCGCCCAGGTTAGATTCGGGCGTCCCCAGCAATCCCAACGGCGGTGCCGGGGAGGTGCTTGGGAGGGGTTGCCCTCAAAAGAGTTGGGTGCGCCCCATGGTCTACAGAGAGCCACCCTCGCAACAGCGGGCTCCAAGATGCGATGTCCTCTGGCTCGTCTCGCTTGAGACGTCCTCGCAAGTCTGGATTCCAAGATGTGGTTCGCGAGATGCTCAGGCCTGTTTTGCCTGAGACATCCTCGGAACCACAAGCTTCGAGATGGCCATTGGGGTCCAAGATGTGATTCACGAAATACTCCGGCACGTTTCGCCTGAGACATCCTCGGTATCCCTGGCTCTGACCCTTGTTTGGCCTGAGACGTCCTCGCAATTCTGGGTTGAAGATGCGGTTCACGAGGTGCTCATGCCCGTTTCGCTTGAGACATCATCGCAACCCCAGCTTCCGGGATGCCATGACCTGAGATTTTCAGTCCCGTTTCACTTGTAACATCCTCATTGCGTTGTTCGCCTGAGACATCCTCAGAACCCCAGGCTTCGAGATGCCTTGAATTGATGTGCTCTGGCCCGTTTCGCCTGAGACATCCTCATAACTGTGGGTTCCAAGATGTGGTTCGCGAGGTATTCAGACACGTTTCGCCTGAGACATTCTCGGAGTCCGTGGCTCTGACCGTTTGGTTTGAGACGTCCTTGCAACTCTGGCTTGAAGATGCGGTTTACGAGGCGCTCAGGCTCGTTTCGCTGAAGATACTCTCGGGGTCTCGAGCTCCGAGGTGCCCTGACTTGAGGTTCTCTAGCCCGCTTGGCTTGAGACATGCTCGCAACTCACACCTGTGGGTTCGCGGCTCGCGAGGTGCTCTGGCCCGTTTCGCTTGAGACATCCTCACAATTCTGGGTTCCATCGCGAGGTACTCAGGCCTGTTTTGCCTGAGACATCCTCCGAACCCTTGGCTACTGCGAGATGCCCTTAATTGAGGCGCTCTGGCCTGTTTCGCCTGAGACGTCCGCACAACTAGGTTCCAGGACGTGGTCCGAGAGGCGCCATTGACGGAGTGGTTGCTTGGGTTGCCCCCGGTGCCAGGGGAAGTTGGGGACCAATAGAAAGTGACAGAATAAACGAGAAATCGCCATTTGTGTATATACATATGTGTATATATTTACCACGGCTTTAGAGATCCACTGCGCAAGCCAAGATTTCGCGAGTTCGTTTGCCTGTTGAACTCTGGCATTCGCGTGACTGTCACTCTGTACCTGTTGCGTGCCTGCTGTCTTCGAACTCGTTTGCGTGTGGTCGCGGCTGCAGGAGGGGAAGGGTGGAGGGCACAGTAGGAGGGGGAGGGGTGTGAGTTGGGAACAGGATGTTGACGCCTCAAGTCGTGTGCCTCGAGCCTGTTGCTCCCTTGGGCTCCGTCCGCGCCTTCGTTGCCTCTGCTGCTGCTGCTGCGTTAAATCCGGATCTTCCAGCGCGGAGAGGCGCGACAGGCATCTTACTCATGCATGCCCAGTGCAAGGCAACAGATGATAACCGCAGGAGGTGGATGGCCCGATGAAGGCAGATGTGGAGCATCTTGGTTGCAAGGGGGCTGTGAGGCTTGGGGTGGCCTCCCCTACCAGAGAGGCAGGCACGATTTGATTCGACAGTATCCTAGTCGTCGCTCGTGCGCGTATGCCATCAGTTGGCAGATCGCATTTCAACATTTACTATCGGCGTGTCACTGCACGGTTGTTGTAGGCATCTTGCAATCGGGAACAGAAGGTACGTTGAATGACCCAACGCCGCTTCCTTTATAGAGGCAGGTGCGTTTTGGACTGGCAGTGCACTATTCGTCAGCGTGCATTCGTGTAGTCAGCATATCGCATTTCAACATTGACCACCCACGTGGGAATTCAAGTCTTCAGCCAGACTTTCTCTCTCAATAGTTCATCTTATTTTTATTCGGCGGCCCCAGGTGACCGCAGTCATCGTGGACAAGGCCATTGCGCAGGGCGCGCTTGACCGAGAAATGCAGACGCACGTCCTCAAAAAGAAGATGAAGAAATACTCGCCCTTCCTTCATCGGCTCTTCCAGGACATCGATAGGTCTAAGAGAGGAGAGATGCCTCTCGGTGAGGTCCAGGACGGGCTAGCGCAAGTGGAGCAACAGAAACTGTACGACTTGCCAGACGACCTCATGAGGATCTTAGCTTCGGACCAGCTGATCGACATGTTCGAATTTCTTGATACCGACAACTCGGGCACGATAAACGAGGATGAGTTTGTCAACGGCATCTCACATTTGCTGTCGACGGCGTTTCTCCATTCCGTCCCTATCGAGACCACCCAGTCGTTGCACCTGCTGCGCTCTCACGGCGCTACGCTGGATCTGATTAGAGACTTGAGCCTCCAGGGGGAACGGCTGAGGCTGGCATCTGACCACGACATCGGGATCGACCGCCTCAATTTGTGCCTCATGCCGCGCCTCCGCGTCGGCGGAGACGACGGTGTTTCGAGATGCCCCAAAGGGGGTGGCGCGAGGGATTCTACGAAGGCGGCATGACTTCTAAGAGGGCAGGGGGGCTTCTTGGATGCCCGCCTGGCTTCTAAGACGATTTCTCTTAGAAGCGTCTGGGGCCTTCTACGAAGGCCCCTGTCTTCTAAGAGGCCCTTCCGCCATCGTCGACGCCCGCCCCCCTCGCGACACCCCCTCCGGGCTCCTCCAAGGAGCGGAGCGGGCGTCCGTCAAGCCCCGGATTTTCCACGTCAGCCTCGACCAGCCCCTGGCCCAGGCGCATCCCGTGCACTCCCGCGTCGAGGTGGAGAGCTACCCCTCCCGGCGCCAACTTGCGGCGTGAGCGGCGGAGTTCGCCGGGCGCACCTCGCACGCGTTGGACGGCCGGCGCGATCTTCTCTCGGGCGAGGGCGAGGTGGCCTTCGGGGGGGGCTTGTCGCCACGGCTGCGGGCAGCTCGGAAAGCTGATGCATGTGGACCACCCTTGGAGGGGTCCGAGGGTTGCTTCTGGGCTGGCGTTGTGGCAACTTGGCCTGCTCGGGGTCTGACGGCTGGCCGTCGGCGCACACGGCGCTGCACTCGTGAACATCTGTTTTTTTAGTGGCCACGCGGACGGCGCGGCAGGGAGATGGGCGGAAGAAAAGGGGGAAGGGGGTCCCTTATCGCGGCTCGTTGTGGAGAACACCGCGACGGCATTTTTGCCTGCCGTTTTTGTTGCCCCTCCGTGGGCCCTTGCCCAATGCGATTCGGGACGAAATGCCCGTTTGCAGGGAAGAGATCCAAACCTCGTTGTGGAGCCACGCTGACAGACGCACGACTTCGGATGTCTGGAGGGGGGGGGGGGGTCACTCGGTTTTCTGGTGCGGTTTTGCCCCAGCTCGGGCACATTTCTCGGCACTGCACTGATCAAACACGGGGCTTGGGTCCGAAAGAGATCACCACCGCCGGATTGCCATCATCACAGCGCTCGTTCTCGAAGCAGCTGCTGCAGGTTCGTGTCGTGTCGAAGCGGCGGCGACCCCGCCGTGGGCGGCCAGAGTGGAACGCCGCCAGTGGCCAGAATCGGCCAATCTGGAACGATCCAGCGATCAGGAAAGCAGCCGAACGTTCAAAGTTGATCGAAGAAGAAAAACGGCACAAACATAACCTTTGAGCGCTCCGCGCGGATTGCTTGGATCCGTGCTGGACCCCCCCAGAAGTGAATGATTATGGCGGTTGTTCTTCTTCTGACCTGGTTGAGCGATCCACGCGGTGTCAGAGACCAACGCCAGGGTCGTCACGACACGAACCCGCGCGGCGTTGCGGATCGGCCCCGGCCGCGGCCGCACCACCCTGTTTCACTGCCGGTGGCCTCGCCGGGCCGTGCCCGGGCACCCCCGGCTCGTGCTCACGCAGCCCCGCAGGCTTCTGCGTGTGCCTGCGTTTTTCCTGGTGCGTGGGCACAGGAGCCTGCCACCCATCGGGGCTCGGGGCCTTCTTAGAAGGCCAGGACTCGGGGCTCGTGGTGGGTGAAGCCGTGTCCCCGTCGGCGTCCCCTGAGAAGGGCGGTGCTAGACAAGGCCCTGGTACAAGCCGCGGGCACAAGGGCTGCGAGGAAAGGGACGCGCGATCGTCTTCGCGTATGTCGCACATCGAAGCCGCTACGAGTCGGCAAACGGCCTTGTGCTGGACCGAGGGGTGCAGGGCAGGGAGGTCCAGCGGGCGTGCTGTTGCAAGGTGGGGTTCCCTTTGACTGGCTTGGTCGGTCCCTTGCGGCAGGTTGAAAAGTCTAGGCATTGGAACCCCCCAAACCATCCGATCCACAGGGAAAAATAAGAACACAAGCATGACGTGAAACAAGACATGTAAACATGTTTTTGTTGTTGGATGGTCTGGACCAGCAGAAGGATGGCCAAGCCGCGGCACAGCGGCTGCAATGTGAGGCCGGATGCTCGCGCCATCTGGCTGAATCACGAGGCTTTCGCAGTGGGCGTGTCGTCTCCTCCATCCAAACCTTCCCTGCCGCCCCCTCCTCCTAGTAGCCGCTGCGGTAAGAAACTCAGGAGGGAAACAAACACAGACACAATTAACCCTCGATTCCCCCGAAAATATTGGAAAATATGGGAAGTGGGGGGGAAGACAAAACCCAGAAGATATGGGAAAAGATATGGGGATGCTTTGATTGGTGTGTATTTATTTGTGTGTCCCAGGGCCCCTTCAGAAACGCAGGCGAGTGGCAAGCGGCGGCGGGCGCGGCCAGCGAGCGGTGCTCTGGCTCCGATCCTGCCTCGACCCACCCCCGCCCCCCCAGCTGCCCCCTGAACCACCCCCCCTCTGGCGGCGACGGAGCAGTGCAGAGCGCTGTCGTCGTCGGCGTCGGCGTCGGCGTCGGCGTCGGCGTCGACGTCGTCGTCGTGCTCGCCCCTCGTCGTCGTCGTCGGGCGTCGTCGTCGTCGGCGTCGTCGTCGGCGTCGTCGTCGTCGTCGTGATCGTCGTCGGCGTCGGCGTCGTCGTCGTTGGGCCGCCTTCTGCGGCACTGCCTGGCCGAGACGGCTGCAGGCTGGCGGCCGCGCGCGGCCTGGGCCCTCCGAGGGCCCGAGGGCCCCGGGGTTTGGCGGTTCACCCCCAGCCTCCGTTTATGATGTTCCAACCTATTTTAGCCTTGATGACCAGAATGAATTTCGAGCGCCAGGAAAACACCCCGAAAATCTAGGGCTTTCACGTGTCGGGCCCTGGGAGACACTCTTTCGAGACTCCTTCGACACTCCTTCGACACTTTGCTCGAAATTATTTCTGGGATGCGGTCCTGAAGTAGGATGGGAGCAACACAAACCTCCGTCCCGTTTCGGTACGTCTCGTAGTTCGGGTTTGGCACCAACCCTGCGTTGCTGAGCCCACGGCTGTGGGCGGTCGAGGCCCTCGCTTCCAAGCCCGCTGGGCCGGGCAAGGCGGGAGAGGGAGGCGCGCGAGGGGGGCGAGGGGGACCCCCGGGGGACGGCCCAGGAGACGGCGGAGCCCGGGGAGAGGGAGACAGAGGATACAATAAGGGAGCGGGGGTAGGGGTGCTTCCGGTTGGGGCCAGAGGCCGCCTCTGCGCTGGCCCGCCAGCAGCGGTGGCACTGGGAGGCAGTCGGGCGACAGACGGGCACTGGGAGGCAGACTGGGTGGTGGCTCTGGGTGGGCCTCGGTTGCGGTCACTCTGGTGGCCGAAAGATTGCCACCAACACCGAAATCCAGGTGGCTCTGGGTGAGCTCTGGGTTGTGGGTCGTACGGTAATGGGGATGTTCGTTGGGGTGCAGCGGGAGGCATGCAGGGGCCTGGCGGAGGCACTTTTGAAGCCTCTTTGGGGTAGTTGTTGGGCCTCTTCTGGCCTCGTGGGGCCCTCTCTGGAGGCTTTTGGAGCCTCTTGGGGCCTCTTGGGGGGCTCTTGGGGCCGCCTGGGGGATCTTAGGACGGAAGGCTCGAATTGTCGGTTCGGGCTCCCGCTCCTGGGCCCCTCTAGTGAACGTCTTGGGGCTTTCTTGGGCCGTCTTGGGCGCCTCTTGGGCCGTCTTGGGGCCCGCTGGGGCTCTCCAGGGACCGTGTGGGCGGCCCTGTGGCGGTCTTGGGGGCCTCTTGGGCCGTCTTGGATGCTGCGATGACGAGAAAGGCGACCATGCTAAGAGGATGCGCTTCCCCAAGGGATCGGGACGGTGTTTGTGCTTGGGGCCAGCTTTGGGGCTCCCCTTGGAGCTCTCTTGGGGTGTTTCGGGGGCCTTTGGGGCCGCCTTGAAGACATTTCTGTCGCAGGCCTGGAGGTTGACACCAACACCAATGTCGGTGGTATGCATCCACAGAGGGATGGCGATCCGGATCTCGGCGATGGTGGTAATGTTTGGGCTCCCAGGTGGCCGAAAGATTACCACCAACACCAAAATTCTAGGATCATCTTCCCCCTGTGGAGGCAAACCCCCTTGTGTTGGTGTTAGTGCCCATTTCCAGGCCTCCACTTCTGGGGTTTAGGCCGTCTCGGCGGCGTCTTGGACCCTGCTGGGAGCTTCCTGGGGCCCTCTTCCGTTTTGGGGGGCTCTGTGGGGAAAGGGTCGCCGTCCCAGAGGCCAACGCGACACACCCCGGCAGCGGCCAGCAGCGCCCAAGAGCGCCTGGGAAACAGGTGGTCCGAGACCCTCCTCCTCCTCCTCCTCCCTCCTCCTCCCTCCTCCTCCCTCCTCCTCCTCCTCCTCCTCCTCCTCCTCTTCCTCCTCCTCCTCCTCCTCCTCCTCCTCCTCCACCTCCTCCTCCCAGAACCTTCCAAATACCTCTCGGGTTTGCACGAGCCCTGCGGCAATCACCCCACGGTGTGCTGACGGCGCGGTGGCGGGTTTGGGGATGCAGTGCCGGCGACGTGAAGAATGGTCTCGAAGACGAAACAGCGCCATAAACATCATTAATTTTGCTGGCGCTCCGCGCGGATTCCTCAGATCCGCCCTGGCCCCCCCCACGGGGCGACGCCTCTGGCGCCGCCCCTGGCGCGCTCCGCGCGCCAGGGAGGGGGGTCCAGCGCAGATCCAAGAAATCCGCGCGGAGCGCCAGACGTTTATGTTTATGCTGTGTTCTTTGCTTCTATGCTCGTTGCTCAGATCGAAGATCCCCCTCCTGCCCGTGGAGGACGGCGGGCGCGGGAAGGAAGGGCGACGAGGGCGGAGGACGGAGGAGGGACGAGGACGAGGCGGGGCGGGGAGGAGGGCGAGGAGGTGGTGGAGGAGGAGGACGAGGAGGACCAGGCAGGAGGAAGAGGAGGAGGAGGAGGAGGAGGAGGAGGAGGAGGAGGAGGAGGAGGAGGAGGAGGAGAGGAGATGGTGGAGGAGGAGGAGGAGGCAGGAGGGAGAGGAGCTGAGGTCCCCCACCGGTGTCGCTCCGTCGCCGCCCCAGGAGGCGGAGCTCTGCCTCTCCGAGGACGAGGGCGACAGGGACGATGTGCGCAAGGAGGCGCCCCGCAGGCCCACCGGGGGAAAGGCGGGAGGAGGAGGCGGAGGAGGAGGAGGAGGAGGAGGAGGAGGAGAGAGGAGGAGGAGGAGGAGGGGGAAGGTGGAGGAGGAGAAGGAGCGAGGAGTAGGTGGAGGCAGGGAGCGAGGAGGAGGAGGAGGAGGAGGAGGAGGAGAGGAGGAGGCAGGGAGCGAGGAGGAGGAGGCGGCAGGGAGCGAGGAGGAGGAGGAGGCAGGGAGCGAGGAGGAGGAGGAGGCAGGGAGCGCGGAGGAGAGGAGAAGAGGAGGAGGAGGAGGAGGAGCGAGGAGGAGGAGGAGGAGGAGGAGGAGGAGGGGAGGAGGAGGAAAGAGGAGGAGGAGGAGGAGGAGAGGAGGAGGAGGAGGAGGAGGAGGAGGAGGAGGAGGAGGAGGAGGAGGAGGAAGGGGGGGGGCGTGCCGCTCCGTCGCTCCCCCACCCTGCCCGAGTCGGCAGGCGTCCCCCGCCTTTTCTGTCGCTGCGCGGACTTGCCATCCCACGACTGCAGCGCCCGGTGGCAGGGCAAAGCAGCGAGGACCGCCAGGGTGCAGACTATAATTAGATCGGACCTGTCCCCCTACAGGGAGATTTTCGACGAAAAATAAAAAAAAGACACCAACAATAATCCAAAAATAGTCCCAAAATCATATGGGGACTATTTTGGGGGTATTGTTTGACCTCTTTGGGGTATGTTTGGGATATTTTTATTTTCGTCGAAAATCCCCCTGTAGGGGGACACGCCCGACATAAGACTATAAGCGGTGCGACGGCTAGACAGGACGACTTAAGGAAATGTGCTAGCGCCAATGAAACGATGCCACGCGTGTGCGAAATAACATTGTTGAGTCGATTGAAGATGCCTTCTTGAACTTCAGGCCCTACTGTGGAGTTTGAAGCCGCACCGGTTTTGGTAGCTCGGCATGTGTTGCGGCGGCTCATCAGAGGTGGATTGCTGCACCGCCTCTGCAGGGCAGGGCTGAGCCCTTACGTCCAGCTGCTCGGTTAGATGTCAGCACGACTACTTCCCAACCCGCCATGATCCGTCCTCCGTCACCATAAACTTAAACTATTATTTGCGACTGCCTCCACCGAGGGTTAATTTTAGCTGCCGCCCGCAGTCGCATTGCTGAGCTGTCCTCCGGATCCCCCTCCATCCGCTTTGCCCCAACACAATCCTAAACTATTCTCTTCGATTGCCCTCATCAAAGGGCGAAATTAGCTGCGACCCGTTGTCGCACTCCGAGTGCAACGCCGAGGAAAATGAAGCGATGCGCGAACTCCTGAGTTGCCCTTCGGATTCACCTCCTCCGTCCCATCCTCCTCATACCCCCTACCCCCTCGACGCCTCGGGCGCCACGACCGGCGGCAGAGAGAAGCGACCTCACATACGCGCGAATCAACTGAGGGATGCCGACTCCATAGTCTGCCTTGGTGGCCACGTGCCTCACGGGCCCGCCACTACGGCCAGAAAAAATGGAGGCGGAGCAGGCCAAGGAACGGGGCTACATTCAGCCGGCAGTTCGTCGCGTTCGTCGTTGCGCTCGAGCATGCACCACAACATCAACATGCTCGTTCCAACGCGGGTTGCAAAAAAGAATCGAGCGCCCGCAATGAATGCCCTCGACTCCAGCTCCACCACCCCACCCCATATCCTCCACCATATTTCCACCATATTTCGGGCATCAAGACTGATGGCAGAAAAAGTGGCATCTCACACCACGCATCGTCTCGGGCGTCGCCGCGCTGGAACATGCTCCACAACATCGAGGTGTTTGGTCCACAGCGCGTTGAAAGGAAGAATCCGAGCGCTCGCAATGAATGCCGTCTACTCCCTCTCCTCCACCCCACCTGCCGCTCGGCCTCGCAGGGACAAGTCGGGCCAATGCTTTCCGTCGGCGCCAGCCTCTTTAAAGAGCCCCCCGCATTACCCGCGGCCCACGCATGCAAATGCACGCGCGCACAACACACACACACACACACACACCCGCACCCACCCTACAAGGGAGGGGAGGAGAAGGAGCGGGAGAGGGGGAGAGAGGTGCACATTCATAAAAGAAGAGGGTGGGCCCTGAGGGAAGGGCGGGTTACGGAGACATCGTATCTGTGATGGTGTGCACCGTGTCTGTGGCTGAGGTGCACAATCAATCGCTCGCGAACAAACGCTTGATCTCTCTCTCTATATATCTTTCTCCCCCCTCTCTCTATCTGTATATTCTGCGGGTATATATATATGTGCATATACGGGCTGCTGACTACGCGTGGCCGCGAAGCTTTGCGTGTATTAATGGGGTGAGATGTTGCGACCGCTGGCCACCAATGTGTCTAGCATTCACACATGTTGCGCGGAGCGCACCAAGCGAAATCTGCGGATTACAGTGTGCATCGTGTAGCTCGCAACCAGCATCATAATCTCAATGCGATGGCGTCGAACGGGCTTCGTGAATTGAAGGTGTTGCGATTTTCTTGCCATCCATGACGGAGCGCTTTCCTTGAGTAAGTAACTCGTTGAACGCTGATTTCATACTTGGCACATGTCTTGGTAATGGTCCAGTTGCGGTCACGTCTTCTTCATCATCTCTATCGGGCAGCGATTGTTGCACTTGCTCTCCGCGTTCGTATCAGTATCCATCCAGATCGGTCTGCGCCGACCACTCCTGCATCACCGCAGCGAGAACCGTTGCCAACGAGAATGCCATTGATGTAGAGTTAAGTCGCGCCTGTCCCTCTACAGGCGGAATATTCAAAAATAGTCCATAATCGTGCGGGGCCGATTGTTCTACCATGTTTGATCATTTCGGTGTATTTGCTATTTTGTGTTTGTTGTCCAAAACCCTTCTGTAGGGGGGCAGGCCCGACCAAAATGTAGAGGCCCCCGCTGGTGTCGTGTGTAAGGTGATGCTTGAGACACTCTGCTGCGTGCTCTCCGTTCTTGCCTAGAGCGGCAACAAGTGCATCAGTTGTCTATGGTTACTGTACAGCTTCGATCCCGTCATTTTCGGGCATGTGCGATTGACAATGGGAATCAGCATCCCCGTTCTCAGAGCATGCAGCGCACTGCAAATTGTCAGATTGCTCCCCCGAGGAAACGTCATGCCCTTTGCCTTGGAATAATACCCTGAACCTGTACCAATGACGCAGGTGTTTGTGCGAGTACCATGCGCATCTGCAGCAAGATGCGAAACAGGCAGATGTGATTCGGGGTCTGCCTTCATACACGGCGTAGGCCATGCGCACAGGGCAAAATGAAGAAGGAGGAGGAGGAGGAGGAGGAGGAGAGGGAGAAGGAGGAGGAGGAGGAGAAAGAGGAGGAGGAGGAGGAGGAACATGCTGCGCTGCAACGAGAGTTCCAGCCACAGACAGGTGTGCATTCGGGGTCTGCCCTCGTTCGGGCTCGCTCGCTCCCTCGTCGTCCTCGGGGGGTGGGTCCAGCAACCCCATCGCATCCACGATCCGTGTCCCAATGTTTGACATATCTCATGTATGAGGGCGCGGGGGAGCGAGACCTCGAGTGCTACGTGTTCTGCAACCGGCTTCAGATCTTCCCGGACCCGTAGGTAATAATCGAGAGGTGCGGATACACCCGACGGCTGGGAATGACCGGCGTAAGAGCGGGACCATTCACGCAAGCCGTGTTTGGATGAGTCGAACTATCCTGCGCCTGAGAATAAGAACTCTCCACTGTACTGACAATTTGGATGTGTCGCCGCAGCTTGTTATTGAAAATAAGTTTGCCATTGTATTGCCCCAAATTTTATTGACAACTTGGAAGTGCCGCTATCTCTTGTGTATGGGGCCTTGAGATATGTTGAATTGTTGCATGTCGTGCAATCCACGTTCGAAAAACTTGTCACTGATTTCTTTTCCTCCTCCTCCTCTTCCCTTTCCATTCCTCTCCCTCCCCTGTCCCCCTGGCGTTTTTTTGAAAAAATCTCGACGGCAGGTTCATCCCTATTTTCGGCCTCCGGGGGCCCTCGTGGGGCCTCGGGATAGTCAATAGGCGATTCGGGAGGAGGTCCTGGAGAATGGGTCGAGACCTCTGGGGGTCGACGTTATAACAGATCCTGACGTTTGGGGTCTGGGCCCCCCTCCCTCTTACAGTCGGGCCGAGGCATAAGTTCGCGGTCGATTCGGGGAGGGTGCCCTGATGTTCTTCGTGCTGGTTGGGTGTTCTTGTGCATCTTGGGTTGGGAACCCTAGGATGTTCCGTTCATTTCGGCCGATTGAGGGCCTTATGTTCTTGAGGGATGTTTTTTTTTTTCTGGCCTAGGTCCGACTGTACCCAGACTCCCGGCGTCATGACTGTCATGACTTCTTCGCAACATCGACCCCCAGAGTTTTCGACCCTTCCCCCCGGGCCCGTTTTTATGATCCCGAGTTCTCTTTCGACTGTCCCGAGGCCATCAGGCGTTAAGGGGGGGGGCTGTTGAACGGGGGGGCAGGCTGTTGCGAAGTTGGCTGTGCGCAACCTGTTCCGGCCTTGTCAGCACGGCGCTTTCCCCGATGTCACCGGCGTCTCTGGCGCAGAGAGGCGCCAGAGAAGCCGGCCACACGAGCTGGTTCTCTCCCTCCTCCTCCTTCTCCTCCTCCTCCTTCTCCTCCTCCTCCTTCTCCTCCTCCTCCTCCCTCCGCCCTCCGCCCTTCTCCCTCCTCCCTCCACTCTCCTCCCTCCTCCTTCCTCCCTCCTCCCTCCTCCCTCCCTCCCTCACCCTCCTCCCTCCCTCCCTCCCTCCCTCCCGCCTTCCTTTTCCTCAGTATCGATGGGTGAAGTACGGTCGACGACCCACAACCTGCAGCAAGCGGTCTCGTCCTCCTCCTCCTCCCTGCTCCCTCCACCCTCCTCCCTCTCCCTTCTCTTCTTCATCCTCATCCTCCTACACTAGAGGAAAGACGCATGATGACCATGACCGAGATGTCGGGGTCTTTTCTACGCCAACCTGGTCGTGGTCCATGCTGGCCGTCGCCGACTCGCGAGGTCAATCAACAAAGTGACGATTGCTGAGAAGGGCTGTCACCAAGATTGGTCCCCACTCTTCTGCGTACAGTCTTGGTTATGATCGTCGTTGTCTTCCCCCCCTCTTCGTCCGGCCTGAGACCAGCACAGTGGGCGACGCAGGAGGAGGGGTCGCCCGGCCAGGGCGCTGTGGGGCCTGTACCAGCAGCTCAAGGCTGCGCGCCCGCGCAGGGGTCGGGGCCCCGCGGCGCTGTGCCAGCGGGGAGGGGGAGGGAGGACGACGAGGAAGGCGAGGGCAGCGAAGTGGCGTCATGGCGTTCCCAAACGCCATAGGCCCACCGAAGAATACTCTAAGAGCTTTCCGTGGCTTACACGATCTGTTCTCGTGGCGCTTCTGGCCGAGACCGTCTTGTTCTAACATCTCGGCTTAGTGTTCTGAGCTCCTTGTTCTTGCTATTCGGACAGCCGTCGGTTCTAAGAGCATGCTGTGGTAGGCCGATCGGGTTGCCAGGACGGTCGGTCGCTGCTCAAGACGAGGGCAGCGACGAAGAAAGGGGGGAGGAGGGGAGATGCGTCGCTTTCGTTTGTCCGCTTCGTCTTCCCCTTCTGGTCTCCTCTCCTCCCCATCTGTCGGTTCTGATGCCATCCTTCCCCTTCCCCTTCCCCCTTCTCCTGCCCCCTCCCACCTGCTGTCTCTCGCCTCTGAGCCGTGATCTGTCGGGTTGGCTGGGGGCGGCCTTTGAAGCTTCGAGTGCTTGTAGCTCTTGCGCACCGATCTGTGCCGATTCAGGCGCACTTGTGGAGCGCTGCTGCGTCATCAGTACCATATCCTTCCTCCTCCCTCGTTCCTTCATCTTCCCCATCTTCCCACATCCGTTCCCCCATGCGCACGTCCGCCCTTTGTGTTTTTCATCATCCCCTCCCTCTTCCTCCTCCTCCTCCTCCTCCTTCTCATCCTCCTCCTCCTCCTCCTCCTCCCCCTCCTCCTTCTCCTCCGCCTCCTCCCTCTTCCTCCATACCCATTTAATCTCAAGGCGATGATTTCTCAGAGGAGCAGAGCGGGTACCGTTATTCCGAGGCAGGCAAGGTAGTATTGCTTGACAGTGAGTGTAGGCCTTTGCTGTGGGAATTGGGCCCCCACGTGAGCCCATCTCTCACCCTCTCGTTCTCTCGGGTGGCAGTCTCGACAGCTGGTAGCTTGAGTTCCCAGTGCCTGTTGACGCGGCATTCCTGCCCGGCTCAATGGGTCCCCTGATCGCAAGAAGGAGGGAACGAAGCCCAAGAAGGCGGACCGAGACCGCCGCCGTCTGGACAGGGAAGTCGTGGTCGTGACCGTGAATGTAAGCTCGTGCTGGTGGTGCTGGCGCTGCTGGGGGTGACGAGCTTTTCCTGTCGCAGGAAGCCCGAGATGTTGCTCTCGCTCGCGCTCCTGCCGGTGACCCCCTGGACATTCTTGCGACTCCCACCGGCCGTGGCAGTGGTGTAGCTGAGGTGCGAGGTGATGATCCGTGGGCGATGGGGAGCATGCGATCTACGGCCGAGGAGATGCATCGCACCTTTTATTGGTTTGTTGAGGGTGAAATGTATGGACGAGATTTAGAGCGTATGCATTCCAAGTGTACATCAGCATCAGCCGGCGGCTGTCAAGTCGCCAGTGGTCCCACGTTCGTGAGGTTCGACACGACGGTACAAGATCGATCCAAGTAGATGTCGGACACAAGTATTGATACTGAACGCAAAATTAACGCCTTGGACGAGGCTCAGGAATAAATGCCTGTCAGCTCAGAAAGAAGTGCGTGATATATTTGATCGGCGTGGGGAATCGATTGATCTTGCCGAACGTATGCCACCTCGTGCTGCGGTCGAGAGTACAGCTGAGCTGGATCGCGAGATCGACGGCAGTAGCTTGGCTACCCGCCTGCGCGAGGAGGTGGCGCCCAATCACGCTTTACTTAGCATAATGTATCAACGTGTGGCTGGATGCCTGTGGGTATGTACTTGGCGAGCAGGTCATTTTGGAGGGCCCGCAGTTGGGAAGGTCGCTCTAAGGATGGCAGGCCCATGCCCCCAAGTATTCAAGCTCTCACGCGTCATTGCCAGTGGGCCCTCGGGACCAGCGCTGGGACCTGGCGAAGGTTCTTCACCTCAGGTGTCGGCGGCAAGAGGATTGACGTCTTCACCTGTCGGGATATAACATCGATACAACATTTCTCATGAGAAGGCCTCTCGCGCGCTCAAGCGGGCCGTGGCTCTTCGGCTCATTCATCTCCAGTACCCCACCTACGTGGACAGGGAGGCAGGCGCCTTGTCAGATCAGCGGGAGAGGATTGCGAAGCTGGTCGTGCCACCCCATGAGATTCCTCGTGTTCAATGGCACCGCAGCGGCATCCCCGACATGGGTTTCAACATTGCAGACGCTATCGCACTGGGCAAGGATGCACCCCACGCGAGGTTCAGTGGTCAAGGCATCACTTGAACGGGTGGTTCTGCAGCCGATTTGCCACGTGAAACACGACGGGAGGGGGTGTCACCCTGGCTACCGATGCTGCGGAGGGGTCGGTTGAGGCAGGTGCTGAAGAGGTCGTCTAAGGCCGCATTCGTTATTTGCGCATCAAGTTTCGAGATGCTTTAGTCCACCATCGGAACGCCCATAACTCCTTGCCGCCTCCTTCGGGAAGGTCCAGAAGGAAGTTTTACCCAGGTTGCCGTTGTCAAGGCTGCGCCGCCTGCGTGTGGTCTCGCGTTGCAGGGGGACGTGCTCACGGCAATGGGAATGTGCGCTGGGGCTGGAGATCGGCAACGGCGTCAAGTTTGGAAGATGCGTTCGGCCGTTCATTTCGTGAACCTTCACTGTTGCCAGGTACAGTCTTGGAGGACGGTACACTGGGGGCAGGATGCAGCGCACATGTGGGTGCGTGTTTGGTTGCCGCAACGAGCCTGACCCCTTCCAGCGTTATTTTCTGAGTTGCCCGCGCGTTGTCTTTTGGGACTCTCGGGCCGTGATGCCTCGTCTCCCAGCCAGTGTTTTTTTTTGTTTTTTCATTTTGAAGTTGAGATGTCACCTGCTTTGTTGCATCGTTGTGCCTGACCATCTTTACGCGGCTCGGATCCTGGCTCGCCTCGTTCAGTGGGAGGGCTCCCGCCCTCCTAGAACCGGGCTCTCTCTCTAGGGCGCCTTCGAGGTCGCAGCTGGGCGCCCGCTCCGCCGCCCCTCACATGGCGCAGCTGGGCCTCGTGAGGATGGCGAGGGTGGCTCGTGGGGCAGCCCACGCAGGCGCCACCCGCCACCTGCCAGCTGACTGAGGCTCCTCCTTTCTGATCCGGGTTAAAAGCAGCGGCGGCACCAACCGTGCCGTGTCGAGCAGGTCATGGAAGTGCAGGCTAGTTGAACTCGACTTCTGCGGGCACGCTTCGCCCCCTCCTTCTTCCTCCGCCTCCTCCTCCTTCTCCTTCTCCCTGGCCGTCTGCCCCCCTCCCCCCCCTCCGCTCATGGCGTCTGCGAGCTGTCCGTGTCAGCTCAGGTCCTCAGGAGGGACCCCATGGGGGCACTTCTTGCTCTCGGCTGGGCCCAGGCAGGAAACTATGATGCGTTCGTGTGTGTGTGCATGTTCTTTCTCGATCCTCTCTGGCCACGATTTCTGCGCATCGCATTATGCCATTTCACGACAGCGCTCGCACGCGGCGCGGCGATGGCCGAGCGTCGCACGAGGCGACCTGGACGACGCCCCCCCTTTGCAGGCCTTGCGGGGCTGGGGGCAGCGCGATGTCCCCTGGCTCCGAGCTGGACGACGCTGGCGGGGGCAGGCCTCTGGGATCTCGAGCAGGCCGCGCGAGGTGCACCGGGGCCCCTCCTGCCCGCAGCCGCCCGTGCCCCATCAGGGCCGTGGCGACCCGAGGTGCATTCCAGTCACCGCGCCCGTCGCCCTTCGCCGACCTCCGCGAGTCGCTGCCCGGTGCTCCGTGGGCTGCACGCGGCTCGGAGTGCCTCCTGCAGCCAGTGTCTGTGCGTCCCCCCTCTCTCGCGCACGGCAGCCGCTCTTCTGCCCCGCGCGCTGGGGCTCGATGCGGACGCTCCTGGATCTGATGCCGTGCGATCCGTCGATGGCCAAAGCCGAGACGTCCTGCGCCAGTTGGCTCACAATCTGTCGCGCTGCACACGTTGCGCATGCCAGTGATCCTGCATCTTCTGGTGTCGTCTATGCCCTGGCCGCTTGTCGCATCGCCTGAGCTTTGTCTCACTGTTGGGAGCGGCGGCCCAGTCTCCATCCAGGCTTTAGACCGGCCGCTTCACGATGCCCTTGCTACTTGTCTTGGTCTCGCTTTTTTCGAGGGCGGAAAAGAGGGGGGTGATGACTAGGGGGGGTGCATCTCATGGCGGGGGCCATGATATTTCCTCAGATTTCATGGCACCTCTTTTTATTCCATTACGTCCCTGGCCCCCCCTCTGGGCCGCGCACATGCCGCCGGTCATGATTTGCACCCCCTCCTCTTGGACACACCCCTCTTGGCCGCTCCCGATTTTTCTGCGCGAGAACACGTCAACCAAAGGAGTCATTGTCATGAGGTTTGCTCGCGCGCCAGTGCGAGAAAGCGCTCTCTCCGCGGTCGCAGTAGCGGTTCGAGCTTCATGTTGGGCACGTCTTGCAGACAGTAGGGCACGTACATCCGAGCGCCCTGTGGCGCCCGCTGTATCCTTTCGAAGTGGTTACTGTCATCGCGGTGCCCGGCGCACAGAGATTACGAGCGACGACATCACCAGGATCGGGCGCACTTCTGTTGAGTTCTGGGTCAGCTTGCGACGAGGGTACACTCGAGAGGCTGCCCACGCTGGACACGGGCTGCTGGCTTTCCCGAGGCTCTGAGGGTGGCGGGCTACTTCCCCACCTGAAAACGCCACCGCTCCGCCGCACACCAATGGTTTCCAGCTCGGCCCCCTCTGCTCCTGGCACCGCCCTGGCGTCGCCCTAATGTCGTGATGGCTATGGCGACCTAGCCGGAGTCGAATGTGGGATCTCGGAGCATCACCCCTTGGGGATATGCCACATGTCGTAGGGAGGTCCTTGTCATACCAGCGCAGGGCCATGCTTGGTCTGGGAGTGGCGGGCTCGGCTCAGAGAGTGTCCTCGAGCGGCGCCAGATGCTGCGTCCCTCTTTACTTCTTGATGCTTTTGGACACGCCGTCCGTGTAAAGGGTGGTGATGAATGGTTCGGGGTTGGTCACGATCGGCCCCGCGTGGGTTCATCGTCGCCGCTGAGTTTGCCAGCAGGGGTCAGAAGTGGTCAGGATCCCTTCTTCGGGAGGTCGTTGTCGCCGCTGTGCTTGCCAGGAGTGCTCGATGGAGCCACAGGCGCATGCGGCACCGCCCTTCCAGTAAGGCACGGCGCCAGACAGTGAAGACATCCTGCGCTGTGTTTTCGCATATAGTGTCGGAGTTTGGGTCTCAGCCTTGTTGGTGGAGCGTGCTCTGGCAGCGGGCTGAAGTGTGGCGTTGTCCCTGGCACTGCGCCGCCTCATGGTCATCAAGATGATACCGTGTCTCATGCTCTGCCGGTTGTCATGGTGTCTGTCGTTCCCGCTCCTCTGCCGTCGTTGTTTGCCAACTCCAGCGAGCACGGCGTCGAGAGGGGCATGAGGCCGCGGGGTCTCTCTGGCCGTGGTCGTGGACGACTCTCCTCCTCGTGCTGGCCTCTTCGTCCTTCCTGGATGCACGCGTCAACTAGGCGCAGGCAGCATCAACGGCGCCTGCCGCTTTCAGCGTGTGAGGCGCAGGTTCCGCCCCAGGAGGGGAGAACCGGAGCTGGTGCGCCTGCCATGGCCTGCTCGCCCCCTCCTCGGTGAGGCCCCCCTGCCTCCGAAGCGAGATTCGGCGAGCACTGGCACGGGGCTATCCCCCCCGCCTCCCCAGCCTGCTTCCTCCTCTCCCGCCCTCCTCCTCCTCATCCTCCTCCTCCTCCGCCTCCTCCTCCTCCTCCTCCTCCTCCTCGATCTCTCCCTCCCTCCTCCTCCTCCTCCTCCCCTCCTCCTCCTCATCCTGTCCGCCTTCCTCCTCCTCCCCCTTACTCCTGCCGCCTCCCCTCCTCCTCCTCCCTGCCTGGCCCTCGATCATCTTCCCTGCTGGTCGTCCTGGGCCACAAGCGCTCCCTCTCGGCCTCCCCCCCCCCTCCTCTCCTTTGCCCCCGGGCCCAGCGGCCCCTGGCAGGGCACTTGGCCCAAGGGCCGGGGACGGCCCTCCTCGGGGGAGCTTCAGCCCCGCACTCTCCGAGGCCCGGGCAGACCCCTGCTCATACTCCTCCCTCCTCCCGCCCTCATCGTGACTCTTTCCTCCCCGCGCCTTCCCCCTCCCCCCCCCCTATCCCTCCCTGGTCCCCTCACCTCTCCTCCTCCTCTCCTCCACCTCCTCCTCCTCCTCCTCTTCCTCCCCTCCTCCTCTGCTCCTCCTCCTCCTCCTCCTCCTCCTCCTCCCTCCTCCCCTCCTCCTCCTCCTCCTCCTCTCCTCCTCCTCCTCCTCCTCCTCCTCCCCCGCGCCCGCGGCGCCAACCGCCGGAGGCGCGGGTGCGCAGGCCACCTCGGCGCCTCGGCGGAGGCCGCCGCGTCGGGGGGCGGGGGGAGGGATCTCCTCGGCGCCCCCGTCCTGCGACCTCCTGCGACCCCCCACCTCCTCAGACCCCCCTCGGGTTGCGACACAGATCACGACGGGGGGCTCTTCGCCACCTTCGGCCTCCGGGGGCCCCCGACCGGGCCTCGGGGCGGTCAAGGAGCAGCTCAGGATGAGGAGAGACCGGTCCCCGGGGAAGAAAAGATCCCGACCTCTGGGGTCGCGCCGTCAAGATATCAAGACGTTTGTAGGGGAACAAAAAGGGACATAAGCATAAAACCTCGGAGGTCCGTGCAGATTTCTCGGATCGGCGCTGGGGCCCCCCGGCGGCGCCTCCGGCGCCGCCCCTGGCGCGCTCCGCGCGCCAGGGAGGGGGGTCCAGCGCCGATCCGAGAACTCCGCGCGGCCCTCCGAGTTTTCATGCTTATGCCACTTTTTGTCCCCCTAGTTAGGGGATCTGGGTCTGGGGCCACAGGTCGGGCGCCGGACAAAAGGACCGCCTTCGGCTCCGCGGGGGCTTTGGGCTTCCGGGAGGAGGAGGAGGAGGAGGAGGAGGAGGAGGAGGAGGAGGAGGAGGAGGAGGAGGAGGAGGAGGAGGAGGAGGAGGAGGAGGAGGAGGGCGAGGAGGCAAGAGGAGGAGGAAGGAGAGGACGAGGAGGAGGAGGAGGAGGAGGAGGAGGAGGGAGGAGGAGGAGGACGGAGGAGGAGGAGGAGGAGGAGGAGGAGGAGGAGAGAGGAGGAGGAGGAGGAGGAGGAGGAGGGAGAGGAGGAGGAGGAGGAGGAGGAGGAGGAGGAGGAGGAGGAGGAGGAGGAGGAGGAGAAGAAGGGAGGAGGAGGAGAAGAAGGGAGGAGGAGGAGGAGGAGGAGGAGGAGGAGGAGGAGGATGAGGAGGAGCAGGAGGAGGAGGAGGCGACCGCCTTCGGCTCCCGGGATCTCCAGGCTCGGGGGGGGGCCGCCTCGCGGCCGAGGCCTCGCCGTGGCCAGGCGCGGCCCTGCGGTCCCTGGGCGGCGGGCCTGCCGCTGGCGGGCCCACAGGGGGTCCAGCGACGGGGGGGTGGTGCCATATGTGGGTTGCACTGATTTCTGTTCGCAGTGAGTTGTCCACTCCACTGCTCGCGCAAACATCCCACCCGCCCACCCGCAACTTGGCTTGCAGAATCTCTTAAGACCGTGACGGAGGGTACCAAATGGCACTTGGCAGCGACAGCGACGCCGACGACGACAGCGACAACGACGACGACAGCGACAACGACGACGCCGCCGACGTCGACGACGACGACGCCGACGACGACGACGACGAAGACGACGAAGACGACGACGACGACGACATCGACGACGACGATGCCGACGCCGACGCCGACGACGACGACGATGACGATGACAACGACGACGACGATGACGACGCCGACGACGACGACAACGACGACACCGACGACGACGACGACGTCAACGACGCCGACGACGACAACGAAGACGACGACGACGACACCGGCGACGACGACGACGCCGACGCCGACGACGACGACGAAGACGACGACGACGTCGCCAACGAAGACGACGACGAGGGAGGAGGGAGGACGACGGCGACAACGACGACAACGGCGACAACGACGAGGGAGGAGGGAGGACTGCGACGACGCGAACGACGAAGAAGGAGGAAGGACGGCGACGCCGACGACGATAACGACGAGGGAGGAAGGCAGACGACGACGACAACGACGACGACGACGATGACGGTGGCGACGAAATAGGAGGGACGACGACGAGACGCCGACGACGGACGACGACGACGACGACGACGAGGGAGGAGGAGGAAGGACGACCACCGCGACAACGACGACGGAAACGACCACGACGCCAAAGAGGACGGCGACGACGAACACGAGGAAAGACAGAGGACGACGTAGGCGACGACGAGGACGACGCGGGAGGAGGGACGACGCCGACGACGACGACGACGACGCAAGAGCGCGCGCGCACGCTTTTGTCGAAAGTCCGTGTTGCGAAACCTTGTGTTTTTGTAGTTTTTTTGGAAAACGATGTTGAAATCCTTCCGAAGCCGATGGGTTTTGAAGGATTTCGGCATACGCGCGCGACGACGCGCGCGTCTGCACTCCGTCCCATTTGTTGCAGAGGATTCTCGCGACGGCACACGCGCAAGGGCGTCCGACAGATTCCGACATGCGCGCGAAGCCAATTTGGTAGCATGTCGTGAAGATCTTGAAAAACCTACGGTTGTGCTAATATTTCGCAAGGGCTTGCGCGTAAGCTTTTTTAGCAACTCAGCGTTGCGAAGTCATTGTTTTTGCATATTTTCGGAAACTCGATTGCGAAATCCTTCCGACACCGAAGGCTTTTGGAGGATTGCGGCATGCGCGCGCAACGGCGCGCGCGTGTGCACGTCGTCCCATTTGTTGCAAGGGATTTGCGAAAAAGTGCCATGTTAGAACAAAAGATGTCCCCGCGAATCGTCCTTTCTTCACAGGAGCCTCAGGGGGGTCGATACCAGCCCCCCTGGGATAGTGTAAATTCATATGTTGGATGGACATGTGGTCATAATCCTATTTGATTTACATATCCGAAAAAGGGTCTATTCTCTTTTCAGAAAGGAGAATTTAGAGGCCTCGATGCACCCGTATTGAAACGCAGCACGTCCCGTGTTCAAGACGTCCGTGTCAGTACATGGCGTGTTGGCTCCACTTATTTATTGGACCACGCGTTGGCGAATGTATCGCGTCGGACCTACGTTTCCAGCCTACGTGTTGAGCTCCGTATCTATACGCAAAGTGTTGAGTGTTGCGTATCGGTGCAACCAAGGTGGTGCAATAGATTTGTTGGGGTGCAACAGGTTCGGGGCGTGCAATACATCCCGGGGCGCAACCGTGTTGCCGGATTTCCGCGTGCAAGACGCGATTTGCATTCCATTACAGTGCAGTGTACACTTCTCCAGCCCAATACATCGAATGGCAATGCACTTGCCCAAAAGCTGTTGAACCACCCCTTTTCAGCTGGAACCCGTTTTGGGTCGACAAACTTCTGGCAACGCGTGTGCCTGTGTCGGACGCCCTCGCTGGGGTCCGCTTGGCTGCAGACGTCCCTCGGGCTCTGAGCTTCGGCCGGCGTATCACGATCCCGGCCTCGCACGTGGCTGTCTGGTGCTCCCTCGCTCCGCCCAGGTGTCTGGGCGTCCTCCAGCCTCGGGGTGCTCTCCTGTAGCAGCGACTCGCCGAGGGCGCTGCGGGGGTGCCCGCGTCGATCGGCTGCTGGAGACGTTCCAGGCGGTTCCAAAAGGGACCCCAGGAAAAGGGACGTTTGAGACGGGCGATGCCGATTTCTCAAGTCCGCTCGGCTTCGCCCAACAGGTTGCCGCATTGTGATTTTTCACTCGCACTCGTCGAAGTCTCAAAGTCAACGCCGCGGTCTCAGAAGTCCCTTTCGCTGGCGTCCTTTTCTAGGAAAGGTATCAACGTTGTGACTTGGAAGCCAGGCAGGTGCTTGACAGTTTTCAGCGTCACAGGGCCCTCACCGGTTCCTGGGGTCGGAGGGAGGAGAAGCGTCACCAAAACCACCAAGGGGCCCACATTTAGCGAAGAGGTCCACGATGCCTCCCCGAGCTGGAGGCGGGGGACGCCTCGAGCGAGAAGGGGGGGGGGGACCACACTGCCAGGGAGACCCGCCCCCTGCTCCTCGCGTCTCCTCGCCCCTGGTGGTGTTGGTGTCGCCCTCCCTGGCTCCTGCCGTGAAGTCGGGCGTGCCCCCCTGCAGGAGCGAGGAGCGAGGAGGAGGGAGGGAGGGAGGGCAGGCAGCACGAGGATGAGGGAGCGAGGCGTGTCCCTCTGCAGGAGGGGGGCGGAGGACAGCACGGCCAGGCCGGGTGGCAGAGGCGTCGGGCGGCGGCCTCGCACATTGCAGCCGGGGCGAGCGGCTCCCGGCGCCCCGAGAGGTCGCGTGCCTCCCGAGCGGCTCGCGCGCTCGAGAGGCAGCGTCCCGCACGCGGTCGCGCCCAGTGCGCGACCACGGGCGGGACGCTGCCTCTATAGATTTTGGATCAGTTTTGCCTCCTCCTCCTGTTCCTCCTCCTCCTCCTCCTCCTCCTCCTCCTCCTCCTCTCCTCCTCCTCCTGATCCTCCTCCTCCTCCTTTGCGATCATGTCTTATTTTCCGTCCAAAATCCGCCTGTAGGGGTACACGCCCGACCGAATCCTACCGGGGCTGTCGAATTACGCTACCGAGGAACCCCGCATGCCTGGTTTAAGTCGCGTGTGTACGCAGACCGCCGTCGCTCATTTAGACCATTGCAGTCTTCATCGCCAAACACGGAGGTGGCAGCGCGTCCACGGCGACTGTGGGGGGCATGGCTGCCGCGCGCAGGCAAGGCGGTGCTTTGACGTAGGACTACAGGAGCGCGCCTGCGTGAAAGCGCAGGCGCGCAGAGCCGGCTTGAGCCAACGTGTTTACACCTGTTGACAAACACACAAGTTCTCACCCCGAGTGCACCCCCCGTGGCGTCGAGGAAATGCCACGACTGACACGCCCTGCGAGCCTGCAGCGCATAGGGCCCCCACCCCCCGCGCACCCTCTGTGGCGTCGAGGAAATGCCACGCCTGCCACGCCCTGCGAGCCTGCAATGCATAGGGCCCCCACCCCGAGC
>CAUYUJ010010369.1:388902-477080 GCA_963575745.1 Prorocentrum cordatum | reverse complement strand
GGCCTCCACGACTTGCCCCGCGAGTCCTGTCTCCGGCGCCAGCCCGCGGGGGGCCGGCGCCCTGGGCGCCGCGCTGGTCACCGGGGAGGCCCTGGAGGGCTGGCCTTTGGAGGTCTGTGGGCCTGGCCGGCCAGTGGTAATAGGCCCAGTCATGCGACCCCCCCCTCCTTAAGTTTCCTTCAGTGCGTCGCCCGAGCGTCGCCCGTGCGCCGGCCCTGATTTGCGTCTCTGTCCCGAATCTCGGCGTCCCAGAGTGCGCGGGCGACATATTGCGCGAGTTCGGAATTTCTGCGGCGATGTTAAGGTGTCCGACGCCGGTGCAGGGGCCAGGGGGAGCCGTGGATCTGGGCTCAGAGGAGGGGGTGATGCCGCTGCCGCTGCCCACTCGAGAGGTCAGGTGATCGCAAACATGGATCAAGGCGGCGTGGATTGGCGACGGGTGCCGTTTCCATGGGAAATCGCGGATTTCCGCCGCCGAACGAGGCGGCACTGGCCGCATTTTGGGGAGGGCACCGCCCCCGATCCATGGATTTGGCGACTGCGCGCCAAATCCATGGATCGCTAATCCATGTTTGCGCGCCCCCGGAAGTAATCATATCAAGCATCATACCATCCCTGACCTTGATAACACAATGGATTCGTGACCTAACGTAGGTCAACAGTTTTCGGGGATGTCCCTAAACATATGGATGGTTCCGTCTGCTCAACTTGCGAAAAGGCTGCTTATCCATTTTGCCTCTGGCCCTTCTACCTTACGTAGGTCTCTTCTCAATGGGTTAGGGGTACTTCTATAGCCTATCACCGTAGCGACGGGTTCCGTTTCCATATCAAGTCAGCGCGCTCCGTCACAAGATCAGGCGACATTGGGGCCATGTTACGAGGGCTACGGTCCGCGATCCGTGGATCTAGCGCCCACGCGCCAGACCCACGGATTCTTAATCCGTGCTAGCGTGCGCCTCACACTCCTCGTCGCCGCGGCTGGGTTTGCCTCGAGATCCAGGTCGGAACGCTCTCGAAGACCTGCGCGTCGGGCTGGGCCCCGGAGTCCTCGCGAGGGGGCCCTCGGATCCAGCCCGGGTCCTGCTCGCGCGTGCGCAGGGGCCGGGTGTGCGATGGGACGGCCGTTCCTCCGCCGCCCCGTCGGTTTGCAGCTGAGGGGGCTCAACGCCACGGGGGGCCAGTCACAGATGGTAGCAGCTTGCGGAGGAGGAGGAGGAGGAGGAGGAGGAGGAGGAGGAGGAGGCGGAGGAGGAGGAGGAGAGCCGTTCTGGCTCCTAAGCCTGCGGGCGAGGGAGCTTCTGCTGACGTGATTCAGAACGGCTCCGTCAGCAGGAGCCTGTTCAGGAACGACTCTCTATGGGCACCCGCCGCGATGGCAAGCCTCCTCCTCCTCGCGGTTCCGCGCACGGCGAGGCTTGGTCGCCGTGGTGGGGCTTGTCTCCTCCGCCCTGGCGGCCGCCAGCGAGTTCGCTCGGGACGGTGCTGCCAGGCCCGCGCACCCCGCTGTGGGGTTGCAGCTGCGGGGAGGCAAGCAACTGGGCCAGCCGGCTGTCCTGCCGTCAGTGTGGCAAGAATGCGCCAATGGCCATTCGCCAAAAGGCATTAGCGGCTGCTGCAGGCCCGGAGGAAACTGGAGGTACTGGTGATAAGACGAAGAGCAAGAAGGGCAAGGGCAAGAAGGGCTCCAAGGGCGGCAACGCTCCGGGGGCCAAGGCCGGTGCTCCCGGCTCAGAGAAGGCTACGGACAAGGACGAGGAGGAGGACCTGCGGGCTGCCATCGCACTGCTCGAGAAGCGCGGTGTCAGCATCGGCGAGGCCGAGAAGGCCAAGGTCGTCCCCCCGAAGGCTGAAGGTGCTGGAGAGCAAGCACCCAAGGCCAAGACTCATTACTCAGTTGTGCAGACCGCTATGTGGCGGCGGTCCAAAGCGCAGCAGAAGCTGGACAAGGCTCGCACTGCGGCCGACGCTGCAGTCGACGCGCTGCGTGAAGCGCAGGAGCGCTGGAACACGGCCCAGCTCGACTGCACCAAGGCGCAGCAGGCCTACACAGAGGCGGATTCCCTGCTCCAGCGGGCGCGCCAGGCTGAGGCTGCTGGGCTGGCGCCTGCCGCTCCCGAGCAGATCTCGGAGGAGCAGCAGATGGTGGCTCAGGCGGCCCTGGCCGCTCAGTACGTGGCGGAGGTCAAGGGCCAGTTCGATGGCCAGGAAGCGGTCGACCTCGGCAGTGCGGTCGAGATGCTCTCGCGCTACGCAGCCGTGGGCAAAATGCGGATCGAGGCCAAGGCCACAGCTGCCAATGAGGTCTTGGATCTCGAGGCTCCTGGTGGTGATGCTCCTGGTGGTGCTCCTCCCGCAGGCGGCGCTGGCAACGGCGGAGACGACATGGACTGCTCAGAGCTCAGCGCCGCCATCGCCAGTCTTGACGAGACCAAGAGCAAGCAGTTGGCCGAGTTCCTCACAGCCCAGGGCATCCCTTTGCCCAAGCGGCTCCGAGGTGGCGACGGCAGAGCAGCCCCAGGAGCCGCCTCAGACAGCGCTGCCGCGGGCGCGCCAGCGCCTGGCGTCGCAAGCTTTTGAGCGCAGCCCACGGCTGTGGGCGCTGACAACGGCGAACGTCACGAGCCGTGGGAGCCTCATGAAGTGGCTCAACACGGATGCGAAGGGCGACATCCTCTTCTTGCAGGAGGTCGGAGTTGCCCCAGGCCAGCGCGCCGCGGCGGAGCAGGCCTGCCGGAAGGAAGGCTGGGAGGTCGCTCTGCACGAGTCGTTGCGCACAGAGAAGGGCGGCCTCTCCTGCGGAGTGGGGGTTGGATGCAGGGGCCACATTGGCATGGGCCCCCCGCCGCCCTCCCAGGTCAAGCTCCCGAGGGAGCGGGTCTGCGCCCAGTGGATCAACGCGATGGTGCCCGGAGGGGTGCTCTGCGTCTCGATCTATCTCGTCACTGGCTCGGGGCTGGACGCCGAGAGCAAGCTGATCTTGGGCCAGCTGGGCGAGTACCTGCAGAGCGTCCAGGTGCCGTTCGTGCTGGGGGGCGACTGGAACTGCGACCCAGCGGCCTTGGAGGATTGGGGCTGGCTGCAGAAGATTGGCGGCATGCTCGTCAGCTGCGGCCGGAACACGTGCAGGATTGGCGAGGGTTCGGAGATCGACTATTTCGTCGTGAGCACGGGCCTCGCTAGCAGGGTCAAGCAGTGCCACAGGGTCAATTGTGTCTTGGCCCCGCACTACGCGGTGCGACTGGGCCTCGGAGGCAAGCCATTCGACGAGGAGCAGCTGGTTATGCAGGGGGCCCGCGGGTTCCCTGGGAGACTGCCAGTTGGGCCCCGCCCTCAGCCGCCCGACTGGGAGCCGCTGCTGGGGGTCCTCCGGCGATCCGTCGAGGCCTTTAAGGCCCTGGACGCCCGCGCCAGCGAGGTCAGCCGCGCCTCCGCGGCCGACCCCGCCCAGGGGTCTGAGGAGGTCCCCGCGGCCTGCGAGGCCGAGGAGATTCCGGCTGCTCGCGTGGTTGAGGAGGTTCCCGCAGCTTGCGAGGCCGAGGAGTTCCCCGCAGCTTCCGGGGCAGGGGAGGTTCCCACAGCTTGCGTGGCCGAGGAGGCTCCAGCAGCGTGCGCGGCCGCGGTGGAGGTTCCCACAGCTCGCGTGGTCGAGGAGGTCCCCGCAGCCCGCGTGGTCGGAGAGGTTCCCGCAGCTTCAGCAACACCGGCATCAGCAAGGGGAAAAACTACCCTTTTCAGTCAAAAGGGGTCGTTTTCGGCGCGCGACGCCCAGAGGGCGATTTCTGCTGCTGCCGCCAGCGGGGACCCCGCAGCTTGCGTGGCCGATGAGGTTCCCGCAGCTTGCGTGGCCATGGAGGTTCCCGCAGCTTGCGAGGCCGGGGTTCCCGCAGCTTGCGTGGCGGACGCAGCGCAGCAGGGTCTGGACACGGCCTACGGCGAGTTCGTGAGGCTCATGGAGCTGGACCTGCTGGGCGCGTACCACATCGAGGAGAAGAAGGAGCCTTTCCTCGGGCGCGCCGAGCCGCCTTCGTTCAGCAAGATGCTTGTTCGGACGGCCACGGGTGGGCCCTACATCAAGGGGTGCCCGTTGTCAGCGAGGTGGCGCAGAATTGGGGCCACGGTATGGGAGGTCCTCGAGGCTCGACGGCGGCTTCGACACGCTGGACGTAGGCCGGGGCTTTGTCAGCGCATCGCCGAGCTCCAGGGGCGAATCGGCAGGCTCGTCGCACACGACCTCGGCGAGGAGGAGCTGGGGCCCGACGAGGTGCGGGTCATGCGCTGGCGCCTGCGACGACTCGGCACGGCCATGTATTCCGAAGTTGTCGGGATCGAGGCCAGGTGTCGACGAAATGCGGCCAAGTTTGAGGCTCGTTTCGCCCAGGAGCAAGCTCGGGCATGGCGCAGCTGGGCCCAGGACGCGGTCAAAGACAGCGGGGGTGCGGCACATGGCTTTTGCCGCGCGCCGCGCGGGTGGTCGCCCGACGTGGAGTCGATCGAGGGAGGGCCAGCAGGCATCGGGGCCACCCTGACTGCTCTGGCTGAGGAGTACAAGGGCATCTGGCGCCACGGGATCGAGCAGCCGCTGGACCTCGACGAGGTCCTCCCACCTGACCTCCTGGAAGATTGCCCTCCCCCGCCGACGCCCGGCGACGTCATCAAGGCCGCCGGGAAGTTCAAGGAGATGACCGCCACGGGGATTGATAGCATCAACCCCTCGTCCTTCGGGCACCTCAGCAGCGGCGGCCTGGAGGCGCTCTGCATCATACTCCATTGGGTGGAGTTCCTGGTGAGGATGCCGACGCAGGTCGGAGAGGTCTTCATCTTCTTCCTGGCGAAGCCCGACGGGGGCTGGCGCCCCATAGGCCTGCTGTGCGGTCTTGTTCGGCTCCTCAGCCGCCTCCGGCATGATGAGGCTAAGGATTGGGAGAGACATCACAACAGAAGCTTCTTCTATGGTGGAGCTGGACGGTCTTGCGAAGATGCTGTCTGGGCGCAGGCGTTCGACGCGGAGCACGCCAGCGCCCTAGGTCTTGACAGTCTCACCTCAATGCTGGACTTGAGCAAGGCCTATGAGAGGGTCACGCACCGTGGTCTGGTTGATGCTTGCCGTCGTCACGGGTTTCCTCTTCGACGGCTCAAGTTGCTGCTGTCGGTGTACGGTGGCAAGCGCAGACTGTGTGTTGGGCGATGGAAGACCGAGACGATGAAGGTGGGGCTCTCCATCGTTGCCGGCTGCGGCTTCGCGACCACGCTGCTGCGCGTGGTCTTGCTGAGCCCGCTCGATGCCCTGCTGAGGTGCTGGGGGTCGGTCAAGCTGTACGTGGTGGTCGACGACGTGACGCTGGCTGCTCATGGGCGGCTTCGGGACATCGAGCCAGCCATCACCAGGGGCACAGACTCGTTGTGCGGCGAGCTGGAGAGGATCGGCTTCAAGATCTCCCTTACCAAAGGGAACGTGATCTCCAGCAACCTCGGCGCGGGTCAGCGCGCCACCAGGAAGCTCAAAAGATGGGGCTTCCAGCTGCACCACTCGGTCCGGAACCTCGGGGTCGACTTCGGCATGGGCAGAGTTGGCAGCTGGGGCGTCCTGCGAGCTCGACTGCAGAAGCTCGGCTCCCGCGCCTCGCGCTTCATGGCCTTGAAGAAGCAGGCGCCAGGCTCGGCAAGGTCTTTCGTGCGGGAGGCCTGGCTTCCGTGCTTCATGGAGCTCGCGTGCGCGGAGTTCCGGACAGGGCCTTGCAGCAGGCTCGGACGACTAATGCCATGGCGCTGGCAGGCGAGGCGGGCAAGCGATCCAGGACGGTACAGTTCGCCATCCAGGAGGACGGAGGGTGGAGACGGGACCCCACCTACGCGAGCAACGCCTTGCCTCTGGTAGCCTGGGCCAAGGCGTGCTACACGCGTTTGCGCCCTCCAGCGGCCTTCAAGGCGGTGCACGGCAAGGGCGGCCCCTCCACTTGGGCCGGCGCTAATGGCCCGACTGGCGCCGTGTTCAAGACTCTGGAGAGGTTGGGCTGGAGCTTCTCGGGCTGGGACCGCTGGGCCACGGACGAGGGCCAGGTGCTGGTGCTCACGGACGTCAGTCCAAAGTTCGTGGCCTCCGTGATCGAGCGCGGGACCACCCGGTCCCTGATGATGAAGGTGGCAAAGCACCCAGGCTTCGAGAGCCTAGCTGGTCACGCGCCCGACTTGGAACCACTTCGTGCCGGCCTTAGCTCGCTGAGGAGGCGCGGAGACAAGGAGATGGTCTCGTTGGTGGAGTCGCTGGTCGCGGGCGGCATCGTGACGCAGCACGATCTCTACCAGGAGCGATCCCAGGTAGACCCCCTTTGCCAGTGGTGCCACGCCGCCGTCGGCACGCAGCACCACAGGCTCTTCTGCTGCGATGGCACATGCCAGCTGGCGGCTTCCTGGGGCTTGGAACGAGTTCGCGAGGCGGGGAGGCTCGCCGACGTGGACGACGCGGGCATGACCAGAGGCCTGATCGACCTCAAATTGCACGAGGCCCCACCTCCTGCCCGGGAAGAGACTTGCCTGAGAGCGGGAGTGGGGCTGCGAGAGCTGTGGGAGGGCATCGTTTGCGTGGACGGGTCTGCAACGTGCCCGCGCTGCCCAAGGTTAACGAGATGTGGCTGGTCGGCTGTATCGGTCACTCATGACGGCAGGCTCCAGGGCGGCATGTATGGTTCGGTTCCTGGTGATTGTCAAGAAATTGGGCATGCCGAGCTTTACGCTGTGGTGCGCGTCCTCCGTGAGAAGGGCGTTGGCTCTCTACTTATTGTCAGTGACTGTAAGGTCGTGGTCGACGACTTCAGGCGGGGTGAGCAGTACTGCGTTTCGGCGGAGTCGAAGTACGCCCACCTGTGGCGCGAGTTCTGGCACCATGTGAACGACATGGGTCTGGACAACTTCGAGATGAAGTGGGTGAAGGCTCATGTGTCGTGGCGGCTGGCGGAGGTGCACGGGGCTTCCTGGTGCCATCACATAGGCAATAAGGAGGCCGACCGCATTGCGAAGCTGGGCGCACGACTACACCCCCAAGGGCCCCAAGGAGAGCTTCAAGCCTGTGAGGCCAGGTTTGCGGCTGCCCACGAAGCGGCGGCCGAGCTTATGCTGCACCACGGTGTGGTGTTGAAGAAGCTGGCAGATTTGGATTGGCCCGACAGAGGGGCCCTCCCTGGACGCCCGGAGCCCTCCCAGGGTCCCCAGCTGGAGCTCGAGAGGCCTCACAATGGGCACTCCCTGGAACGGCTCGGGCGTGTTTGGGGATGTCTCAAGTGTGGAATTCGGAAGGCGTCCAGGGCTAGGGTTTTGAGTTTTCCTTGTGCTGGAGTCCCGAGGCCCGCGTCCCTGGCCCATTGTTCCCATTGGCTCTGGGCCGTCCGCTGTCCCAAGGCCGATGGGTGCATCGATGCTCTTGTGTTCTGTAATCGGTGCGGGGCGTACGCGAGGCGTCAGACAAAGCTGCTGAAAAGCTGCTGAAAGACCCGTGCAGGCCACCGAACCGTCTGAGTCGCAAGGCCTTGGATAAATTAAGAGCGGGAAGGGAGCCCCAGTCGGACAAATACTGGGGCTTGCCCTTCCCGTTAATTCGGCGCCAGTTTTAATGCGTTGAAGCTCGGTCGCCCTTCCTCCCTGAGGTTATTTAATTCTTAATACCTTGGGCGTGTTCCTGCGAAGGCGCAGGTCGCAGTAGGGTTTCATGAGACCCACTGTGGTAAGGCATCAGAGGCATCAGAGGAGGAGGAGGAGGAGGAGGAGGAGGAGGAGGAGGAGGAGGAGGAGGAGGAGGAGGAGGAGGAGGAGGAGGAGGAGGAGGAGGAGGAGGGAGGAGGAGGAGGAGGAGGAGGAGGACAGGAGGAGGAGGAGGAGGAGGAGGAGGAGGAGGAGGAGGACAAGCAGGAGGAGGGACCACCTGACCGAAACGAGTGCGCAGAGCAGCAGCACAGACAGAGAACGAGCAGGGAAACGACGAGCACGCGCAACTCGACGGGAGCGGAAAATAACACGAGGAAAAGTGTTGCCTAAGACGAAGCCAGAAGCAGGCATCGTCCGTAGAAAGAAGTGGACGGTGGTCCCCCCTTCACTCCCCCCGGAGAGGGTCCTTACCCGCCTCGAGGGACTTAAGATAAGTGGAGTCCTCACTGGATGCAGTGCCCTCGCAGTGGCCCCGGAACCGCGAGCGCGGGGCCGTCGGCTGGGCGCTCCAGCAAGGCGGATATGATTGCCCCCGAACGCTACTAGGCCTTACAGGGCCTTGAGCGGGGAGGGGGACTTCAGGGAGGACAGCATCACGCGCGGCCCAGGACTCCCCCTCCGCCGCGGACCCCCAGAGGCCCGAGTCCTCTCGCAGGGCGGAGGCCCACACTGGCCGCCAGGGGGAGCAGGCCCCCTGGGGCCAGCGGCGGGGGGCGGGGCCAGGAGCCGAGGGGCCTTCGGGCGCGGCCCACCGGAGGACCAGTCCTCGATGACGTCCCCCGCCGTCCGCCGTCCTGGCACGCGACTGGGGGGCAAGGGGGGTTTGGGGGGGGGCACGGGCTCGGAGCCTCGGGGGCGAGCGGCTCTGGCCAGCCTGCCCGCCACCTCCTCAAGGCCCGTGTCCCAGTGCTCCTCCTCCGCCCTGAACCGCACCCGCTGAAGCGCCAGAGGCCGCTCGAGGCCCTCGGTTGCCAGGGGCGGCGGCTCTTCGTCGGCGGCGGCCTCAGCAGAGCAGGGCCAGCCGCCGCACTGGCCTCGGAGGGGCCTCGGCTTCCACAGACGTTCCCCGAAACACCCGCCTCATCGGAGCCAGACGCAGCGAGGGAAGCCTCAGGCGAAGACACCCTCCAGGCCCCAGAGGGCCGCCGCCTCGGCAACCATGCACACACTCCCCGCTCGAGCCTCGCAGCACCTTGGGCGGAGACCGCGAACGCGAAGCAGCGATCACGAGACCACTTTTGGCCCCTGCGCCGCACACGGTGCGGGAAGGCGAGGGCCTCGCCGTCAGGCCGCGGCGCCTGCGCTGGGACGCCGGCGCGCGAGGAACGCCGCGCTGCCCCGCCCGCTGCTGCTCCCGGCGGCGGCGCAGGGGGGCCCGCGCAGCGCCGCGGCACGAGGGCCGCGGTCGGGCGGCACGGTGCGGTCGAAGACCGTGCGGGAGGCTGTGCCGACCCAGGCCGCCACTTGGCGCACACGATGTGCCTCCTCCTCCTCCTCCTCCCCCTCCTCCTCCTCCTCCTCCTCCTCCTCCTCCTCCTCCTCCTCCTCTGGCGCCGCTGTGCCTCTCCGCGATGGCCCGAGGCAGGTCGTGGCTGCGCCGTCCCCGCTTGGCCGCCACGTCCGCCAGGTCGTTGCACCCCCGCTCCCGAGTCTCGCCTCTGGAGTGACCTTCCACATGCGATACGTGTAAGTATCGGCGCCTTTACGTCACCATCCAGGGTCACACCACCATGCTCATCAACATAGTGGCATATGCGCTTCCAGAGATCTGTATCCTCACGCCGAGGAGAAGTACACCAGCGTCGCCGTCGCTGGAAGCCCTCCAGCAGCGGCATGTAGTCGGTAACAATATGTAATGCTGCCACCGTCAAGGCCTGCAGCACTGCGTACAGCTCAGCACGTCCTAAGGTTTGGCGAGGTCCTGGGAGAGGCCCAAAGGCGGCGCCAGAGTACCTGTCATCCCCCACCACCGCGAAGCCCCAACCAGCACGGTCGGCCATGCCCCAGTGTAGAAGTTTCTTGTAAGAGCCGGCCGTGAAGACAGACCTTGTCACAGTGAAGTGGCCCTCGGCTCTGGCATCACGGTCGTAGCACCAAACCCCACTATCATTGCGAGGGGGAAGGGCTGGCAAGAGCGAGTTGGGATACAGCCCACGAGATTACAGCAAATCACCAGGAACCGTGTCGCGAGCAGCGGCCAAAATGGTACCCGCCACCTCGTGCCCACGCAGGTCATCGAACATAGCACACGCCCGGTACCTATGATGCAACGTGCCACACACACACACACACGCCAGGGCAGTTCCGACAATATTCGTCCTCGGCGTATGCATACTGATGCAACCTTTCCCGAGAGAAAGGGCCACCAAGTACTGTGGTCCGTAACGCTGCCCTCGCCACAGGATCCAGCTCCCAGCGCCTGGCCTTAAGGCCAGGATGCAGCATACCTCTGATCGGTGCCAGCAACTCGCCTGCGGGATCCTTGCGCGACGTGACAGGGATCTCACATGACGCCGGTCCTCTGCGACCGCTGCAGCCAGCCGTACGCCTCGTAGTCCTTGAGCGCGATCCACTTCACCAACGCTGGAGCCGCATCCCTCAGGTCCAGAACCTCGCCATTCCGCGTGCACACATTGAAGGTTGAGGAACACTTACGCCCCAACGTGAGCAACGAGCGAGCAAAGGCACTCGCAGGGCCACGAACATCCTCCAGCTGATATCTAAGGACATCGACGCAATAGATAAAAACTGAGTCCTCCATGCCAACTGCACGAGGAGGAGGAGGAAGAGGAGGAGGAAGAGTTGGAAGCGGGTGGGAGTGGGGACGGAGGGAGAGGAGGAGCAGCGCCGCAGCAGCAGTCGCGACCGCAGCATTCACCCCATGAGCGACCACATCTGCTCCTCTGTTCGCGCTGTCCGTGTCTGCGTCGGCGTCGTGGCTTGTGCATTGCGCGCAGCTTCCTGTGTCTGACCCGTTGCTTAGCCTTCTCTATCTCTCTTTCTCTGTCTGTGTGTTGTGTTGTTCTCTCTCTCTCTCTCTCTATCGCTCTCTATAGTATTCCTTCCCTTTCCTCCCTCCGTCCATGCCCTCCCTCCCCTTGTATCGCTTCTTCGTTCCCGTGTCCTTGCAAGCCGGCGTGATGTCTGCATCATTCTTTCAACCTCGGCGGCTAGTAGGTGCGTGTCCGAGCACTGGTGAAGTCGGCGGCTCATGCTTTCTTGCTTCTCTGAGGAGCGACGCTGAACGTTGCCGCCTCCTGCCATACACATTCTGGGTCAGCAAGCCTTCGTGATGGACCAGGCGACCTGCGATGTGGAATCCTGCCGTAGCAAGTGTGCAATCTCTTGGCTGCCACAATTCAGTCAAAGCCAGACATTCGAACAAGAGTCTCTCTTGGCTCAGGAGGGGCTCTGGCTTTAGGTTCAGGTCGGGGATCCTCCTCCTCCTCCTCCTCCTCCTCCTCCTCCTCCTCCTCCTCCTCCTCCTCCTCCTCCTCCTCCCCCTCCTCCTCCTCCTCCTCCTCCTCCTCCTCCTCCCCCTCCCGCTTTAGGGCCGTTCCTCAGGTTCCGGTCGGGGAGATCCTGTTCGTGGCCGCGGCTCGCCGTGGCCAGACCAGCCCCTCCGGTCCTGACATGGTGTCCTTCCTGGTAGAACTCAGGAGGAAGAGAAACACACAGACACAATTAATCCTCGATTCCCCAGAAACTATAGGAAAATATGGGAAGGGGGGGGGGAAGACAGAAACCCAGAAAATATGAGAAAATATGGGGAATATTTTTATTTGTGTGTATTTATTTGTGTGTCCTGGGGCGCCTTCAAGAACGGTGACTGTACTTCAAGTTCCCCTTTCCTCGCCGGGCCCATCCTCTTCCCGTCCCACTCCCCGTCTTTCACGCAGCGGCCGCCTCCTCGGCCGCTCTGTCTCATCTCGTCCACTTGGAGTTGCCGTCTACGCGCTGGTGCCCGCACCGTGTCACCAAGTCGGTGGGCGTATACTCAGTGCAGTAGGGTGTTGTCGCCAACAAACTACGCTCCACGCTTCCTTGAGGGGCATGGGAGGTGCATAGGATCATGTCGTTTCAACTGCTTGAAGTCGATGTGCTTCATGGCAGCATGGGAGGTGTATTGCGCAGATGCCCACACGTATCAATTCTGTAATGGTTGCGTGCTTCTTTTGCCTACCTCCCTGTCCTTTCCCGCTCTCTATAGATCCTCCAGATCAAAGTGCCGCTACCATTCCTGTTGCCGCTGGTTCCAGTGCTGCTGCAGTTATTCCTGCATGCCCCCCCTGCTGTAGACCCACGATTGGCGAGATGGGATCTGAATGTCCCCAGTCGTGAAACTACTTGAAATGTTATCGATAATATCGGTGTCAGTGGCGATGCTAATGATACGATTGCAATCGTAGTGGACGTGGTCTCATCACGATACGCCCAAGCTCAAGGGCTCCGAAACGGTTCTGGCCACGACATAATGCGAAGAGAGATGTTTCTCTCCTCTACTCTTTTTACTGCACGCCTGCACTTCACACATTCACGGTTGATTGCACGCCTGTGAGCTAATTTGCTATCATTGACAGAGCGCACCATCGCCATTTGAGCGGCAGACGAACAAGGAGTCGATTGCGCTGACATGCGCGCGTAAGTTGCCCGCATAAGGTCACGCGTAAGTGTTCTCGTTTCCGATGTGGCGTGCCGCGCTGGCGGCCCGCGTGAGCCACCGCGTAAGGTCGCTATGCCATCTCGCGTAAGACCCGATTATTTTCGTCGTTCATGTGTAGATTCCTCTCGCTTCGCGGGGTGCACGTCCGGAGCACGTACAGTCACGTCGTCGCGGAGCCTCTTGGGAGCCTCTTGGGGGCCTCCTGGAGGCCTCCTGGGATCTTCCTTGGGCCTCTTGGGGACTTCTTTGGGGCCTCTCCCCCCTCCCTCCTTTTCATACTCCCTCCCCATATTTCCTTCCAGCGCCGGCTCTAATCATGGGCGCCGCTGCGACCAACTTCCACCTGGCTGGCGCTGCGCCGCAGTTCGCCCAGGTTGGAAAAATGGCATTGCACTCCAGTCGCTGTGTGGCCTTTTGGGGGGCTTCTTTGAAGCCTTTGGGAGGCTTCTTGAAGACCTCTTGGAAGCCTCTTGGGGGCTTTTTGGGGCCCCTTGGGGGCCTCTTGGGGGCCTCTTGGGGCCTCTTGGGGGGCGTCTTTGGCCGTATTGGGGTGCTTTTGCGCCTCTTCGCCCCTTCGGAGGCCGTCTTGGGGGCCTCTCGCGGCCGCCTTGGTGCCGTCTTGGGGTCCTTTTGGGCCGTCATAGGGGCCTCTTGGACTGTCTTGCGGGCCTCTTTGGGCTGTCTTGGGGTCCTGTTGGGCCGTATTGGGGTCCTCTTGGGGGTTTCTTGGGTTGTTGTGGAGCGATTTAGAAAGCTGCTTAGGCCGCCAAGGCGAGAACGCTAAAAGATTACCAAACCATAGGGAAATCAATGATTTTGGGTTTTGGAGGCGCTCTTGGGGCCCTCTTGGGCTGTCATTGGGGCTTTTGGGGCTTTCTTGGGGCCATCTTGGACCGTTTCGGGGCCGTCTTGGCCCGCACAGAGCCCATCTTGAACCGTCTTGGCGCCATCTTGGCCCCCCAAGAGGCCCGAGAGGTCGAAATCATAGATTTTCTATAGGTTTTGGTAGGTTGTTGAGCCCCAGGAGGGGGGGGGGGGGGGGGGCACTTTGGTCCGTTTCCTGTGGCGCAGCTCCCAGGGGGAGTTAGGGGGGGAGACAGAATAATGGAACACAATACAGCATGTGCGAATTATGCAAACACTGGATACGTTGGATCCACTGCATTACAGCATCCGCGGAAAACGCTGCCGCTCAGCACGTCACTTCCAGACGTGGATTCTTGGGCTTACGCCGCACCGCCGACCCCTTGGGGGGCTCCTGGTAGGTCTCTCGGAGGCCTCCTGGCAGCACTTTTGCGGCCTTTTGGGGGCCGTTTTGGGGCCTCTTGGGGCCTCTTTTGGGCTTCTGGTGGGCCTCTTGGAGCCTCTTGGGGGCTTCTTGGGGGCCTCTTGGGGCCTCCTGGAGGCTTCTTGGGGCCGAGGGCTCGAAATTTCCTTTCGGGTCCCCCGCCTGGGCCCCCTCCTGGAGCCGTCTTGGAGGCCTCTTGGGCCGTCTTGGGACCCTCTCGGAGCCTTCTCGGGGGGCTTCCTGGGGCGTTTTGGGGTGATCTTGGAGGTCTCTTGGGCCCTCGTGGATGTTGTGAAAGCCCAAGAGGCGAATGTGCTAAATCATACGTTTCCCCAGGGAGTGGGACGATTTTTGCTTCTGGGGGCCCTCTTGAGACGCCTCTTGGGGGCCTCTTGGAGCGTCTCGGGGGCCTCTTGGGCCCCCATCTTGGGCGTCTTGGAACGATTCATCGGCGACTCGGGGCCCTCTTGGACCATCTTGTGGGCCTCCTGGGGCCCTCATGGCCAGTCGTGAGGCCCGTGGCCCGTTCAACCCGGGCCGGCCGGACCCCCCCCGTCCAAACCGACCCGACCAGGCCCCGGGGGGGGTAGGAGTTTGGGGAGGGGGAAGCATCTGACAAGCCGATGACCCCAAGGGGTCGGCGGACTCACATTCGTGAAACCTTCTTTTGAACTCTGCGTCCATGTATTCCACCCTGACTCTGCGTTTCAACGGGCGAATTGTCAAGAACCGTCCAGGCGTGAGAAACGTTGAACATCGAGCTCGAGCTAGTCAAGTCAGCCTACTGCTCTAGCCTGATCTGTGGGCTTCTCCCTGGTGCTGCAATACGCGGCGGGTATCGTGAAGCGAATGTTTGGTGAATTGATCGCATCGCCGAGCTGCTGGTCCGTCGGAGCCCAAGAGAAGGATAGCTGGCTGCGCTGGTCGCCCGCCACGAGTAGCTCGCTAACCTCCTGTTCTAAAGCCTCCCTGGTGCCCACCAGGTTAGGCAAGATCAGGCGCCGCTCCGACGGCAAGTTAGAGTTGCCATCCTTGTGCACCGAATCGTACAAGCTTGTGCGACATGGGACATGTGCGAGCGGGAACAATTTCGGCGGGACGGCATCTGGTCGGGCATTCGGCACGTGTAATCTGCGCGCAGCCTAGCGCGTCAACTGCCAGTGTCGATCTGCACGCACGCTTCACGGACCCCCACTTCTCCAATCCGCGACTCCTGCTCGAGCCCGATCTCCTCGAATCAGAGTCGCTTCGACCAGGAGTGTGATGCACAGCCTACGAGCGGATCTTGACCTTCTTGTCCTTACTGCCCACACATGCAAGTTTTGAGAGCAGGTTGGCCAGAACGTCTCCCGTCGGCTCGCTGGCGTTGGCCCAGCTGGCGTCGTGGTACGTTGCGAGGCGCAGAGGTACTGCAGAGTGGGAACTCCACCCCCACGCCCGAGTGCTGGTGGGCCAGCTTGATGAAAGTTGGCTGGTCTCCAAGAGGTCCTGCGCAGTGTTTCTGTTTTGCCTGGGCTGCCCAATGGCCACAATTGCTGTGAGGTTTGGGAGAGTCTGCGAAGACAGCCGTCCGAGTGCTCCCAGCGCGGACGCGTTGTCCGAGCATTCGCTAAGGGTTCTCCTCTGCGGTGTTTGCGTACTCGGTCTGTCGCAGACGCAGAACTCAGATCTCATCTCTCCATGTCGGTTTGCCTCATGCATTGAAATGTCGCCCTCGCTCATCACGCCACGTCTGTAGCCCATGCCCTTCGTCGTACAGCGTGGTGTCCATCGGCGAAGCTCCTATGAGCAAGTCGTCGGCGTGAGTGGCCACGACCGCACAAAGTTCCAATGCTCGATCACATACTTGGCACAGAGCTGGGTCCACGGCGTATTGCTGAAAGCGAGATGTGAACTTCGCACTCAAGCCCAGACGGAGTACAGTCGGACCGCTGAAGAAGGAACCCTTCTCGTTGGGGAGGGCCTCCGTGTTCCTCAAGTGTTCCTCAGCTTGCCTCAGGTTTTCCTTATGCTTTCGACGGGAAATCGAAGTTTAGCCCATGGAAAAAAGGGGCCTCGTTCCTGATTTCGGGTTCCTTAGGTCAACGCCCTCACGCTGTACGCCCAGACGGAGACCGAGCACCCCGTGCGGACCTACCCCCCGTACGGACCTGGCACCTTCCGACCGACTGTGGTGACAGCGGGGACCTCGGGCTGGCAGTGAAAATCCCTGCAGCTCGCACGCCAGCGGCCGGCAGCTGCGCCACAATATGGAAAGGCAGCCTTCAGGAAGAGAAAAAACACACAGACACAATTAATCGTCGACCACCAGGAAAATATGCGAAAATATGGGAAGTGGGGGGAAAGACAACAACCCAGAAAATATGGGAAAATATGGGGAATATTTTTGTTTGTGTGTATTTATTTGTGTGTCCTGGGGCCCCTTCAGGGACCTCGGGCTGGCAATGAAGCGCCTGCAGCTCGCACGCAAGCGGCTGGCAGCTGCGCCACAATATGGGAAGGCAGCCTCGCGAGAGCCAGCGGCAGCCGCTGCCACTCCAGATGGCAACGTCACGGGCGAGACGGCGGCCAACGACTCGCGAGCGCGCTCGAGCTCGGCGCCACAGCAGGCGCCACACGCAGACGTCGAGCGTCACCGAGCGGATCACGCGCAAGCGAACCGACACGTAAATCCGCCGGAAGGGCATCAAGGACGCCGACCAGAAGCTCTACCGGGAAGCAGCGGCCAAGCAGTTGAGCAAGTGGCAGAAGTACGGACCTCACCAGATGACCTCCATTGCGAAACCCGAGAGGCGGTTTGGAAGCCGGTCGAGGCGAACATGACCTTGCCCAGCCGTTCTCTCTACGAGGGCAAAGACCTGCCGCTTGAGACCGATACATTTTCGTTGCCAGTCAAAGCCAAAGCCCAGCTCGCCGCGGGAGGCCATCTGGATACGCGCCTGGCCTTAGGCAACCTGCGAACCGACCCGCCCATGGCCACTCGCAACTCGACCATGCTTTTCGTTACCATCTGCCAGAGGTTCGGCGCGTACATGCAATGCGACGAATATCCCGAGCAGCAACTGGTCATGGCCAAGCCTTGAGAGGGCCTGCCACACCTCGATCTACAGCAGCTTTTAAATCTTCTCTTCAGGACCGTCGGACTGGCCGTATAAGTCCGTGCGGGGTAAGTCCGCACGGAGTGCTTGGAACTTCGCTTCGGTTGATGGACAACATCCTGCACCGCCCGCGCAGCCGGAGCGACGGCGCAAGTTTTCACGCGCCCCCCTGCCCCCGATTCAATGTGGATTGGCTGCGCCCGCGGGGCGGAGGATTTAGACCAGTCGGCAGATCGACAAATCGCGCACGGCCTGCCGATATTAGATTGGGGGCGCGGGGGGCGAAAACAACAATCGAACAAAAAGGTGCAGGATTTTGTCCATCAACCGTTCGTAGCCTCTCCAGAAGTCGCAAGCGGCTCGACGCCGTCGGAACTCAGCTGGGCCGTAGGGCCGCTGTAGGTCCGTGGGCTGCCGCGGCGGTTGCCCCGCCTCCGGCTGGTGCGGCACCTCCGTCTCCTCCTCGGTTGCTGCAGGAGCGTCTACCTCGATCTCCAGGCTTGTCCCAGCTCGGTTGAGGTCCCCCCCGACTCGTCTGGCTGAGGACGGATGTCCTGCACTTCAGAGACTTCCTGTTTGAGGCCGTTGCGAGCTCCTCGGTCTCCTCCTCGGTTGCCAGAGGAGCGTCCACCCCGATCTCCAGGCTTGCTCCATCCCGAGCCTACTCCGTCTCGGCGTAGTTTGCCTCTGATTCGTCTTGGGCGAGGGTGGATGTCCTGCACGTCGGCGACCTCCTGGTCGAGGCCGTTCGAGTTTGGGTGAGCTTGGCCACCGCCTGACAGTTCTCGTCACGGCCGTTCGGGACAGGGCTGGACCAAAATGGTGTTTTGGCGATTTCGTGGGCCGTTTTCGTTTCGATGTCGTTTTGCGGTAGAGGTGGATTGAAGACAAAACGAGGGAAAACGAAAACAAAACGAAAACGAAAAACACCGTTTAGGTTCAGCCCTGGTTCGGGAACCGTGCATGCTCTGGAGCTGGTGTTATGACGTGCTCTGGAGCCGCCTGCCTGGCGCGCCCGCCCAGCGACGCCCACACACACACGGACCCCGTCGGGTCCCTTTACTCGGAAACTGGAACATATACATTACCAGTGGCGGGTTGTTTTTTTTAATCCCACGATTTTTTGAGGGTCGGGGACGACGTCGGGGTTACCTCTCCCCCGTTTTCCAAGGGAAACAATGAAAACTGTATACACCAGGATCCCGTATACACCAGTATCGGCGTTCCTGTGCGAATTTCAGCGCAGGGTCGGAAAAAGCATCGGTGTATATAGAGTTCGTTTCCCTATTTACTAGTGTTCCGTTCCGGTCGTGCTGTTCCTGCTGCACCTTTTGAATCGTGCGGAGCACGTCGCACATCTCGCCCACCGACACGGGCGTGGCCATCCTGCGCGCGCGCGCGAGCCAGCATAGCTCGTCGTAGCTGATCTTCGTTCTGCATCCTCAGGAAGGGCTCGCGCAGTGTCGTACGGATGGCATGCTGCCGATTATTGCCGGCGTGTCTTCTCATTCAGATGCGTGTAGCCCTATGATTTGGTTACTGCCGCTGGTCCTCCTTCAGATGGCATCAGCAACAACGACAGTATCAGCAATATTACGAGCAGTAACAATACGAGCATACAGTGGAACAACACTAGGCGCATCAGTGCAGCCGCAATGGGCAAGTGACAGACTTAGGAGCAGTCGTAGCAGCAGTGGGGGGCAGGAGCAGCTCATGTGCCAAGCTGCCTGGGACGCTTCTCCCGAGGAGGTTCCTCTTCCGGCATGCACGCGCGCACTCATCGAACGCACGCAAAACAAACACGCAGACGCACGCGTGCATGTACGCGTGCAGATGCAGACTTTCTTGACCAGCAGCGCCAGCGGACGCGGGCGCGAGGGCCGGGACCGACACATGCAGACACACATACTGCGGAAACACGTGCCCGCGTGTCGTCACTCGCTGCCAGCAGCAGCAGCAGCAGCAGCAGCAGCAGAACGGCAGATGTATTCAGTGCTCGTTGTGGCGAGGATCCCGGCGCTTTGGCCGATGGGCGCAGCGGCAGTAGTGGCAGCGACCGCGGGCACTGTCAGCAGCAGCACGAGCAGGCGCCGCGGGCACGGCGGCACCTGGCGGCGTGAGCACCGGCAGTCGGAGAATTGAGTCAGCAGCGAGTTAGCATTGAGTGAGCATTGAATGAGCACCGGCATTGAGTTAGCATTGAGTTAGCAAGGCGAAGAAGCCCCAGAGTGGCAAGACCTGCAAGGACCACGACGATTCGGCGGGGCGGGAGTCCACGGCATGCGGCAGGCCTGGCGGTGTTGCGCCGAACGGCTGCAGGCGTGCAATGCCGGATGCGATTCGGCCAGCCGCTACGGCCGCGCGTGAGAAAATCTCCGCCTCCCCAGGCCCGCGACCAGATAAACATCGCGCCAGAGACTGTTCTGGGGGCCGTTTCTAGTCCCCGGGGCCGTCAGAAAGCTGCCCAGGACGAACAAGCTGCCCCCATCCTCCTCCCCGGACTTGCGACTGGGCAAACACTCTGGGCCCCCAGGGTCGTCAGAAAGCGGGCCAGGAAGAGACTGCCCCCCCGGGAAGGGGCCGAGAGGCCCGCGGGGTCCGCATGTTTAGAAAGCGAGGCGTCGAAGGTCTGGGTCTGACAGGGTTTCTCCCCCTCCTTCCTTCTTCCTCCGCCTCCCTCCACCTCGTCCTCCTCCCTCCTCCTCGTCCTCCTCCTCCTCCCTCCTCCTTATTCTCCTACTCCTACTCCTCCTCATCCTTCATTCCTTCCTTCCTTCTTCCTCCTCCCTCCCCCTTCCCCTCGTCCTCCTCCTCCCCCTCGTCCTCCGCCTCCCTCCCTCTTCTTCGCCATCCTCTTTCCTTTCTCGCCGCCAGAAGGGTCGGCTGGGTGGGCTGGGTATTCTGCCTGAGGCGTCCCTGCAATGTGTGATCCTGAGGCTCGACGTGGTTACAAGCGTGGAACTCAAACAGAATGCGTAGTATATCTGGTGCCGTCTCTGTGGTGCAGTCTACGTCCTGCAATCTAGGAGTTGCAAGCTATGCAGTGCAAGCTACGTAGTGCAGGTTCTTGCGTTGCAAGATCAGAGTGAGAGGGCCAAACGGTCATTCACTCTCCCTGGGCGCGTGGCTGAAGTGAGGTTCTTCGGTGCGGGTTGTTGTTGTTGTTGTTGTTGTTGTTGTTGTTGTTGTTGTTGTTGTTGTTGTTGTTGTTGAATATTATTACTTCTAAAGAATAATTATTGTTGGGCCCCCTGGTGCACGCCCCCCCCGCCGCGCCTAGGCCGCAGCCACGTTTTCATCATTTTCGTGAGGAAGTCTCAGGCAAAACGGGTTGGTCCAGATCCGGTTGTTTTGTTGTCCCCCGCTTTCCCTTGCAAAAAATAAGGTAAAGCGGACACTTCTTGTTCTAACATAATCAAACTTCAAGAATCCCTTGCAAAAAATAAGGTAAAGTGGACATTCGCGCGCGCAAGACGAAATCCTTCCAAAACCTTAGTTTTCGTAGCGATTTTTTTAATAAAAACATCAAACAACCAATGGTTTTTCAAAAACAACTTGTCAAAATTTCATCCCGCGCGCTCTTGCGGATTCGTAGGAAACCCAACACTTTTTAAACATTTCTGTCAAACGGGCTTTTGCGAGCAACTTTTTCGAACTTCTGCAACAACGGTTGCGCACCTGCCAGGGCCATCATCCCTGTCAAATAATACCATGCGGGACACATTCGTTTTTTCTTCGCGCGCGCACGCCGTCGTCGTCGGCCGCGGGGCCCTGAATAGTAGCCACGGTCGTCCGCATGCCACGAAGTGAAGTGTCCGAACGTCATAGGGCGGGAAGCTGGGTGTGGGTGGTGGCGAAGAGTCGTTTGGAAATTTGGTAGAGCTTGAACCGGCCCCCCCACAAAGTGGGGGTATTGCCCGCCTCCTATGAAAACCCTGGCACTGGTGAGAACGGAGTGTCCCCACGTGCTAGTAATTGTTGTTGTTGTTGTTGTTGTTGTTGTTGTTGTTGTTGCTGTTGTTGTTGTTTGTTGTTGTTGTGTTGTTGTTGTTGTTGTTGTTGTTGTTGTTGTTGTTGTTGTGTTGTTGTTATTGTTTTTTGTTATTGTGGTTGTTGTTGTTGTTGTCGTCGTTGTCGTTGTCGTTGTCGTTGTCGTTTGTCGTTGTCGTTGTTGTTGTTTGTTGTTGTTGTTGTTGTTGTTGACGAAACCACTAGCTGGCGGACCGGCCCCCCCCCCCCCCCCCCCCCCCGCGCAACGCAGCGCAACGCAACGCAACGCTCTCCCCGCGCGCCCCCCCGCGGGGCGTACAGGGACCCGTACAGGGTTCTATAGGGCTCCCACAGGACCCCTACAGGGTTCCATAGGATTCCTATAGGACCCCTACACGGTTCCATAGGATTCCTATAGGACCCGTACAGGGTTCCATTGGACTTTTGTAGGAGCCGCACAGGGTTGGATCGGACCCCCATAGGACCCCTACAGGGTTCCATCGGATTCCCATAGGACCCGTGTAGGGTTCCATTGGACTCCTATAGGACCCCTACAGGGTTCCATGGGACTCCCATAGGACCCCTACAGGGTTTCATAGGACTCCCATACGACCCAGACAGGGTTCCTGAAGACTCCCATGGAACCCCGACAGGGTTCCATAGGACTCCCATAGGACCCCTACAGGGCTTCATAGGACTCCCATAGGACCCCTACAGGGATCCATCGGGTTCCCATAGGACCCGGACAGGGTTCCATCGGGTTCCCATAGGACCCGGACAGGGTTCCATGGGACCCCCATAGGACCCGTACAGGGTTCCATCGGACTCCCATACGACCCCTACAGGGTTCCATCGGATTCTCATAGGACCCGTACAGGGTTCCATCGGACTCCCATAGGACCCCTACAGGGATCCATCGGGTGCCCATAGGACCCGTACAGGGTTCCATCGGACTCCTATAGGACCCCTACAGGGTTCCATGGGAGGCCCATAGGACCCCTACAGGGTTTCATAGGACTCCCATACGACCCAGACAGGGTTCCTTAAAACTCCCATGGGACCCCTACAGGGTTCCATAGGACTCCCATCGGACGCCTACAGGGTTTCATAGGACTCCCTTAGGACCCCTACAGGGTTTCATCGGACTCCCATAGGACCCCGACAGGTTTCCATAGGATTCCCATAGGACACGCATAGGATTCCATAGGATTCCCATGGGACCCCTACAGGGGTCCATCTCTTCTTCTTTCTGCTCCTGCGCGTACCGCTTCTTGCGATATCAACATTCGAGGTTATTTTCGTGGTTAGCCGGCTCCCAGGCGTGGCTCGGACCCTGGGGACCTGGGACAGCGGTCCTCGTTATCGCTTGGGCGTGTGCATTGTTCGTCGTTGTCGTCGGAGGGGGAGGAGGACGAGGAGGAGGAGGAGGAGGAGGAGGAGGAGGAGGAGGAGGAGGAGGGGGAGGAGGAGGAGGAGGGGGATGGGGGGAAGGGGGAAGGGGAGGAGGACGAGGAGGATGTAGAGGAGGAGGAGGAGGAGGAGGAGGACGAGCCTCTAGAGGCCTCGGGCCCCGCCTCTCACGGCGCCTCCCCCCAGACCCTCCAGAGCGCCCCATCGGGAACCCAAGCGAGAACAATCCGTCTAGGATCCGTAAGGGATCCCATACAGTCCGTATAGGATCTGTATGGGATCCCATACAGTCCGTATAGGATCCGTAGGGGATCCCATACAGTCCGTATAGGATCCGTAGGGGATCCCATACAGTCCGTCTAGGATCCGTAAGGGATCCCATACAGTCCGTATAGGATCCGTATGGGATCCCATACAGTTCGTATAGGATCCGTAGGGGACCCCATACAGTCCGTATAGGATCCGTATGGGATCCCGTACAGTCCGTATAGACGCCGTATGGGATCCTATACAGTCTGGATAGGATCCGTAGGGGATCCCATACAGTCCGTCTAGGATCCGTATGGGATCCCATACAGTCCGTATAGGATCCGTATGGGATCCCATACAGTCCGTATAGACGCCGTATGGGATCCTATACAGTCTGGATAGGATCCGTAGGGGATCCCATACAGTCCGTCTAGGATCCGTAAGGGATCCCATACAGTCCGTATAGGATCCGTAGGGGATCCCATACAGTCCGTATAGGATCCGTAGGGGATCCCATACAGTCTATATAGGATCCGTAGGGGATCCCATACCGTATAGGATCCGTAGGGGATCCCATACAGTCCGTATAGGATCCGTATGGGATCCCATACAGTCCGTATAGGATCCGTATGGGATCCCATACAGTCCGTATAGGATCCGTATGCGATGCCATACAGTCCGTATAGGATCCGTATGGGATCCCATACAGTCCGTATAGGATCCGTATGGGATCCTATACAGTCCGTATAGGATCCGTAGGGGATCCCATACAGTGGGAGCTCCCGTAGGGTCACACACCCCCCACCTGCCCGCGCAACGGAACACAACGCAACAGAGGCTGCTCATACAGCCGTGTTGCGTTGCGTTGCGTTGCGTTGCGGGGGGGGGGGGGGGGGGGGGTCCTGGTACACCAGTGGGTTGTTTCGCTACATGGAGCAAAACAGCGAACTGGTGGACCGGCTCCGGGTACACCAGCAGGTTGTTTTGCCTTGTTGTTGTTGTTGTTGTTGTTGCTGTTGTACTCTCACTTCTGAAGAGCAATGTTTGTTCCCACCAGTGCATATTTTTTTCTCAATCAAAATGTGCCCCTCGACGCTCGCACCTGGTTTTTTGGCAGGGAAAGTCTTGATGCTCAAACTGTGCCCCTGGCCCCCGGGTTACAACAACAACGGTTCCCGCCTGAGACTTCCTCACCATTTAGCCAGGACCCCCGCTCCCGCCCGAGACTTCCTCGCATTTTATTCAGGAATCGCGCTCTTGATTGTGCCTTCCTGACAACGTATTACGGAATCGCTCTCTCGGCGCTCTGGTGTCGCGCTCTCGTTGGAGATTTGTTTGCAATTTATTTGCGAATAGCGCCCTTGCGTTGGAATTTCCTGCAATTTACTCATGCGCCGCGCTCCCGACACCCAGGCACCCAGGAGTCGCGCTCACATTTAGGACTCCCTCACAGATTACCCAGGAATCGGGATCTCGCTGCCCTTCGTGGCCCCGTTGCAGCCCTTCGTGGGCCCCTCGCTTTGTTTCGTGGCTCCGTTGCAGCCCTTCGTGGCCCCCTCGCTTTGCTTCGTGGCCCCGTTGCAGCCCTTCGTGGGCCCCTCGCTTTATTTCGTGGCCCCGTTGCAGCCCTTCGTGGCCCCCTCGCTTTGTTTCGTGGCCTCGTTGCAGCTTTTCGTGGCCCCCTCGCTGCCCTTCGTGGCTCCGTTGCAGCCCTTCGTTGCCCCGTTGCAGCCCTTCGTGGCCCCCTCGCTGCCCTTCGTGTCCCCGTTGCAGCCCTTCATGGCCCCCTCGTTGCCCTTCCTAGATGTATGCCCTTCGTGGCCCCCGCTCGTTCGCGCCCGTGGTGGCCCCATATGCATGCCCTTCGTGGCCCCGCGGTCGCCCTTCGTGGCCCCCTCGCTGCCCTTCGTGGCCCCGTTGCTGCCCTTCGTGGCCCCGTCCTCGCCCTCCGCGGCCCAACATACGTATGCTCTTCGTGGCCCCCGCTCGTTCGCGCCCGTTGTGGCCCCATGTGTATGCCCTTTGTGGCCCCGCTGTCGCCGTCTGTGGCCCCCTCATTGTCCTACGTGGCCCAGTTGCTACCCTCAGTGGCCCCATCGTTGCCTTCTGTGGCCCCGCATTATCTGCCCTTCGTGGCCCCCGCTCGTTCGCGCTCTTCGTGGCCCCATACGCATTCCCTTCGTGTCCCCGCTGTCGCCCTTCGTGGCCTACTTCGTGTCCTTCGTGGCCCTGCTGTCTTTCTCTTGCTCTCGCTTTCGTCGTCGTCGTCGACGTCGTCGTCGTCGTCGTCGTCGTCGACGTCGTCGTCGTCGTCGTCGTGGTCGGTCCCCTGTCCGTCCCTCTTGGGGTCGGGTCAACGGTCCGCGGCCGCCCCGCCGATCAGCGCTGCCGCTGGCCAGGCCGACGGTCCGCGGCCGCCCCGCCGCTTGCCGGGGCCCCGCCTGCAGGAAAGAAAGGTATACCCCCCAAAAGGGGTTAGATCGAAGACGAAGAGGGTGGGTATCGAGGGTTTGGGAAATACGCGTTATTGGACAGTCGAGCAGATAAGGGCGAACAGTCTTAAAATGATTGTTGTTGCTGTTCTGGTTGAATTCTCATTTCGGAATGATATTATTGTTGATGCCCCCTCACCGGTGCATGCTGTTTTTCTCCAAAGTCTGCCCCTCGACGCTCGCATCCTGTTGTTTACAGAGAAAGTCTTCGTGCTCAAACTGGGCCCCTTGGCCTCCCGGATTACAGCAAAAACAACAACAACAACGGCTCCCGCCTGAGATTGTTCCAAATTTGCTCAGGACCCCCGCTCCGGAGACTTCCTTACAATTTACTCAGGATCGGTGCTCCCGCTTGTGACTTCCTCGCAATTTAGTCAAGACCCCCGCTCCCAGTTGAGACTTCCTCACAATTTACTTAGTAACGGCGCTCCCGCTTGTGACTTCCTCGCAATTGAGTCAAGATTTCCTCGCAATTTAATCAAGACCCCCGCTGCCGCCAGAGAACCCCTCGCATGTTATTCAAGAATTGCGCTCTCGCTTGTGATTTCCATGCGATGTATTCCGAAATCGCGCTTTCGACGCTCAGGAAACACGCTGCGCCAAGGACGCCGTTACAATTTACTTAGTAATCGCGCTCTCGCCATACTCCGGTATCCCGTTTGAATGTCCCACCCGCCCGACCTGCCCATCAGGGGATCGCCCGCCCGTCGTGGGCTCCCGCCCGACATTTCCTTGAGGAATTTCGCTTTCGCTTAGGACTTCCTCGAAAGTTCACGCTCTTACCTTCCTGCTCTTCCTCCCTCTCCCTCCTCCCTCCTCCCTCCTCTCCTCCCTTCTCGCTTCCTCCTCTCTTCCCTCATCCTTATGCCTCTCTGCCCTATCCCCTCTCCCTCCTCTCCCTCCTCCCTTCTCCCTCCCCTCTCCTGCCTCCTCTCTCCTTTTTTTGTCTCTCTCTCTCTCTCTTTCTCTACCTGTCTTATATATATTATATATATATATTAATATATATATTATATATATATTATATATATATATATATATATGTGTTCTCTCTCTCTCTCTCTCTTTCTCTTTTTTCTGCCTCTAATCAACCGCCCCCCTCTTCGCTCCTTCTCTCCTGACGTTTTCCCTCTTCCTTCGTCCCTCCCCCTCCGTTCCTCCCACTCTCCCTCGTTCTCCCCCTCCTCTTTTTGCAGGGCCCTTACCAATTCCAATGGCGGGCTTGTGTACGCCCACGAAGGAACGTCCGCCCGCTCAGGTTTGCCCGCCTGTCTAAGCCCGCCGCCCCCCGCAAAAAGAGAAAGAATCCTTCTGAAAGGGGGTGTGATCGAAAACAAAAAGGGCGGGTATCGAGGTTGCGGGGAACTCGTTTTGAATGACACACGGGCGAGTAAGAGCGAACATCCTTAGAATGATTCTTCTTGTTGTTGATGAATTGTCACTATTGAAGAATAAGTATTGTCGATCCCCCCTCCGGTGACCATCGTAATTTTTTAAGTGAAGTGTTTCCCCAGGGCCCGCACCCTGTTTTTATCAGGGAGAGCCACGAGGCTCAAACTGGGTTGTTGGCCCCGGGTTTACAACAACAGCGGCCCCCGCCTGATATGTATTCCCAAGTCGCGCTCTCGCGCGGGACTTCATCACAATGTGTATACGAATCGCGCTTTCGCGTGGGATTACCTCACAGCTTATTCAGACGATGCGGTTTCGGCGCTCAGGAATCACGCTCTCGTTTTGGTTGTTCTCCCGATTTACTTGGGAATCGCGCCATCGCTTGAGACTTCTTCACGATTCATGCAGGGCCCACGTGTCAGCAACCCGCCTGCTCGACCTGGTCGCCTGGGCCCGCCTTCCGACCTGCCCGTTATGGGTCTGCCCACCCTATTTGCCCGTCTGGTTCTACAATTTGTTTTCTGTTTCTTGTCCCCTTCCTGCTAATTTCTGTCGTTCCATTCTTTTCCTTCCCCCTTCCACCCGTTTTCCCTTCTCTTGTTGCAGGGGCTGCACTAAATGCACGTGGCAGGTAAGGAAGATATACCCCCAAGGGGGCACGATCGAAGACGACGAGGGCGGGCACCGATGGTTTGGGATATACGTATTGATTGGTACGCGCGCAGATAACAGCGAACAGTCTCAAAATTATTGTTGGTGCTATTGTTGTTGTTGTTGTTGTTGTTGTTGTTGGTGGTGGTGGTGGTGTTGTTGTTGGTGTTGGTGCTGTTGTTTTCGGACCCGCGACCCACCCCGCGACCCGCCCGCGACCCTCCCGCAACCCGACCCGCGACCCACCCGCGACCCACCCGCGACCCACCCGCGACCCACCCGCGACCCACCCGCGACCCGGCCCGCGACCCACCCGCAACCCACCCGTGACCTACCCCGCCACCCACCCACGTTGCTTGAACGACAAATCGGCGCCTGCGGCGGGCTCGTTGAACTTGTAGAAATTAGGCGTTTGCGGCGGGCTTCCTCATAACCTCGCAGGCTGCCGACGTCCCCGCCGCCCCCTCACTCTTGTCTGCGACTGCGGGGTGCTACGCACAGGATGCAACACACGTGGTGCAAGCCATGGTATGCAGGCTTTGTGGTGCAAGCCGTGTGGTGCAGGATACGTGGTGCGTGGTGCAATCTGCATCGGCGGAGGAGGAGGAGGAGGAGGAGGAGGAGGAGGAGGAGGAGGAGGAGGAGATAGCCCCTGTGGCTCAGGCGTCTGCCTGAGGAGGGGCCATTCGCTTGCACGTGCGAGCCGCTGTTCTCCCCCCTTGCCCCCCGCGCCGCCATTGTCTCAGCAGCCAGGCTCCAGTGGATCATCCAGGGGCTAGCGAATGGCCGCCAAGGTGCTGTCAAAATGTGCAGCCACAGCGACAAGCTTATCATGCAGATCTGCCTGTTCCCCGTCTGGGAGCCGACTATGCGGAACAGCCTCATGATAAGTTTGCTCCACATGGTGCAGCTGGACATCGACAGCGCTAGTATCGTGGACCACGGGCACAAGAACTCCAAAGGCGAGTCCCGCATCCGTCTTGTCGTGAAGCCCCTTCCGGTTTTCTTCGGAGGCTTCTCTGATACGCCGCCGGACACGCGTTCTGCGGTGCAGGAGGGCTCCGAGCGCAAGACGCACGCCGAGTCCATCGGGCCAGTCCTGGCGCACGAGAAGGATGAGTCGTCCAGCGTGCAGCTTCCTGGTGAAGGTGGCGCGACTGGCTCGGGCTCTGTGGCGATGGAGAGCGAACCCTGCCAAGGCGGAGACTGATATTGATGTGGTGAGGCCCCAGCGGCGCGGAAAGGCCATTGTTCCTCAGCAGCAAGGCGAGAAGCACACGTTCGTTCCAGGCATGGCCGCGCGCCTTGTTGGCCTCAAGGCTAGGCCGCTGCTAAATGGTCGTGAAGGCACCCTGTGCTTCTACGGCGACGCTGCTGACCGCTGGGCCTTTAAGACTGGTGCGGAGGCCATTCGTGTCAAGGCATCTTGTCTTGAGCCCATCGGCTCCCATACGAAAAAGTCTCTCGGCATGGCGTTCCAAAAGGCCGCTTTCGAGTGCCAACATGTGGACCCAGTTGCTAACGACCAGGTGTTCCAGATATTGTACGACCTCGCTGCTCAAGAAGGGCAGCCTGGGGTGGCCGCTGTATTCCTACCGTTGCTCGGCGACGAGACAGCCTTCGACGAGATCTACTGCCACGCGGCCGCCAGGAGTCCTGAGATCGTCTACCAGTGAGTGGCGCTTAGCTGCATTCTTGGTGCGCCTAGTGCATCCATTCTTGTGCCCCCATTCGCCATTCCTTGCGCCCCACGTCGTCCGTTGGGTTGCGCTTCTCGTCATGGCTGCTGGCGCCCCCATGTACGTTTGGGCTGCGCTTCCCGCCTAAGGTCCTGGTTTCATGTGCTACTCGTTCCTTCGGGCGAGTGCAGTGTTGCCAGGTCTTGCGGGCGAGATTCGGCTGCATCTCTCGTGCACGTTGCTGCTATCCTCGTCCCCCGCTACACTTGCCGCCTATCTCACCGCTGACGTATGCATGTGTGGACACCTAAGACGTTGGTCCCTCAGGGCTGTGGGAAGAAGAAGGAGGAGGATGCGGATATGGAGATGGCGATGGAGATGGAAGAGGGGGATGGGGAAGAGGAGGAGGAGGAGGAGGAGGAGGAGGAGGAGGAGGAGGAGGAGGAGGAGAAGGAGGAGGAGGAGGAGGAGGAGGAGGAGGAGGAAATGGAGGAGGAGGAAATGGAGGAAATGGAGGAGGAGGAGGAGGAGGAGGAAACCGCGGCGGGCCCAGCCAGCGCCCCTGGGCGCACGCGAGGCGCGACCGCCGGACGCAGGCTCGGCGGACCCGGCCCGCGCCCATGGGGGCGCCCACGGGGCGCCCCCGTGGCGCCCAGCAGGCGAGAGCTCGGCGGGCCCGGGCGGTGCGCGGCGCGCCTCAATGTTTTAGCTCGGGGGCGGAAAAGGGGGGTGGATATCATGGCGGGGGCCATGATATTTCCCCAGATTTCATGGCGCCTCTTCTTATTTCATTACGTCCCTGGCCCCCCCGCTGGGCCGCGCGCGTGCCGCCGGTCATGATTTGCACCCCCCCTCTTGGACACGACCACGTTTTACTAGAAGGAGGTATGTCCATCCCCGATTAGCGCCGGTGCCGTGGGTGGACGGCGGGCCTCTTCAAGCACGTGGTTCTCGCTTCTGTTCCGTGCGCGTGTCTCCGAAGCTGGCAAGAATAAAACACACACATATGTGTATACATGATTTTCGGATCTACGGATGGAGGGCGGCCCGTGCTCAAATTGTGTGTGTTGCCATGTTGCCGGACACATTGTCCTTGCAACCTTGTGCGAGTAACATTCACACGGATGGAGGAGGGTGGCTCCTTGCCAAAATTGGATTTCGTTTGAGATTATTATTGCTTCGCGGGTTGCATTTTCAGAACGCTGACAATGTGGACGTTGCGATCGCTTTTCTTGCAGGAGGAGACGGGAGGAGGAGGAGGAGGAGGAGGAGGAGGAGGAGGCTTTTGGTAGATTTTTGGGGGTCCGTTGAGAAGCTTCTTGGGGGGCCTCTTATTGTAAGCTTCGGGGGGGCCCTTTGGGAGTCTTTGAGGTCACGGGCATGCTGAATATTGTGCTCGCAATGCTGAAGATGATGTTTCAACGTGGTCAAACTATCCATGCGCCGATCGGCGCTAAAGGTCAAACTTGTTCCCAAAGAATTCGGAAATGAGCATGCGCACGTTTTCACATTGCCTTCTTCATCTTCCGACGTGCCTGAAATCGTAAAACACGTTACACATTGAATGCACGCGGTGCGGTTCGAATGTTCGAGAACATCCTCACTCGGCAAATGCGGGGAGAGTCTGGAGCAAGGAAGATGCATGCACTCACTGTGTAAATTGCGTAGCGCATGACAGTTGACCATAGCATTCACTGTGAAAGATCCGCTGCGCACTTGGTTTGACGCAAATGCGATATGTGCTAATTTCGCATTGCACTCGGATGGGCGCGAGCCGTCGCTGCTCATGCTACGTGCTCGCCACTCGGCGCGTCCCGCGGGTGATGACCAGCCATCTATACAGTCGGCCTTGATTAGGAGGTCGACCATGCCAAATCAAGGGTACGTACCCTTGTGTCCTGTGTCTCGCGACCCATGCCTCCTACGCTCCCATGGCAATGTGGCCCTCGGAAGGATCTTGTGTCCTCTCGCGCGTCCTGTTCAAGTCCGACTGTATCTCCTTCTCCCTCTCTTTCCCCTCCCCTTTGCGCTCGCTCTTCCCCTCTCCGTCATGCAATCCATTCTGCTTCCCTCAACCCTGGACCCCGCGGCTGTAACCTCCCACAGTAGTTACATGCCCGTCGTTGAAAATTGGTATTTCTGGATGCCCAGGTCCCAATCTATTTAGGCGCCTTCCTACCTCAAGAGTCTAGCGATTTTCCCTCTTCCCTCCCTTTCAGGGGGCGGGCGGAAACCCAATATTTTTCCAACGCCTTCCTACTTCATCTTTCTACCCACTTCCTCCGACCGACGGGTAACCTCCCACCGTAGTTATACATTCCAGAATGAAGCCTCGGCTAATGCGGGAGCTACACGGACACAGGGCTGTATTTATCCACCATGGTGTTCTCAGGACCAGCCCGAAAGCTAAATCGATCGAAGTCGCCTACGGCGAATCACCGCCGCCCCCTGCCTTTTTGGAAGCGCCTGCGTGGCCGAAAGTTGGGTTTGAGCTTGGCCAAGCTATCGGGCCACGCGTTTCCCGAGTAGGTTTCGAAAGCCTTCGGGGAACACGGAGTCGGGCGTCCGAGCTTTCGGGCCTCCTGGAGGACGTTTTGGGGTCTTGGGCCGTCTTGGAGGCCGTCTTCAAAAACCAAAGAAAAATTGAAGATTTTCGCTTCCTCGGGCCTTCCTGGAGCACCTCTTAGACTCCTCTGGGGCACTCTTGGAACCTCTCGGGCCCATCTTGGGCCATCTTGGCCGTCTTAGCGGCCATCTTGGCCGTATTGAAGCTCATCTTGACCATGTTGGAAGCATCTTGGAGGTCATCTTGGCCGTCGTGGAGACCGTCTTGGGCGTCTTGGAGGCCTCTGGAGCCGTCTTGGCGCCCTCTTGGGGCCGTCTTGGGGGCCTCATGGGCCGTCATAGGGCCATCTTGGAGGCCTCTTGGGCGCTCTGGGTGCGATCTTTCGGGCTCCTTGGGCCGTCGTGAGCCGTCGGAAGGCTCGAAAAGAAGCAAATGCCAACCTCTCTTAAAAACCTAAGGAAAGCATTGATTTTGACTTTTTCGGGCTCTCGTGGCGGACCTTTTGAAAGGATTCAGCACGCCGGGCACCCCCGTGATGAATCAACAGGGGGCGGCGGATCGAAGACGTCTACGGCGAATCACCGCCGGCCCCTGCCTTTTTGGAAGCGCCTATGTGGCCGAACGTTGAGACCAGACCTGCCAAGCTATCGGACCATGTGTTCCCCGAATCGGTTTGGAAAGCCTTCGGGGAACACGTGGGCATCTTGAAGATCATCTTGGCCGTCTGGAGGCCATGTTGACCCTTTCGGGCCTTCTTGGAGGACGTCGTGGAGGGCTCTTGGGCCGTCTTGGAGGCCATCTTGAGCGTCTTGGACGCCTCTTGGGCCGTCTTGGGGGCCTCTTGGGCCGTCTTGGGCCTCTTGGGCGATCTTTGAGGGCACTTGGGCCGTCTGGAATCCTTCAAAAACCCATGGGGAAATCAATAACTTTGGCCTTTTCGGGCCTTCCTGGAGGCCTTCTTGGAGGCCTCTTGGGCCGTCTTGGGCCATCTTAGGGGCATGTTCGGCCGTCTGGGTGGGCTCCTGGTCCGTCGGAAGCCGTTTGGGGGGCCTCTATGGGCCGACTTGGGGCCCTCTTGGAATGCTCCAGGGCCCTCTTGAAGGCCATCTTGGGCGTCTTAAAGGCCTCCTGGGCCGTCTTGGAAGCCTCTTGGGGCCGTCTTGGGGCCCTCTTGGGCCGTTATGGGGCCATCTTGGAGTCCTCTTGGGCGATCCTTGGGCGATCTTTGGGGGCTCTTGGGCCGTCTCGGGCCGTCGGAAGGCCGAAAAGAAGCAAATGTCAAAATGCTTCAGAAACCTAGAACAATACATGTTTTTGGCTTCTTCTGGCCTTCCTGGAGGCTCTCTTGGAAGCCTCTTGGGCCGTCTTGGGCCAGCTTCGAGCCAACTTCGGCCATCTTGGTGGGTTCCTGGCACGTCTGACGCCGTCGGGATCCGTCTTGGGGGTCTTTCTGGGCCGACTTGGGGCCCTCTTGGGGCGCTTCGGGGCCGTCTTGGAGGCCATCTTGGGCGTCTTGGAGGCCATCTTGGGCGTGTTGGAGGCCTCTTGGGCCGTCTTGGGGCCCTCTTGGGGCCGTCTTAGAGGCCTCTTGGGCCGTCATGGGGCCCTCTTGGGGGCCTCTTGGGCGATTTTTGGGGCCTCTTGGGCCGTTTTGAGCCGTCGGAATGCCGAGAAGAAGCAAGTTTCAAAGTCCTTCAAACACCTAAGACAAATCAATGATTTTGACCTCTTCGGGCCCTCCTGGAGGACATCTTGGAGGCCTCTTGGGCCGTCTTGGAGGCGTCTTGGAGGCTTCTTGGGCGAACTTGGGGTTATCTTGGACTCTCTGAGGCCGTCTTGGAGGCCGTCTTGGACCATCTTCGGCGGACTTGGAGGCCATCTGGGACCATCTCGGAGGCCATCTTGGGCAAACGTGGCCATTTTGGATGCCATCTTGAGCCGTCTTGGAGAATTGTTTGTGGACGTTGAGGTCGTTTGCGCGCCTGGAGCTCCCTCCCGGGACCCCAGCGGGACGGGCCGAAGCGCCAGGGGGAGTTCTTTTGGACAAAGAACCAATACCAAACCATAAGAAGTCCAGCACGCCAGGCACCCCTGCGATGAATCGACAGGTGGCTGCGGATAACGGAAAGAGCGAGGTACGAACGATGACGTTGTGTGTTGGGCGAAGTCCCTTAAGGGGGGGTCCAGGGGGGGCGTAGCGCGAGTGGATGAGTTCTAATGCCCGTTTGAGGGTTTTCCCTAGGGTTTTTGCATGGTTTTCGGATTTTCCCTCGAGACGGCCCAAGAGCGCTCAAAGAGAGCCCAAGACCGCCCAAGACGGCCCAAGAGGCCCCAAGAGGCGCCCAAGGGGCGTCCCAAGAGGGCCCCAAGAGGCCAAAATCATGGATTTTCCAAATGAAAACGCAGATTTGAGCATATACGGCTTTTCGCCTTTCACGGCGTTGACGACGGCCCAAGAGGCCCCCAAGGCCGCCCCAAGACGGCCCAAGAGGCTCCCAAGAGGCTCCCCAAGTTGGCCCCAGAGGGCCCCGCCCAAGACGGCCCAAGAGGGCCCCAAGACGGCCCCAAGAGGGGGACCACGAACCGAAAAGTCTAGCCTATCGCCCCAAGACGCTCCCAGGAGGCCCCAAGAGCCCCCCAAGATGCCCCAAGAGGACCCCAAGAGCCGTCCCAAGAGGCCACCAGGAGACCAAACATTATCGATATTCTAGAAGAAAAATTTAGCATACACGGCTTTGCGGCTTTTCACGGCGTTGAAGACGGTGTAAGAGGCCCCCAAGACCGCCCCAAGACGGCCCAAGAGGGTCCCGAGAGGGCCCCAAACGGCCCAAGAGGGCGCCAAGACGGCCCAAGAGGCGCCCAAGACGGCCCAAGAGGGCCCGAAGACTGCCCCAAGAGGGGGACCACGAACCCGACAGTCTAGCCTTTCGCCACAAGACGTTCCCAGGAGGCCCCCACAGACCCCCACGAAGCCCCAAGATGCCCCCAAGAGGCCCCCAAGAGGCCACCAGGAGGGCCCGAAAAGGGCCCCAATAGGACTCCCACGAAGGCCCAGAGACGCCAAGAGCGATCGGTAACGCAAAAAGCTTTTGAGGGGGGAAGAGGGGAGAAAGTGAGGCATCGCCGCGATTCCTACCCCGAACCAAACCGCCGGGTCGGTTTTGAAGGTCGCCGCGGCGGTCGCGCGGCCACAAGTCGGTGCAAGGCTTGTGTCGATGAGTGGCATGCCCCTTCCCAGCACCCCCCCGCTATGCGATGTAAGCGTGGCCCATTATTAGTTATACTGCAACGGAGAGTTGTCAACTTGTGTCCAACACGGGCAGTCCTGTTTCTGTGGCTAGGGGCCGATTGTCACGAAATTGTATTCCCGCGCCGCGTGCGCCGACAGGCCATCCAGCCGATTGCTGCGCCCGTTCCTTACCCTCGCGCCACTTCTTTGGCGCGCCGGGCCGTCGTGGGAAGGTGTCGACGATCTTCGCCAGCAAGTCGAAGTCATTTTCGAGGTCGTGGGCGCGATGGCGCCATCGGGGCTGCACCGCGCTGCGGGGCGGGGGGCTGGGAGGGGGTCGGGCGGGGGTGGGACATGGATAAATCCGTTGCGTTCTGGGCCGCTCTCAGGGCGTTCCGGAGCGCTCTGAAAAAAAAACGTGGCGCCCGATACCTCTTTCGGAACCGCCACTGTTCAGTGATTTCCGATCTATGTGTTTCCGGTTATTCTTTTCCACGGCCACCCCTACCCTCGACCAGGCGCTGGTTTTCTTCTGCAGACGCCAGTGGCTTACATAGGCACTTGGAGTAGCCAAGGGTGGGCGCACGTCGGGTTCGATGGTCGCCCGCCCCCGTCCCACTTCCGCATCGCAAAAATCAGCAGCTGAACCACAAACATTGTTTCTTGCACTCTGTGTGCGTAATGTGTTGGGAGTTATCTACGTGGTGCATCCTATGGGGTGCAACGTGTGCTTCATAAGTTATGTGGTACAAGCCAGGTTGTCAACCTGTGGGGTGCAGTAGGACGTGCAATATCAAGCGCGTAATCAATTCTGGGCAATACGCGCATACAATACACGTGTTGTATACATATATATATACACTTACATACATATATCTATATGTATATGTATATATTTATATATGTATACATATGTATACACATATATATATATATATATATATATATATATATATCGAAGACGCCTACGGCGAATCACCGCCGCCCCCTGCCCTTTCGGAAGCGCCGATGCGGCCGACTGCTGTGGCCAGAGGTCTGCCAAGTTATTGGGCCATATGTTCCCCGAATCGGTCTTTACAGCCTTCGGGGAACACGTGGGGGAGGACGGGGAGGAGAGGAGAGATAGGAAGGGGGGGAATGGAGGAGGAGGTCTCTTGAGTGCCTTTTTGGCTACTCTGGGTTTATATTGGGCCACATGTGCGAAACCTAAGGAAAATCAATGATTTTAACCTATTCGGGCCTTCCTGGAGGGCGTCTTGGAGGGCTCTTGGGCCGTCTTGGAGGCCTTTTGCGGGCCTTTTGGGCCGTCTTAGACCATCTTGAGGCCATCTTGGGCCGTCTTGGGTGCATCTTGGAGCCATCCTAGCCGGCCGCTCTGCGGTTGATCGGGAGTTTCTGTATATAGAAGAAGGTGCGTGCGCTTGTTGGCGAGGGTGAGGATGAGGTCCTCCTCCTCCTCCTCCTCCTCCTCCTCCTCCTCCTCCATCCTTCTCTTGCCTCCGTCTGTCCTCCTCCACCCCGCAGCTCCATCATCTCCTCCTCCTCCTCCTCCTCCTCCTCCTCCTCCTCCTCCTCCTCCTCCTCCTCCTCCTCATTCCTCCTCTGGGCACCTCCCCCGGGGCGCGGATCCACCGGATCTGTCCGGATCTGTCCGGAAACGGTGCCGGAGGCCGCTCTGGGCTCCTCTGGGCACCTCCCCCGGGGCCGGTTTTGTGAGGATGTCTCAAGCGAGGGCGCCGGTTTGGGATTCGTCGGCGGATCCACCGGATCCACCGGATCTGTCCGGAAACGGTGCCGGAGGCCGCTCTGGGCTCCTCTGGGCACCTCCCCCGGGGCCGGTTTTGTGAGGATGTCTCAAGCGAGGGCGCCGGTTTGGGATTCGTCGGATCCACCGGATCCAGCGGATCCACCGGATCTGTCCGGAAACGGTGCCGGAGGCCGCTCTGGGCTCCTCTGGGCACCTCCCCCGGGCCGGTTTTGTGAGGATGTCTCAAGCGAGGGCGCCGGTTTGGGATTCGTCACCAGATCCAGCGGATCCACCGGATCTGTCCGGAAACGGTGCCGGAGGCCGCTCTGGGCTCCTCTGGGCACCTCCCCCGGGGCCGGTTTTGTGAGGATGTCTCAAGCGAGGGCGCCGGTTTGGGATTCGTCGGCCATCCACACCGGATCTGTCCGGAAACGGTGCCGGAGGCCGCTCTGGGCTCCTCTGGGCACCTCCCCCGGGGCCGGTTTTGTGAGGATGTCTCAAGCGAGGGCGCCGGTTTGGGATTCGTCCGGATCCAGCGGATCCACCGGATCTGTCCGGAAACGGTGCCGGAGGCCGCTCTGGGCTCCTCTGGGCACCTCCCCCGGGGCCGGTTTTGTGAGGATGTCTCAAGCGAGGGCGCCGGTTTGGGATTCGTCACCGGATCCAGCGGATCCACCGGATCTGTCCGGAAACGGTGCCGGAGGCCGCTCTGGGCTCCTCTGGGCACCTCCCCCGGGGCCGGTTTTGTGAGGATGTCTCAAGCGAGGGCGCCGGTTTGGGATTCGTCGGATCGGACCGGATCCACCGGATCTGTCCGGAAACGGTGCCGGAGGCCGCTCTGGGCTCCTCTGGGCACCTCCCCCGGGGCCGGTTTTGTGAGGATGTCTCAAGCGAGGGCGCCGGTTTGGGATTCGTCACCGGATCCACCGGATCTGTCCGGAAACGGTGCCGGAGGCCGCTCTGGGCTCCTCTGGGCACCTCCCCCGGGGCCGGTTTTGTGAGGATGTCTCAAGCGAGGGCGCCGGTTTGGGATTCGTCACCGGATCCACCGGATCTGTCCGGAAACGGTGCCGGAGGCCGCTCTGGGCTCCTCTGGGCACCTCCCCCGGGGCCGGTTTTGTGAGGATGTCTCAAGCGAGGGCGCCGGTTTGGGATTCGTCACCGGATCCACCGGATCTGTCCGGAAACGGTGCCGGAGGCCGCTCTGGGCTCCTCTGGGCACCTCCCCCGGGGCCGGTTTTGTGAGGATGTCTCAAGCGAGGGCGCCGGTTTGGGATTCGTCACCGGATCCAGCGGATCCACCGGATCTGTCCGGAAACGGTGCCGGAGGCCGCTCTGGGCTCCTCTGGGCACCTCCCCCGGGGCCGGTTTTGTGAGGATGTCTCAAGCGAGGGCGCCGGTTTGGGATTCGTCACCGGATCACCGGATCTGTCCGGAAACGGTGCCGCGCCGGTTTGGGATTCGTCCCGGATCCCGGATCCAGCGGATCCACCGGATCTGTCCGGAAACGGTGCCGGAGGCCGCTCTGGGCTCCTCTGGGCACCTCCCCCGGGGCCGGTTTTGTGAGGATGTCTCAAGCGAGGGTCACCTCCGGAAGCACCGTTTTGTGAGGATGTCTCAAGCGAGGGCGCCGGTTTCGTCACCGGATCCACCGGATCTGTCAGGCCGCTCTGGGCTCCTCTGGGCACCTCCCCCGGTCAAGCGAGGGCGCCGGTTTGGGATTCGTCACCGATCACCGGATCTGTCCGAAACGGTGCCGGAGGCCGCTCTGGGCTCCTCTGGGCACCTCCCCCGGGGCCGGTTTTGTGAGGATGTCTCAAGCGAGGGCGCCGGTTTGGGATTCGTCGGCGGATCCACCGGATCCAGCGGATCTGTCCGGAAACGGTGCCGGAGGCCGCTCTGGGCTCCTCTGGGCACCTCCCCCGGGGCCGGTTTTGTGAGGATGTCTCAAGCGAGGGCGCCGGTTTGGGATTCGTCCACCGGATCCACCGGATCTGTCCGGAAACGGTGCCGGAGGCCGCTCTGGGCTCCTCTGGGCACCTCCCCCGGGGCCGGTTTTGTGAGGATGTCTCAAGCGAGGGCGCCAGTTTGGGATTCGTCACCGGATCCACCGGATCTGTCCGGAAACGGTGCCGGAGGCCGCTCTGGGCTCGTGCTCTTCGCGCCGGGGGTGAGGATGACGTGAGTTCCACAGAAACTCCCTCAAATTACCCGTCTTGGAGGCCATTTTGGCCGTCTTGGAGGCATCTTGGAGGCCATCTTGGGCCATCTTGGCCGTCTTGGAGGCCATCTTGGGCGTCTTGGAGGCCTCTTGGGCCGTCTTGAGGCCCTCTTGGGGCCTTCTTGGGGGCCTCTTGGGCCGTCATGGGGCCATCTTGGAGGCCTCTTGGGTGCTGTTGGGGCGATGTTGGGGACCTCATGGGCCGTCTGGGGCCGTCGGAGAGCTGAAAAGAAGAACATGCCAAAATCCTTCAAAAACCTTAGGAAAATCAATGATTTTAACCTATTCGGGCCTTCCTGGAGGGCGTCTTGGAGGGCTCTTGGGCCGTCTTGGAGGCCTTTTGCCGGCCTTTTGGGCCGTCTTAGACCATCTGGAGGCCATCTTGGACCGTCTTGGGTGCATCTTGGAGCCATCTTACCCGTCTTGGAGGCCATCTTGGCCGTCTTGGAGGCATCTTGGAGGCCATCTTGGGCCATCTTGGCCGTCTTGGAGGCCATCTTGGGCGTCTTGGAGGCCTCTTGGGCCGTCTTGAGGCCCTCTTGGGGCCTTCTTGGGGGCCTCTTGGGCCGTCATGGGGCCATCTTGGAGGCCTCTTGGGTGCTGTTGGGGCGATGTTGGGGACCTCTTGGGCCGTCTTGGGCCGTCGGAGAGCTGAAAAGAAGAACATGCCAAAATCCTTCAAAAACCTAAGGAAAATCAATGATTTTAACCTATTCGGGCCTTCCTGGAGGGCGTCTTGGAGGGCTCTTGGGCCGTCTTGGAGGCCTTTTGCGGGCCTTTTGGGCCGTCTTAGACCATCTTGAGGCCATCTTGGGCCGTCTTGGGTGCATCTTGGAGCCATCTTACCCGTCTTGGAGGCCATCTTGGCCGTCTTGGAAGCATCTTGGAGGCCATCTTGGGCCATCTCGGCCGTCTTGGAGGCCATCTTGGGCCAAGTTGGGGCAACAAAGGCATTGACAGATGGATTTTCGGAAACTTGCGGGTGGCCGGCGGGACGGGCCGAAGCCCACTGGGGAGTTCTTTTAGAAAAAGAGACAAAACCAAAACCTGAAACATCGAGCACGCCGTGCACCCCTGTGGCAAGACCACAGGGGGCGGCGGATATAGTGGCCGTCGGTCCATCCCGCCACCGTGCCTGGGTTGTGGGTATGAAGCCTATTACATGTTCGTTGGGCTCTCGTGGGAGGCCTTTCGGGGACCTGATGGAGGCAATTCGGAGGCCTCTTGAGGGCTTCTTGGGGCCTCTTGGGGAATTTTGGGGCTTCTGGGGAAACAAAGAGAAGGAGGAGGAGAGGGAAGAAGAGGAGGAGGAGGAGGAGGAGGAGGAGGTGGAGGAGGAGAAAGAGGAGCAGGATGACGAGGAGGAGATATTCGGCACGAGGAAGATGATGATGCTGATGATGATGATTATGATGATGATGCTAATGCTGATGCTGATACTGATGCTGATGATGCTGATGTTGCTGATGATGCTGATTATGATGCTGATGTTGATACTGATGATGCTTATGATGATGATGATGATGATGGTGATGATGATGATGATGGTGGTGATTATGGTGATGCTGATGATGGTGATGATGATGATGATGATGCTGATGCTGATGATGATGATGATGATGATGATGATGATGATGATGCTGATGATGATGATGATGATGAGGAGGAGGAGGAGGAGGAGGAGGAGGAGGATGATGATGATGATGAGGAGGAGGAGGATGAGGAGGAGGAGGAAGGGGGAGGCAGGAGGCAGGAAAGGAGGAGGGAGGGAACGGACAATGACACGGAGGATGGGAAGGCGGACTTCGGAGATCAGTTGTTGTGAGAGGTTCTTCAACGACGAAGGGCCATCTTCGGGGCTCTCTCTCTGAGGGTCCCCGTGTGCCCCCGTGGGGCCTCGCGGGGCTCATTTGGGGGATCTTGGGGCCCTCTTGGGGCTTCTTGGAGGGGCCCGGGAGGCCGCGTGGGCCCTCCGTGGCTTACAGTGAGGGGGGTCCCCAACTCGGGTCCCCCTCGGAGAGTCAACATTTACACCCTGGGGCCCTCTCGGGCCGCTCCTGCAGCGCCTGTGGGCGCTCTTGGGGCCCTCCTGGGGCTCTCTTGGGCACCTTTCGGGGCTCTCTTGGGACAGCCCTCTGGGGCTCTCTTTGGCCATCTTGAGTCCTCAGAAGCCCATGGGAAGCGACAGCTCGAGAAGGCAAGCACACATTGGTTGTCCTTAAGTTTTTGATGGATTCGGGCCCCTTGGAGGGTGCCTAGGAAGGCCCGAAGGGCACTGGAAACTGACTTGGGGCTGTCCTGGGGTGTCTTATAGGTATATCGGATGCTATATTGAATCATCTTCGGCTATCTTTGGCCCTCGTGGAGCCATCTTGGGCCATCTTGTGCGCTCCAACGGGTCGCGTCCTCCCCCCCTCCCATGCCCAGGGGAGGGGGTAGGGGGAGGGGTCAAGACGCCCTCCCCGCCCGCAAGCCGTCTCGCTCACTCCCACCCGCCCTCCCAACACATACGTCGCACCCGGGTCTGGCCCGAGCCTCAGCATATGCAGCAGTCGTCTTTCGATGGGCAGGTACTGGGGGCCAATCCGCCGCCGCCGCCGCCGCCGCGGTCAAGACACCCTCCTAGCGCAAGCCGTCGAGCTCATTCCCACCGTCCCTCCCAACACATGGTAACACCCGAGCCTCTGCATGTTCAGCAGCGGTCGTATTTGGATGGACAGCTACTGGGAGCCAAAACCGAGCCCATGTGCGCGACGCTGGGGCGAGATGCGCCACGCGTGCCGGGCGTGCCACGTGCGCCGGGCCCCCTGGGGCCCGAGCGTGCCAGGCACGCCTGGTGCGCCAGATGCGCCACGTGCCTCCGCGTGCGCCAGGTGTGCCGCATACTCCAGCCGCGCCAGGTGCGCCACGTTCGGGGCACGTGCTGGGTATGTCAGGTGCGCCTGCGAACGTGACAGCACACATCGGGAATCATGTCGGCCCCCACCATCCATGTCGAAGACCAGTGCCCATCATTGTGTCTGGTGGGCCTGCGCACAGCAGGCCATACGCCACCACTTGACAGTGATCGCGAGGTGGCCGCGCATGATCCAGATTTAGCCGCGGGATGCATTGTATCTTGTTTCTCTCAGGGAAGGTAGCCCTTCGCGCAGCAGGCATTATGCTGACACCTCCACCGCCGTTCCGATCAAAAAGCACTACAAAGTGCTCGTGGGCCTCACGAACATGACTCCGGACTTTGCCCCAAAGTGTACCTTGTTACCTAACAGCGAAGACTGATAGGTTTCTAGTGGGCTCAAAAGAGAGCATCTTGACTACCCAGGGGGGTCTGGGCGGGTGCCGGGAGAAGCCGGGGAACCCAGGGACTCCCCAGGACTCCTATTGAATCCTATAGTTTATTATGGATTCCTATTCTTCGTGTTCCCAGAACACCATTCCCGGGCCACATTATGAATGCCCGGAGCCAACTGTAGGCCACTTCGTGTTCTTCGTGTTCCCAGAACGCCATTCCCAGGCCACATTTTGAATGCCCGGAGCCAACTGTAGGCCACTTCGTGTTCTTCGTGTTCCCAGAACACCATTCCCTGGCCACAGTTTGAGTGCCCAGAGCCAACTGTAGGCCACTTCGTGTTCTTCGTCTTCCCAGAACACCATTCCCTGGCCACATTTTGAATGCCCGGAGCCAACTGGAGGCCACTTCGTGTTCTTCGTGTTACACCATTCCCTGGCCACAGTTTGAATGCCTGGAGCCAACTGTAGGCCTTTTCGTGTTTTTTGTGGTCCCAGAACACCAGTCCTGTGCAATATTTTGAATGCCCGAGCTGAGGCAGGCTGAGGCCGAGGCTGATGCAGGCTGAGGCCGAGGCAGGCTGAGGCTGCAGGCTGAGGCTGAGGCAGGCAGGCTGAGGCTGAGGCAGGCTGAGGCTGCAGGCTGAGGCTGAGGCTGAGGCTGAGGCAGGCTGAGGCTGCAGGCTGAGACTGAGCTGAGGCAGGCTGAGGCTGAGGCTGAGGCTGATGCAGGCTGAGGCTGAGAGGCTGACGCTGAGGCTGAGGCAGGCTGAGGCTGAGGCTGAGGCCGAGGCAGGCTGAGGCTGAGGCTGAAGCTGAGGCAGGCTGAGACTAAGACTGAGGCTGTGGCTGAGGCTGAGGCAAGCTGCGGCTGAGGCAGGCTGAGGCTGAGGCTGATGCAGGCTGAGGCTGATGCAGGCTGAGGCTGAGGCAGGCTGAGGCTGAGGCTGAGGCAGGCTGAGGCAGGCTGAGGCCGAGGCAGGCTGAGGCCGAGGCTGAGGCTGAGGCAGGCTGAGGCTGAGGCTGAGGCTGAGGCCGAGGGGAATGCTTCCAGATATGCTTATACACATCGCTGTTAGGTTGCCTTGCCGGGATAATATTGCTTTTTTGACATGGACGGTGGGGTGGGGGCCCTCATGGGGTTATCACTGTTCTTGGTTGGCTGCCGGTCGCCTTGGGGAGGGGGTGTATATCAATAGGAAAAAAGTAATCAAGACACCCTCCTAGATAGCAAGCCGTCTAGCTCACTCCCACCCGCCATCCCGTTCCTGCCCTTCCGCCTGCACGCCAAACTTCAAGGACCAAGGTGCATGGCGCGAAGCGCTAATGTAGCCTTGTGTATATATATATATATATATATATATATGCATGCATAGAAGTGTACACATATACATCTATATATGTATATGTATGCATATGCATGCGTGTCTGTCAATATGCGTCTGCTTAACTTTTACATTAGCGTATGCATGTGTATACGTCTACGTGTGTATATATATATATATGTATATAACGCCAACGAGCGCACGAAGCGCCCACGATGCGCCCAAGGCCGCGCACCACGGGAAAGTCCGGGAAAGCCGCTCAACTATTGGAGAACCTGGCAATAATCTGTTAGTGCGGTCATTGTTTGGGGTGCAGGTGGGGTCGACACACAACAACCGCGGAGCGGCAATGTGGCAGGTTCCAGTTGGATGGGGGGATTGGGGGACGGAAGGGGCAAGGGGTGTGGCAGTAATGCAAGCGAGCTAGAATGAATTGCGATGATAATGTGTTGCGATTAGCAGTAAGTAGTTGTTGCCTTTCACTTCGCGTGTGCCAGCGTTGACATGTAGCAGCATTGAATGAGGGTTGGCCAGCTCCGATTTGTTTCGCGACGCGCTTGGGTGCGCAAACGGCGGGCCGTGCAGTAGGTGAGAGCTGGCAGGCCGAAGGAAGCGTCAAGCGCGCGTTGCAGTAGGAGGAGAAACAGGACTGGTTGCAAGGAGCGGTGGCGAGACGCGACACGTTCGGCAGCATCGCAATATGTCCTCTTCCATGTAGTGAGATGGGCGGGCGGAGCGGGGGAGGTGCTCTGGCTCTGCTCCCTGAGCGGCGACTCTGGGGGTCGCAGCGCTGCTGAGAGCATCTGATGATGAACGTGCCTGCTCTGTGATTGGATCCGCGCGCCTCGGCTGGCCCGCGGCGACTCTCATAGCCGAGTCGTCTTGTCACTGATGCTTGCTTGGTGTCACTGCCGTGATGTATCTTCCACTTTGGGGCACAGCATTTTGTCCTGCCGCCGTATTAATTCCATCGGTATTGCGCGTCAGCGTGAGTTTACGCGCGCGTGTATGTGTATGTGTATGTGTGTGTGTGTGTGCGCACTAAGTTTGGGCTTCACCTTCACTCCAGCACCGCTCTCAACGCAGGTTGGCTTGTACGCGCTGCTGAAGGCAGGTTTGCAATTTATATGTTCGCTCCCCGCTCATGATGCAGAGGCTCTTGCCTGTGCCACCGATCCGGCGCTCCCGATATCGTTTTGAAGTCGTGGGTTGGCCCTTGAGCCAGTGGTTGGTTGGCGCAGTTGGCTCGTTGTACTGCTGGCCGTGGGCTGGCATCTGACTTGCTGTGTGGTTGGCCGCTGGCCTGTCCGTTGGGGGGCTGCGGCCTCAGGGGTTGGTTTCCTCACGGGATGTGTGCCCTGCGTGCGGTTGGTTGGCCTGCGGGCGAGTTAGCTGCCCGACTCGTTGGCCTGTGGGCTGGCAGATAGTTTGGCTGGCTGGCTGGTCTTGTGGCCCGTGCAGGCCCTTGCAGTCCTCTTCGGGCCCTCGGGGCTGTCGGGACTCGATCTTTGCTGAAATCTTGCCAGCACGGCCTGGAAAAGTCCAGGATCGACTGAGAGCGGATTCAGAATGAGGTTTTCAAGATGGTTTGAGTATTACCTTTTGATGTTGGTTGGTTGCGAGGAGGAGGAGGAGGAGGAGGAGGAGGAGGAGGAGGAGGAGGAGGAGGAGGAGGAGGAGGAGGAGGAGGAGGAGGAGGAGGAGGAGGAGGAGGAGGAGGAGGAGGAAGTGAGGAGGAGGAGGAGGAGGCGGAGGACAAGGACAATGACAAGGACAAGGACAAGACGGAGGATGGCAGGGAGGAAGGGTGGCGGCGTGGGCTCAGAGGTGGAGCAGCGCGGAGGCGGTGGGAGCTGGCCTTCGGCCGAGGGGCTGGCTGCTCTGTGGGCTGCCTGCCCGTGTGGGGGGCTGGGCGGGTCGCCGCTGGGCTCGGCCCTGCCGGGCGACGGCTGGGGCGGGGCGGGGCCGGGGTGGGAAAGCCCAGGCCGAGGCCGAGCCGGAGCTCGGTGAGGGGCAGACCCCCCTCCCCCCACCCCCGCCCTGCGGCGAGAGCGCCGGAGACAGGGGGGTCCCCCTCCCTCTCGACCCTGCGCTTGGCATCGCTCGGACGTGTGCATTTTTCCTCGGCGAGGGCCAACGAAGAGCATCCTTGATCATTTGGCGAAAAAGCCACGCACAAAAGCGGAAAAAACACAGGGAATGGACGTCCGAGCGATGGCCAGTGCGTGGCCGCGCCGGCATTCACACATTCGGCAGGGCTGCAGCTCAGCTGGCAGAGGCACCCCGGCGGACTGACGGGCCCCCCTGATCCTGGACACTCGGGGACGGGTGCCCATGGAGTGCCTCCCCTCCTCCCCCATACTTCGGCACGGCCACTCCGGCATTCCCTCCCCCGCCAGGCGACCCTGGGGGGGGCTCTCCCTGGGGGAAGAGACCTCGGAACGGCCCTCCAGTACATGGACAATAGATTCGAACCCTTACACATTCGAGGGAGATTCTAAATCACCCCCACGCCCCCGACATCAATGTTGATCTCAGTAAGGGCGGTGCTTTGGGGGTCGAATATTTCTGTCCACTCACGCCACCCCCCTCGTCACGCCATCAATATTAATTTCGGGGGGTCTGGGCGGCATCTTGGGCCACAGGTTTCGAATATAATGTCCATGTGCGGTCCCCCCCGCCGCCCTCCCTAATCCGCCAAATTCACCTCCGCACGAACCCTCACAGCAGCATATTCCCAAGGACGCCTCCCCCCTCCCTACCCCAGCAAGCCACCCTGGCACTTAACCCTCCAGCAGCAGAAACCCGTACTGTGGACGGGCTTTGCCCCTTCCGCCTCCCTCTTCTCTGGCACAGCCCCCCCCCCCCCCCTGGCACTCGCCCTCCACCCCTCCCCCCCGCATCGGAAACCCGAAGACGCCCCATCCCCCCCCCTCCTCCCTGTACCCTGCCAAAGCCACCCCGACATTCACCCCCCCAGCTGCAGAATTCCGGGAACGCCCCCCCCCCCCCCAACCCCATGCTGGCAAAGCCACCCCAGCACCAGCGCGCGGGTTCGGTGGATTTTGACGCGACGGTGGTGTCACATCGCCAGCGGAGCAAAAAGTGTGTGTGTGTGTGTGTCCTCTGCCGTGCCCGTCCCGCAGCCTGGCGGTCTCTCTTTGCGCTCTGCCGCCTGCCGCGAGTCCGTCCTCGGTTGCCGGGTGCGGCCGGTGGCGCCGAGCTGCCCAGCCGCCTCTCCCTGCCTGCTGCTCCTCTCACTGTCTGGCCCCCCCTCTCTGCCGCGCCTCTCGGTTGCCTGGCGGCCCCTTGGTCCGCAGTCCTCGCCTTCTTCGCTCAGCTGGCTGGGCCCGCCAGTGGTTTCTTCGGTTGCTCCTGTCTCTCTCGGCCCATCGTCCGCTCTCTTTTCCGTCCTGTCCTGTATCGCCCGGGTGTTCTGCCTTGGTTTCTTCGCCCCTCAGCGTTTCCGGGAGTTCAGTTCTGGCGCGCGCCAGGAAACGAATTATAGATGCTGGCCTCCCCGGAACTGTCACCGCTGGTTGGCCCTCACGAGCGCATCGGAGGAATAAGTGTGTGTGTGTGTGTGTGTGTGTGTGTGTGTGTGCGTGCGTGTGTGTGTGTGTGTGTGCGCGCTCGGGGAGAGCGACCGCATCGCCAGCAAACGTATATGTGTGGTCTTCGATGGGCCATCGAATCGCTCGCGGGCGCGGCATCTGTGCCACGGATGGTACCACTTGCCATGCGGCACGCATTTTATATTATAGGATCTTGCACAGCTGCTCGGCTCAGGCGGGGATCTCAAGCACGCTTACACTTCCGCGGCCCTGTTGGCGCACTGCCGGACGACAGGTGCTCGGCAGGCTGCGGGTGGGGGAGGGGGAGGTCGGTGCCTTTTTTTCCTCCACGGGGTTATCTCAGGTGCTGGTCGTGCCTGCAAGAGGTAGATGCCCGACTACAACTAGGGCTCAACAGGAGGAGAGGGCCATTCAGGAGCTGCCATCGCTTCAATGACCCCCCTGGCCGTCCCCGTGGTGAGCTGTGCAGGCAACTCGGCCAGCAGCGGGCCTGACAGGGGCGATGGGGACGCCGCCGCTGCTAGGGTACGGCGCATCGTCGCTGAAGAAAGGCTCACGCGCGGCCACATCTCCTGTGACCGCGCTGCGTCCCGTGGGTGGCCTCGTGCCGAGGGGGGAGCTCAGCGCCATGGGCTGCGCGTCCTCGTCCTCCTCCCCCCCCCTCGACCGCGGCGCTCGCTCATCCTCGCCCTCCTCCTCCTCCTCCTCCCCTCCTCCTCCTCCTCCTCCTCCTCCTCCTCCCCTCCTCCCCTCCTCCTCCTCCTCCTCCTCCTCCTCCTCCTCCTCCTCCTCCTCCTCCTCCTCCTCCTCCTCCTCCTCCTCCTCTCCTCCTCCTCCCCCTGGCGGCAGCGGCCCTCGCCGTCCTCCCGCCCCCCTGCCCCCTCCTCCCCGCCTCTCTGATGCCCCACCCGCCAGGACCGTCCCGTTCTCCAATCCCCCTCCTCTCCTCCCTCTCTGCCCTTCCCCCTCCTCTCCTCCCCCCTCTGCCCTTCCCCCTCCTCTCCTCTCCTCTCTCCTCCCCCTTGCGCCCCCCCCCCCCCCCCCTCTGCCCTTCCCCCTCCTCTCCCCCCCGCTCTTCTGCTCCCTCCTGCTGTTGCTGGTCCCCTCCCCCTGCCCCCCCCTCTATCTGCTGCTTCTCCTCCTCCTCCTCCTCCTCCTCCTCCTCCCGCCCTCCTCTTCCTCCCCCCCTCCTCCTCTCCTCCTCCTCCTCCTCCTCCTCCTCCTCCCTCCTCCCTCCTCCTCCCTCCTCCGCCTCCCCTTTGTTTTGCGTTAGGCAGACTTTGAGCGCGGCTCGCAACGTCGTGCGACGTGACTCTTATGGGTAGATATAAGGGCCCTGAGATAACCACGCGGGCCTCACAATAACATGGTGCAACAGAGTGCCGAAAGGCGAGAAGAGAGACGAGGCAATGTGGAAAAATGAGAGGCTCGCAAGGGTGCTCGGCCAGGATGCCCTGACAGAGTAGGCGCACGCACGGTTGCCCCCACCCAGTTTCCCCACCTCTCGTCCTCAACCCCGAACCTTCCCAAGTTCAGGGCCTTCATCGAGGGCAGTTCGTGCTCTCACTGAAGGCCGCTCGCAATCAAACTGCTGGCGCTCATCCTTGTGAACTGTCGATGGCCTGATGCCACTAAAACACTAATGCGGTGCCGAGGTAATTGCAAGTTCGTTGAAAGGCGCGGGCAAGAATGGCCTGTGTGATGTTGATACTGATACTTTCTGTCAATACCTCCTCTACCTCCTTCTCCTCCTGGCGCCAGCCTAAACCTAGTAGGTGCGCGCACTGAGCTGGGCGTTCAAAAGTGGGCGGCGTGAGCTGGCAAGACTGGCGGCCTAAGATTGGGGGATTGGCGGCTTGAACTTCCTCCTCTTCTCTGTCCACCACTAAATCTCCTACGTGACAGGTGTAGTCCTCACCGAGGGTCTAGAGGTTCTGTAGGGCCGATGTTGCGATGCCGTGCCAAGTTGGCGCGGCGGCATAAACTTGGGAGATTGGCGGCCGGGTTTCCCGTCCAGCACATCCAATCACCTCCGCTCCTCAAACTTCCCCCGCGTAGTTGTCTCAGCGCCGGGGCGCCATCGCAGCAGCAGCAGATCGAACTGCTAAGCCCCCCATCTCTCCAACCACGCACACACGCACACATACACACAAACACCCGTACCCGTCCCACAGGGGAGGAGGAGAAGGGAAGCGATGTGAAGGAAAAGGATCCTCCCCCTCCTCCTCCTCCTCCTCCTCCTCCTCCTCCTCCTCCTCCTCCTCCTCCTCCTCCTCCTCCTCCCCCTCCTCCCTCCTCCTCCTCCTCCTCCTCCTCCTCCTCCTCCTCCTCCTCCCTCCCCCTCCTCCTCCTCCTCCCTCCTCCTCCCTCCTCCTCCTCCTCCTCCTCCTCCTCCTCCTCCTCCTCCTCCTCCTCCTCCTCCTCCTCCTCCTCCTCCTCCTCCCCCCTCCTCCTCCCCTCCCCCCCATCTCCTCCCCCCTCCTCCTCCTCCTCCTCCTCCTCCCTCCTCCTCCTCCTCCTCCTCCTCCTCCTCCTCCTCCCCTCCTCCCCCCCTCCTCCTCCTCCTCCCCCTCCTCCTCCTCCTCCTCCTCCTCCTCCTCCGCCTCCTCCTCCTCCTCCTCCTCCTCCGCATCCTCCTTCTCCTGCTGCGCACCGCTTGCCAGAGCCCTGAGCGTGCGACCGAAGGCCGGCTCGCCGTCCCGCCCGAGCCGCCAGGCCCGCTCGGGGGGCCGGCTCCTCCCGCACCGTGGCGAGGCCGGCTCCTCTCGCACGCGCTGGTTCGCGTCCGTTTTGGACGCCCGAAATGGGTACTCCAGATTTCGTAATAAAAGGGAGGGGGTCTGGACCCTCCCAGACGAGAAGTTTTAGACCCCCCCCCCTGGGAGAACCCTCCAAAACATCGTCCCCAGACCCCCCCTGGCCCTCCAAGATAGCCTGGAAGAGACCCCCCCCCCGAAATGAGACCCCCTCCCTTTTATTACGAAATCTGGAGTACTGAAACAATGGGTGCAAAGCTCAACAGCAGTTCCTGTTCATTTTCAGCAGGATTCGCTGTCCACGCCGCCGCGGCCTGTGTCCATTCGAGACCGAAGGCCGCCTGCCCAACAGCGGCCGCTGCTGGTTTGGGACAACATTTATTGTTGGGCATCGTACCCATTGTTTCCGTACCCATTTCGGGCGTCCAAATCTATAGTCCGGGGCAACGATGGGCAGGCTCGCGCCGCGTTGCCGCTGCGGTGACCCCGGTGCAGGCGGTCGAGGTCGAACGCCGCCAGCGGCCCAGAGTCGACCGCTAGGGAGCGATCTGCCCTGTCGGAAAGCCGTGATCGTTCAAGGTTGAGCGATCCACGGGGTGTCAGAGGCCAACGCCGACGCCCTCGCGACGCGATCCAGCCGTAGTTGATGACGTCTGGACGAGGTTCCCGCCGTACACGCGGTTGCCTGGCCGACGCCCTTGCCGAGCCCCGCGCCGCTTTTTTCGGAGCCGCCCTTGCGGCAGCCGCCCTTGCTGCAGCCACCCTGGTGCTTTTCGAGGGAAGCCTCGCAAGTCTTCTTGGCCGGATCAGGGGCTCCCAGACCCTCCTCGGCCTTTTCCGACTCTCCTCGGCCTCCTCCGACTCGGACTTTCCTCGGGCTCCTCGTCACTCTCATCGTCCTCTTCCACGCTCTTGTCGCAGTCGATCACATCCTCGTTCCTTCTCCTGGATCCAGAGCCCGGCGTCCAACCGGTCCATGGGATCCTCTGAGCCTCCCGTTTGCCCGCCGGCAGGAGCCTGACAAGGTCACGGCGGCCTGCTTTGGCCGCCACCTCGCAGGCGCACATGACGCACCAGTCCTCGGCGCCGTCTGTAGCCATCAGGTGACCTGCTCAGCGCTGGCATTCTCGAGCCCTCGCAGGCCCGCCGCTTGCTCCGAGGACGTCTGGTGCCTAGCTCCCTCACCTCTGCTTGCGGCCACTGCTAGATTTTCGCGCCCGGGGCCCACGCTGGTCCACGCCTGTGCTGATGGCGACAAAGATCTAGTTATCACACCGCTGCCCGCTGCCACGGCCGGGCTGTCCCGCAGGCGCAGGACCACGCATGTAGCTGATGACGTTTGGCAGTCAGCTCTCTCGCCGCCGCCTGTTGCCGCTGCCTTCTCTTCACGAACACGCTGGTCTGCTGCCACTGACAGGTCTTCTCGCCCAAGCTGGTCCACGCAAGTAGCTGAACACGTACGGTATCCAACACCCTCGCTGCTGCCTGCTGCCACCGTCGGCTCTTCTTGCATACGTTGGTCAACGCATGTCGCGAGTATCCAGCGCCCTCACCGCTGCCAGGTGCCGTTGCTGGCTCTTCTCGCACGCGCTGGTCCACTCGTGTGGTTGATGACGTCTGGTAACCAGCCCTTTCACCAATACCTGCCGCCACGGTTGGCTCCTCCGACGCACGCTGGATCGCATATGTGGCTGATTACGTCCTGTAGCTTCTGTCACCGCTGCCTGCTGCCACTGCTGCCTCTTCTCGTACATGCTGTTACTTCTCTGTAGTTGATCACGCCTGTGCAACAGGTATCCCACCTCCGAGTGTTGTCACCACTGCAGGCACTTCTCATACACGCTGGATCCCGAATGTAGCTGATAAGAACTGATATCGGGTTTCACCCCGCTGCCTGCTGTCAATGTAGGCATTTATCGCGTGCGTTGGTCCACGCATGTCGCTGATGATGTATAGTGTCCAGCTCTCACAACGCTGCCTTGTGCCACTGCCAGTGCTTGAACACTCAAATAGCTGATGACGTTAGGAAACCAGCGCTCTTGCCGCAGCCTGCTGTCTATGCCAGCTCTTCTCGCACACCTCTGCTTACTGTTACCGCCGGCACTTCTCGCACGCTCTGGTCCACGCACGCAGCTGATGGTGTCTGCTGACCCCACCGGCTGCTGCCACTGCCGTAGCTTCTCGCGCGCTTTGGTTCTGGCATGTGTCTTCATCCCAGTCTGGTATCCAGCAGTCTCCCTGGAACGACTCTTTGTGCTGCCACTGCTGACGTTCCTGATGCAGCCTTTCTTGCCACTGCTGCCGTTGCTGTGACTCTCGATGCGGCCATTCTTGATGGGTCCACCACCTCCTCCATTCGTGCAGCTCTGCCTGCAGCTTGGCGATGCAATCCTTCTGCTCCTGCAGCTTGGCGTCCAAGGCCCGCTGGGACGCCTTCTGCTTGGCCTTGCGAGCCTGCCGGGCCCAGAGTCTGGTATCTGTCACGCTGATCGGCTGTGCACGCTGAGAGAGCACTCCGTGTCGAAGCTGCTGTCCATCATGGCTGTTGCACTCGCCAGGTCTCGGCGCGGCCAGCGGGCCGTCTCCCCCTCCGCGAAGCGGGGGAAGGAGTGCGGGGGCTGGATCCCGCACGCGGCCCTTCGCCTAGTCCTCCCCACCTCCTCTCCCCTCCTCGTCCTCTTCCTCCAGCCCTGCCCCCCCCTCCCCCTCTCCCCACCTCCTCCCCTCCCCACCTCCTCCTCTCCCCACCTCCTCCTCTCCCCACCTCCTCCTCTCCCCTCCTCGTCCCTCCCCTCCTCGTCCTCTTTCCCCCCCCCTCCCACCCGGCCTCATCCTCGCCCCCGCAGAGGGCATTCCGCGCACCGCCACCGTGCCCGCTTGCGGCCTCTGAGCCCCCTGGCCAGGAGGGCGCACACATTCCAGCCACGACGGTGGGGCACAGGTGTCCTGCTCCTCCTCCTCCTCCTCCTCCTCCTCCTCCTCCTCCTCCTCCTCCTCCTCCTCCACCTCCATCCTCCATCTCCATCCTCCATCCTCCCTCCATCCTCCATCCTCCTCCTCCTCCTCCTCCTCTCCTCCTCCTCCTCCTCCTCCTCCTCCTCCACCTCCACCTCCATCCTCCATCCTCCATCCTCCATCCTCCTCCTCCTCCTCCTCCTCCTCCTCCTCCTCCTCCTCCTCCATCCTCCATCCTCCATCCTCCATCCTCCATCCTCCATCCTCCTCCTCCTCCTCCTCCTCCTCCTCCTCCTCCTCCTCCTCCATCCTCCTCCCATCCTCCATCCTCCATCCTCCATCCTCCTCCTCCTTCTCCTCCTCCTCCTCCTCCTCCTCCTCCTCCTCCTCCTCCTCCTCCTCCCCAGGGGGGCGCCCGCGCCCGCGCCCGCCGGCGACCCGGCTCGCAGCCCCTGCCCGGGGCGGCGGCGGCGGCGCGCGTGTGCGCCAGGCCCGGGCCGCGGCGGCCGGCAGGAGAGGGGAGAGAGGGGATCAGGAATGGGGGCGGGGAGGGAAAGTGGGGAGGAAGGGCGGTGGACGAGGGGGGAGTGGGGGCATTGCCTGGCCAGTCGTGTGCTCTGTCTTGCTTGGTCGTCGTCGTCGTCGTCGTCGTCGTCGTCGTCGTCGTCGTCGTCGTCGTCGTCGTCGGCGTGAGTGTACGGATGTGAATGTGAGTGTGAATGTGAACGTGAATGTGACTGCGACTGCGAGTGCGAGTGCGAATTGCGAATGCGAATGTTTTTTGTCGTGTGTGTGTGTGTGTGTGCGCGCGTGCGCGTGGAGCGAGCCCGACGTGCGCGGGTGCGCAGTGGGCCGCGCGAGCGACTGCGCCGTTTGCGCGGCGGCTGCGCGCTGGGCCGCGCGAGCGGCTGCGCGGTGGGGCGCGCGCTTGTGCGGGAGGGATGCGCGGTGGCGAGCACGGCGTGGCCGCGCCCCACCCAGGCTCGGCTCCCTGGCGCGCAAATGGAAGAACCACGAAGCGCAGCAGCACCAGGGGTGGGGGGGTCTCCCCTGTGGCCGGGATCGGAAAGAGGGCCTGGTCCGCGTTCGGATCGGCCGAGTGCCTCCAGGTGATGGCCCCGCGGTGGCAGCTCCACGGCCCTGATTGATCAGGTCAGTGCTCGCGCGGCTCTGGTCAGCTTCTCGGGACACAGCACTGACCTGGCTATGTTGCGGTCCCCTCACGTGGGACGACATGCAATATCGTGCAATACGCCCTGTGGGAACGACATGCAGTACAGTTCAATACAATACGTACGCATTGCGAGAGACTGCAGTACTGTACGGCCGTTCCCAGCTCGGAGGGGGCCGCTTCCCCGTATGATTCTTGTCAGCACGTGCAGTTCAGTACAATCCCCCCCGCGGGGGACAACAGCAGTGCACGGCCAGGCCTGGCTTGGAAATGGGTCCCCCTTCCCCATGGCCCTGGAGTGTTCAATGCAAAACTGTCCGTGAGAGACACTTCGATGCTCAGGAAGGGAGGAGGGAGGAAGAGGAGGAGGAGGAGGAGATGGAGGAGGAGGAGGAGGAGGAGGAGGAGGAGGAGGAGGAGGAGGAGGAGGAGGAAGGGCGGACCTTGCTTGGAAGGTTTCCTGGATCCTTGGGCACGCCGGCTTTGCGAGCCGAGTCGGGCGTGGGGCGGGGGAGAAGCTGGGCCCTCGAGGCTGCGCCGTTGACAGTGTTCTTGAGTGTCGAGGCTACGCCGTTGCCAGTGTTCTTGGGTGGCACCCTGAGAGCCCCGCGGGCAGGGGAAGGAGGGGCAGCCATCCGCAGACTGAGCTTGTTGTACATCTCACGCGGGGTCTCGTGTCAGATTGCAGCGTGCCGTCTTCCTGTGCCACCACTGATCTAGCGTGAAGCGTTGCATGCACACTAGGCGAACCCTGGCCTTACACGGGCAGCGGGCAAGCCCGTGTAAATTTGTTGGCGCGATTCACCTTTCCTCCTGTATTCAATAATCCGGACAGCCTTGTAAATGACGCGCGCTAAAGGAATGGAATCGCCAATTGAAGGTTGGTGGTCCAAATGTTGAATTTCACAAAACCGATGTATGCTCCGAAACCGAGGTGAGCAGGAGATGATACTGTCAGGATGTAGTAACATCGACATGTGAAGGCACAGTGTATTCGTCGATATCCTTTGCAAAAGAGGATATTACATCGGAATCGGCTGTTGAGGCCTTGAGACACGCAGTGTCGGAATAATATTCTTCACGCTTCGCGTATCCCCACCAGCCCGTTCAGAAACCTTGTCCATCAGAGCTGGCGGGGAAGGATACGCAGAGACACATCTAGTGAAACAACATCTCTGGGAGCAATGGGGTGGCCGTGGGGGGCCTCTTCGGGCCATCCCTGGGGCCCGCGGGGGGTGGGGGGGGGCGAAGGGAGGAGGACTTGGAGGAGGCAAGCCGCTTCTCGGGGCCCTCGCAGGACGCTCTTGGGCGCTCCTGGGGCCGTTTGGGGGCCCTCTTGGGAGCTTTTGAGGGCCTCTTGAGGCCATCGTGGAGGCTATCGATCAAAGGAGAGGGGCTCCTAACACTCGCTCCCCTCTCTGAGGCCATCACAGTCGCCCTCTGGGGCGACCTTGGGCCGATCTTGGGTGCTCTTGGGACAGCTTGGGGACCTCTTGGATCCCTCTTGGGGCTCTCTTGGGCCATCTTGGGGCAACCTTGAGGCTTCAAAATCACAACACGGCATTGAATTCCCTTGGGTGTTTGAAGGGTGCTGACCGCTTTGGGTGTCCTGGGGGGGCTTCGAGAGCACTCCGAACCGTTTTGTGGCTCTCGTCGGGCCTCTTGGATGTACGCAGGAAGCTAGGCCTCCCCTGGAGCTCGCCTCCCTCGACGCCTGGGCGCCTGCCGCCTCGGCGCCGGGGGCGCACCTCCGGAGGCCCTGGGGCCGCCGGGCCGGCTCTCCCCCGCTCGCCCGCCTGCCTCCCCCAGAACGCCCCTTCGGGCCGCCGGGTCCGGTCGGCTGCCTCCCCCCCTCTCCCCCTCCCGTCGGGGGCGGAAAACCCAGACCCCCTCGAGCTATGAAAAAAACACGACGGGAGGTTTTTCACTATTTTTGGCCTTTGGGGGCTCTTACGGGCCCTCGGGACCGTCAAAAAACGACTCAGGACGAAAAACCGGTCCCGGGGAATGGGTCGAAACCTCGGGGCGTCGAAATCATGACGTCTGGGGTCTGGGAAGAGGGGGGTGATGATTAGGGGGGGTGGATATCATGGCGGGGGCCAGGACATTTCCCCCGATTTCATGGCGCCCCTTCTTGTCTCATCACGTCCCTGGCCCCCCCGCGGGGCCGCGCACGTGCCGCCGGTCATGATTTGCACCTCCCCCTCTTGGACACCCCCCGTCTTGGCCGCTCCCGATCCCGTGCGCACCAGGGCGCCGCTATGGCCAGCGAGGGGGAGCCGGCCGAAGTGGAGATCGCCGCGCCGCGGGCCCCCCGTGAGGGAGAGGGCAGGCGTGGCATGTGGGCGGTGAGCGGTGAGCAGACGTCGTCCTTCGACTAGACGTAAGAGTGACCTTTCGCCGGGGTGACCTTTGGTGCGGGCACAGATGGGTCCCCAGATGGCTGCGAACGAAGCAGCAGCAGCTGCTTGCGCGCCCAGGTTTGGTCCCCCCGCGGCCCCCCAAAAAGTCGCGCACCAAAGGTCACTCTTACCCAGGGTCACTCTTGCGTATCGCCGAGTCTTTTCTTCGGCAGACGTCCTTCCTTTGGCGCCCTCGCATGCGCGTCCCCCCTGCCCCTCCGGGTTCCCCTCGCTGTGTTCCGGAAAGGGCGTCTGCCTCGTCTTTTGCTTTTGACCGCCCCGTCGTCTCTGGGGCCCGTGCACTGCTCCTGCTTCCCCTCCTGCGGGTCGCCCTGGAAGACTCTACCATCTCTCTACTTGCTCCTGTTGCCGAGTCTGGCTGTAGAGGGCATTCTTCTGAGCAGGCCTCTTGCCTCTCAGAGGGTGTACGCGAGTCGTGGTCTTCAAGGGTCCTAATTATCTCTTTTAGCCCATTGCGCTGTCAGAAGTCTGCCCCCAGACCCTGCCCCGTCTGCTTACCGCCGACATATGCACTTCAAGGTCAACTTTGGGGGGCGCGGTGAGAGCTCTGCTGCGCGCTCCTGATGTTGCTGCTGCTCCCTCATGCCCTCCTCTTCCCTCCTGGCCGTAGCCTCGCAACGCCTCTGCACTCGGACCGAAGACCCTCGCGTGTGCCAGGAGGGGCGGTGCCCTCGTCTCGGGGAGCCCATGAGATGACCACCTCCGCGCCGACACCCGTCGCTCTTCCCTTGCGCCCGACCAGACAGCCTCGGGCAGCCCCATGTCGTGTCGGGTACACCCCCCCCTTTTTTTGTCCGGGGGGTAACCTCATGCCGGCCCCGCTGCTAGAGGGTGCTGGCCGCATTTCTGCCGCAGGAGCAGCGGTGACGTGCAGCTCTGGTGAGTGTTTGGTTCGTCCAGACTCTCGAAATGATGCCCCCGATCGAGCGCCGGTCGCATTTGTACCATGTGAAGCAGTAGTACCATTTTCACGCGAATATCAACTTGCGCAGACTCCCGATAGATCAGAATACTGACATGCTCTACTCTACTCTACTCCTGCTCCTACTCTATTCTAATATACTCTCATCTACCCTGTTCTAGTCTGCTCTACTCTACTCCACTCTTCCATACTCTGCCATACCAGACTCTAACCTACCATCTCCCCTACTCTACTTTCACTCTGCTCTACCCTACTCTCCCTACTCTGCCCTTCGCTATCCAAACCTACTCTAGTCGAATCATACTCCATCCTAGTCCTACTCTACTCTACTCCTACGCTACTCCGAGTCTATTCTATAGAATATACTCCGCTCAACGCTATTGTACTTTATTGTATTTACGCAGATATACTATGCCATCTGCTCTACCCTGCTCTAATATACCTGCCCTACTCCTATGTCCTATGTTCTACTTTACTCGAAGGTATTATACTATACTATACCATCTCCCCTACTCTACTAAACTCTGCGCTACTCTACCTTGTTATACCCTAGCCTATTCTGAACGAGCGCGCCCGTCGCACCATATAGGTCGCCCGGGTAAGGCCTAGGGTAGGGCCGTTTCCTAGGTCCACCCCTAGGCTGACTTTAGGCCTACCTAGGGCCTACCCCTAGCCTACCTCTAGGGCCTACCCCCAGGCCCACCCTAGGCCTTCCCGAGGGTCCGCCACTGGGCCTGCTCCTTCAGGCCTGCCCCTTTTACCCTAGGACTTACCCCAAGGCCTACTCCTTGGTCGACTCCTCGGGCCTAACCCTGGTTTACCCTCAGGGCCCACTCTGGGCCTACCCCGGGCCCTGTCCCTCGGGCTGTCCTAGGCGTTGCCCCAGGGCTACATCTAGGGCTGCCCCAGGCCTTGCCTTTAGCCCGAGGGCCACCCTGGGGCCCGCCCCTAGCCCGACCCCGGGCCCTCCCCCTGCGCCTGGGCCTTGCCTATGCCCGACCCCGCTCTTCGACCCGACCCGCTCGTCAGTGCTCTTCCGACCCGGCGTCGCCGTCCTCCATCTACCGATCCGATTCCGCTGGACAAAGAAAGGAAGGAGGAGAGAGGCAGGAAGGAGGGAGGGAGGACGGGAGGGAGGAGGAGATGAAGGGGGGGCGTGGGGACGAGGGCGGGGATGGGGGGGGTTCCAGAGGGGGGGTCCAGAGAAGGGGATCTAGAGAGGGGGGTCTAGAGAGGGGGGGTCTACAGAGGGGGGTTCTACAGAGGGGGGTTAGAAGGGGGATCTAGAGAGGAGGCGTCTAGAGAGGGGGAGGGGGGGGCTCTGCAGAGGGGGGGGTCTACAGAGGGGGGTCTAGAGAGGGGGGGTCTAGAGAGGGGGGGTCTACAGAGGGGGGATCTAGAGAGGGCGGGTCTAGAGAGGGCGGGTCTAGAGAGGGGGGATCTAAAGAGGGTGGGTCTACAGAGGGGATGTCTAGAAAGGGGGGGGGTCTAAAAAGGGGGGGTCTAGATGGGGGGATCTAGACAGGGTGGGTCTACAGAGGGGAGGTCTAGAGTGGGTGGTCTAGAGAGGGGGGGTCCACAGAGGGGCGGTCCACAGAGGGGGGGCCTGGGGGGGATCCAGAGAGGGGGGGTCTACAGAGGGGGGTTAAGAAGGGGGATCTAGAGAGGAGGCGTCTAGAGAGGGGGGGTCAACAGAGGGGGGTCTACAGAGAGGGGGGATCCAGAGAGGGGGGTCTGCCAAGCTAGGTGCGCTCGCGTCCTATCTGACGTCCTACCCCACCCACCCATCCCATACCATGGCGCTGATTTTCTCTACCCGCGGACGCGTGTCGTAGCGGACCTGTGGCTCCGCGCGCGCGTGCATAGTGGGTGGTGGTGCGCGTGCGTGCGTGCGTGCGTGTGTGCGTGGTTGTGGTGGTGGTCTGGTGCTGGTGCTGGTGCTGGTGGTGGTGGTGGTGGTGGTGGTGGTGGTGGTGGTGGTGGTGGTGGTGGTGGTGGTGCGGCGCGGTGGTGGCGGGCGGATGGGCGCGCGAGAAAGAGGCCCGCGCTGGGGCGAGAACGCCATCCTGAACGACGGAGGCCAAACACCGATCCGAAAATGAGGCCCACGCTGCAGCGGGAGCACGATTCGGAACGATTCGGGAGCAGAAATGAGGCCGGCGCCTCAGCGAGAGCAGCATTTTAAAGACAAAACGCAGGCGGAAACCCGTTTCCCGGAATCCTGTGTAAAAACAGTACGCGGGGGGGGGGTCGGCCATTTTCGGGACGCCATCAGGGGAAGTGGGAGAGTATCTTCATATTGTGTAATTGTAGAGGGGGGGTCTGGAGGGGAGGGGTACAGAGGGGGGGTTTAGAGGGGGGAGTCAACGGAGGGGCGGTCTGCAGAGGGGGGGTCTAGAGAGGGGGGGGTCCTACAGAGGGAGTGTTTCGAGAGGGGTCAAGAGAGTGGGGGTCTACAGAGGGGTGGTTTACAGAGAGGGTGGGTCTACAGACGGTATCTAGAGGGGGATGGTCTACTCAGAGGGGGTCTCTTGAGAGGGGGGATCGAGAGAGGGGGGTCTACAGAGAGGAGGTCTAGAGCGGCGGGGGTCTACAGAGGGGGGGTCTACAGATGGGGGGTCCGGAGAGGGGGGGTCTAAAAAGGGGGGGTATACAGAGGGGGGGGTCTAGAAAGAGCGGGGAGTCTAGAGAAGGGGGATGTCTAGAGACAGAAAGGGAGAGAGAGGGAGAAAGAGAGAGAAACAAACAACAATACATATAGAGAGTTGAGAGAGAGAGGACAAATAGGGATGGAGGGGGGAGAGGGAGAGCGAGAGAGAGAGAGAGGGGAGAGGGATAGCGATATGTTTACATACATATATATACATATACATATATATACACAGAGAGAGAGAGAAAGAGAGATAGAGAGAGAGAGAGAACAACAACATATACATGGCAAATGCCGTCAGAGAAAGAGAGAGCGAGAGGGAGAAAGAGAGGAAAGCGAGAGAGAAAGAGAGAGAGAGAGAGAGAGAACGAAAGAGAGAGAGAGAGAGGGAGCGAGGCATAGAGACAGAGAGAGAGAGGGAAAGAGAGAGAGAGAGAGAGAGAGCGCGCGCCCAGGCAAGAGAGAACGAAGGAGGGGGAAGGAAAGGGGGAAGGGGAGGAGCAGGAGGAGGAGGAGGAGGAGGAGGAGGAGGAGGAGGAGGCAGAGGAGGAGGAGGAGGAGTCAGAAGGGGCGGGGGAGCAGGAGGAGGAGGAGGAGGAGGAGGAGGAGGAGGAGGAGGAGGAGCAGCAGGAACAGGAGGAGTAGGAGGAGGCCGAAGTGGGGCCGTTGGGTAGGCCCTACCCTTGCCCTATCCTAGGCCCTTTACCTTGTCCTTCCCTCGGCCCATGGGTAGGGCCTACCCAAGGCCACCCTAGGCCCTTGGGTAGGGCCTCCCCTAGGCACTTGGGTAGGGCCTAGGGTCACTTTCCGCCCGTGCGATCTATATCCGTCGCACGCTCCTTATTGAAAGGGAGAGCCCAGCTGCAAGCGACCCCCCCCTCCCCTCCCTTGAAAAAGGAGGGTGGGGGCCTCCGAAACTACCCCCCCTGACCCCTTTTGTTTCTGGGCATGTCTTAGCTGGGCCGGGGCCCAAGCTAAGGGCGGGAGGGGGCTTGGAAGCTATCCCCCCTCCCCCCTTTTGTCGGGGCTCGGGGTCCGCTCGGGCTCCCCCTTCAGAGGAGGCGTGGGGCGTTCGGCGCTCCTTTGGTTTTCGGCGCTCCTTTGGTTTTCAGCGCTCCTGTAGGTTTCGGCGCTCCTTTGGTTTTCGGCGCCCCTTGTGGTTTTCTGCGCACCCTTCGGTTTTCGGAGCTGCTTTTTTTTTCTCGGCGCCCTTGTGGTTTTCGGCGCTCCTTTGGTTCGTGGCGCTCGTTTGGTTGTCGGTGCCCTTTCGGTTTTCGGTGTCATGTTAGTTTTCTGCGCCCCTTTATTGCGAAGGCCTTACGGCCGGTGCCGCCGACCCTGAATGGCGACGATGACGACTACGACGACGACGACGAGCGCTCTTGGGGGCCTCTTGGGGGGAGTTTGTGGGCCTCTTGGGAAGATCGTAGGGGCCGCTTGGAAGCCTCGTGGGGGCCTCTTTGTTACTTTTCTGCGCCCTTTTATTTTTCGGCGTTCCTTGGTTTTCAGCGCTTCTTTCGTTTTCGGCGCCCCTCGGCTTTCGGAGCGCCTTTTGGTTTTTGGCGCCCTTTGCTTTTCGACGCCCTTTTGGTCATCGGCGCCTCTTTGACTTTTCAGCGCCCTGGTGGTTTTCGGCGCTCCTTTGGTTTTCGGCGCCTCTTTGGTTTTCAGCGCCTCTTTGGCTTCCGGCGCCCCTGCGGTTTTCGGTACCCGTTTGGTTTTCGGCGCCCCTTTTGTTTTCGGCGCCTTGTCTGTCTTCAGAGCTTCTGTTGTTTTGGGCGCCCGTTTCGTTTTCGGGCCCCTTTTTTTCGGCGCCCTTTTGGTGTTCGGCGCATTTGGACTTCGGCATCCCTTTGTTTTTTTCTGCGCTCCTTTTGGTTTTCGGCGCCCTTGGGTGTTCGGCGCCTTTTCGGTTTTCGGCGCCCTCTTGGTTGTCGGTGCCCCTTTGATTCTTCGGCGCTCGTTTTGGTGTTCGGTGCATCTTTGGTTTTCGGCGCCCATTTGGTTATCGGCGCCCCTTTTGTTTTTCGGTGCCATGTTGGTTTTCGGCACACCTTTGGTTTTCGGCGCCACTTTGGTTTTCGGCGCCATGTCTGTCTTCGGAGCTTCTGTTGTTTTCGGTGCCCCTTTCGTTTTCGGCGCCCCTTTGGTTATCGGCGTTCCTTTGGTTTTTTTGGCGCCCTTTTGTTTTTCGGCGCATCGTAGGTTTTCGTAGCCCCTGCGGTTTTCGGAGTTTGTTTTGGGGGGGGTATGGGCGCCCATGTGGTTGTTCGGCGCCCTTTGGTTTTCGGCGCCCTCTTGGTTTTCGGCACCCCTTTGGGTTTCGGCGCTCTTTTGGTTATCGGCGCCCCTTTGTTTTTGTCGGCGCCCTTTTTTCCCCAACCATCCTGTGGTGTTGGGTCCTCGTTTTGAAGAGAGAGAGAGAGAGAGAGAGAGAGAAAAAGAGAGAGAGAGAGAGAGCGCCCCGCGTTCCTTCCTCCTCCTCCCCCTCCTCCCTCCTCCCATCCCTGCATCTTTTCTGTTTCGGCACACCACTCACACGCTTCGTGGCCCCACAAGGAGCTCCACCGAAGGTCTCAGTGGTGCAGTTCGCATGTGGGCGTCGCGCCCGTTTCGGCACACCTCTCACACGCTTCGTGGCCCCATCAGGAGCTCCACCGAAGGTCTCAGTGGTGCAGTTCGCATGTGGGCGTCACGTCCGTTTCGGCACACCCCTGACACGTTTCGTGGCCCCATAGGGAGCTCCACCGAAGGTCTCCGCGGTGCAGTTCGCATGTGGGCGTCGCGCCCGCTTCGGCACACCCCTCACGCGTTTCGTGGCCTCCTAGCCATAGGGAGCTCCACCGAAGGTCTCCGCGGCGCAGTTCGCGTGTGGGCGCCACGCCCGTTTCGGCACACCCCTCACGCGTTTCGTGGCCCCGTAGGGAGCGCCACCGAAGATCCCACTGCTGCAGCTCGCATATGGGCGCCACGCCCGTTTCGGCACACCGCTCACACGTTTCGTGGCCCATATAGGGAGCACCACCGAAGGTCCCAGTGGTGCAGTTAGCATGTGGGCGTCACGCCCGTTTCGGCACACCCCTCACACGTTTCTTGGCCCCATAGGCCATAGGGAGCTCCGCCGAAGGTCCCAGTGGCGCAGTTCGCATGTGGGCGTCACGCCCGTTTCCGCGCACTATTCGTACGTTCTGTGGCTTAGGGAGCTCCACCAAAGGTCCCATTGCTTCAGTTCGCATGTGGGTGTCACGCCCGTTTCGGCACACCCCTCAGACGTTTCGTGGCCCCGTAGGTAGCTCCACCGAAGGTCCCAGCGGCGCAGTTCGCATGTGGGCGTCACGCCCGTTTCCGCACACCCCTCACACGCTTCGCGGCCCTATATGGAGCCCCACCGAAGGTCCTAGTGGGAGGGTTCACATGCACCCGCCCACCTCCCTAAATCGGCACGCCCCTCACACGTTTTGTAGCGCAATAGGGGGTTCCATCGACAATGATCCTCACAACTGCGGCACTCACAACTGCATCTGGTTGCGTCTTTCGCCAAGCTAATGGCTTTCGCCGCATCGTTGGTTTTCGACGTCCCTTTAGTTTTCGGCGCTCCTTTTGATTTTCGGCGCCCCTGCGGTTTTCGGCGCCCTCTTGGTTTTCGGCGCCTCTTTGGTTTTCGGTGTTCTTTTGGTTTTCGGCGCACTTTGATTTTCCGGCGCAGCTTTGATTTTCGGCGCCATTCTGGTTTTCGGAGCCCCTGCGGTTTTCGTCTCCCTTTTGGTTTTCGGCGCCCCTTTGGTTTTCCGCGCCCATTTGGTTTTCGGCTTCCTTTCGGTTTTCGGCGCTCTTTTGGTTCTCGGTGCCCTTGTGGCTTTCGGCGTTTTCGGCGCCGTTTTGGTTTTCGGTGTCCTTTTGGTTTTCGGCGCTCCTTTGGTTTTCGGCACCGGTTTGTTTCGTGTCCTTTTGGTGTTTGGCGACTCTATGGTTGTCGGCGCCCTATTGGTTTTCGGCGCTCCTGTGGTTTTCGGCATCCTATTGAAATTCGGCGACCGTTTGGTTTTTCGGCGGTCCTTTCGGGTTTTGGCGCTCTTTCGTTTTCGGCGCCCCTTTGGTTTTCGGCGCATCGTTGGTTTTCGGCGCCCTCATCTGGTTTTCGGCGCATCGTTGGTTTTTGGCACTCCGCTTGTTTTCGGAGCCTTTTTTGGCTTGTCGGCGCCTCTTGTGGTTTTCGGCGCCTTTTGGTTCTCGGTGCCCCTTTGCTTTTCGGCGCTCTTTTTGGTTTTCGGCGCTCCTTTGGTCTTCGGCTCCCGTTTAGTTGTCGGTGCCCCTTTGGTTTTCGGCGTTCCTTTGGTTTTCGGCGCTTCTTTGGTTTTCGGCACCACTTTGTTTTCCGGCGCCACTTCGGTGTTCGGCGCTCTTTTTGGTTTTCGGCGTTCCTTCGATTTTCGGGGCGCCTCTGGTTTTCGGCGCCCTTTGGTTTTCGGTGGCCCTTTGGTTTTCGGTGCTCTGCTTTTGCCAAAGGAGGGGGTGGGGGCTGCTTCTGGCAGGGTTGGTTCAAAGGGGGTTGGTGGTAGCTAAGCCCCCCCCTTTAGAAAGGGGGGGAGGGGGGATAGCTTCTGGAGCCTGAAATGGGGGATGGGGGTCGTTTCCGAGGGGCGGAAAAAGAGGGGGGGCGGGGGGGGAGGGGGGGGAGGCTTCGGGCTTCTGGCAGGGGGGTTCAAAGGGGGGGAGTCGCCAAGCCTCCTCCCTTCGAAAGGGGGGGAGGCGGGGAGGAGCTCCCGAGGGGCGGAAAATGGGAGGGGAGCACCCTCCGGCAGGAAAGGTCCAGGAGCTAAGGGGCCCCCCCTCCGCCCTTTGGGAGTGTGCGACAGGCGCGCTCTCTCCCTACTCCTATTCTACTAGTATGCTGCGCTCTACGCCACCCTGCTCTACCCTACTCCACTCGACTTCTGAGTTTGGCGATTCTCGGGGGATTGTTGAGACGCCGTTGGAATAGCCATGCGGATCTGAGGGAGCCATGCGGATAGGAGGAAACCATGAGCACAGGAGGAAATCAGGCAGATAGGAGGACGTTACGCGGGCAGGAGGAAATTGTGCGGGTAGGAGAAAATCCGTGTGGACAGGAGGAAGCCAGCAGAGGAAGCCGTGCGGATACCGAGGAAGCCAGGCGGATAGCTTGACGATTGCAAGGGCAACGCGCAGGAGTATGCACCAGTGGACAATGCGCCGGTGCGCGGAGCCGGGGCCCCGATGGGCAAACCTACCTGGAGAGCCTGCGCGGCGCTTGGGCAAGGAACAGCCTTTCCCCCGCTCGCGTGCGGCCGCGCTGCCGCTGTCCGACGGTGCGTGAAACGTGTGCGCCGCGCCCAAGCGGGCTCGCCACCCGCGCGCTGCCCATCGGCCCATCGGCTGGACGAGCGCGAGCGTGTGCCGCGCCCGGGCGGGAGCGCCACCTGCAGGCGAAACATTGGCGGCCCTCTGGCGATAGTGACGTGTCGCTCGTTCGCGCGCGCGATCCCGCGAGTGAAGCATGTGCGCCGCACCCAAGCGGGGGATCAACCCTCGGGAAACATAAGCGCGGCTCCGAGGCGAGAGTGACGTTCTGCACTCTCGCGCGCGATGTGCGCCACTGCTCACTGCCGCCACGCATGTTGCACCGTCGACGTCAAAACTTTACTTCTGAAGAGTTCAATGATGTTTAATGCCGATTGCATTATTTCGATGAGTAGGGCGGAAGGTCACCGACGTGGGGGCTATCGGCCCTCCAGGTGGCATAATGAGCGTATATCGTAAGGACGGAGGAGGAGGAGGAGGGAGGAGGAGGAGGAGGAGGAGAGGAGGAGGAGGAGGAGGAGGAGGGGGAAGGAGGGGGAGGAGGGGGAGGAGGGAGGAGGAGGAGGAGGAGGAGGAGGAGGAGGAGGAGGAGGAGGAGGAGGGAGGAGGAGGGAGGAGGGAGGAGGAGGAGGAGGAGGAGGAGGGAGGAGGAGGAGGAGGAGGAGGAGGAGGAGGAGGAGGAGGAGGAGGGGGGAGATGGTTGGGGAACGGCAGTGGGAGGTCGGACGGGGATAGGACGAGGATAAATTCTTTCCAGAGCGTTCTGGACTGCTCTCAGAACGCTCCCGAACGCTCTGAGAAGCCCGCGGCTCCCGAGACGTCCTCCCAAGCTGCGGGATCTCAGATATTCTCGATTTATCTTCACCCGATGTTATACTCGTCCTGGCTTCGCCTTAGGAGGGGCAGGTGGTGAGTGAGGAGGGGAAGGTGGAACTTCACCTCCTGGCCCCTCCTCGTCGCCGCCCTCCCTCGCCCCCTCGCCCTCCCCGCCAGGCAGGGTGAGGGGAGGCATTCTGCATTGCTTTCGTGAGGCCCCCCCACGCTGCCCCGACTGAAGGCCTGCTACGACCCCCCCCCCAGCGCGCCGAGAACCCCCCCCCCCTCGCGATCCCCCCGCGCCCTTCCCCGCAGGAAGGCCCGTCCCCACCCCCCAAGACGCTGCCCCCCTCCCCCCGCGCTTGCTGAGCAGCCATGGGGCACCCCGCAGGAGTACGAGGTCGAGGACATTCTCCGGTACAGAAGAAAAGACGATGGGGAGGAGTGCGCCCACCGCGCCGCCGCCCCTCGTCGTGAGCAGCGCCTTACTGCTGTTGCCCATCTTCCGGGATGGGGAGGAACGAGAAGTGGAACGTTGCTAGGGATAAGTGTTTCAAGGATACACGGGTATTGGTACCTCAAGGATATCATCCCTTCTCCTCCTCCTCCTCCTCCTCCTCCTCCTCCTACACCCTTCCTCCTCATCCTCCTCCTCCTCCTCCTCCTCCCTTCCTTCTCCTCCTCCTCCTCCTCCGCCCTTGCTCCTCCTCCTCCTCCTCCTCCTCCTCCTCCTCCTCCTACAGTTGCAAGTTTCAAGCTCCAGGATCACAAGTGATGAGGACGTCTCAAGCGAAACGCCCAGCCCGCGCTACCGACACGTCTGAGGGTTCGACAGGGAGAGGGTATCCATGTGGAAATGGAGTAGGGGGAAAAGGAAGAGGACGAGGAGGAGGATAATGAAGGTCGTCGGGGCATGTCGGGGCAGTGCTCCGTCACTTGCCGAACAACTGTCTGGCGGTTCTCGCCGCCCAGACACCTCGCAGACTCGACCACGAAAGGCGTGAGCAGGTCACCGGGGTAACTGCTTCTCTCTCTCTCTCTATTTCTGCTTCTCTCTCTCTCTTTCTTTCTCCTCTTTTACCCTCCCTCTTCGCTCTCTCTCTCTCTCTCTCTATCTCCCTCCCCTCTTCCCTCTCTCTGTCTTTCTTTATTTCTCTCTCTCTCTCGTTCTCTTCCTGGTGGAGTCACGTACCTGCTGCTGTGGAAGCTGCGGTTGTTGTCCATCCTCTTCCTCCTCCTCCTCCTCCTGCTTTTGGAGTCACGCTCTGGAGTGCGCCATACGTCAGGCTGCGCCTGGGGATGGACCCGACAGGCCCGCTCATCAACCCTGACATTGGCAGGCGTAGTTCGAGAAGAGCCGGGGGAGCGCTATGCAAGCCGACGCCTGACGTCATCAGCATTTATATTTGGCGCAGGTAGTGGAGACTTCTGGCGCTGCCATAGTTTGCTGGTACTGCTAGGCTTGTCGGGTCTGCTGCCCTACTCCCAGCGGGCTTGTGTCCAAGCAGCCAGCAGCCAGCAGCCAGGGGGGCCTCGACGGAGGCTCCTCGGCGTATGGCAAAGGGGGGAGGGGCAGGGGTAGAGAGGCTTGGGCCTCGGCCTTCCACGCGTATGCTCGGTGAGGAGTGTGACGAGGAGGATCAGGAGGAGGAGGGGAGGGGGAGGGAGGAGGAGGAGGAGGAGGAGGAGGAGGAGGAGGAGGAGGAGGAGGAGGAGGAGGAGGAGGAGGAGGAGGAGGAGGAGGAGGAGGAGGAGAGGGAGGAGCAGGAAGAGGAGGAGGAGGAGGAGGAGGAGGATCAGGAGGAGTGGAGGGTAGGGAAGGATGAGGATAGGCAGAGCCAGGACGGATGGATGGATGGATGGAAAGAGGAGGGGGTGGGGCTGGAGCTGGAGATGCAGGACAGCTTCGGGCTCCCGGGCGCAAAGCTGCTTGAGATCTCTCGTTTGAGGCTTGTGGAGAAGCGTTGTCGCGTTGTGAAGGCCGATGTGCGCAAGGATGTGTGTGAAAGGTGTGAAGATGATTTTGGATGATGATTGTGATGATGGCGGGGAGGAGAAGGAGGAGGAGGAGGAGGACGACGACGAGGGCGACGCAACTCATGCTCCCTGACGGGAGAAGGCTCACTAGACGGCCTACGAGGGCAACGATGCGCACAAGTATGTTCTTTTTGTCAGACGGCGCGAGCGTGATGGGAAGTGCGGTGCGGTACATTCGTGTCGTGTTGACGCGGCGGCGACCCCGGCGCGGGCGTTTCGGGTTATCGCCGGCAGTGGCCCGCAGTCAGCAGGCATCGGACGATCCACGCCATCGGAGAGCCGCGATCTTTCAAGGCGGAACGATCGACGCTGCGTCAGAGGCCAGTGCCGAAGTCGGTACGACACGAACTCGCCGTAGAGACACGGCGACTGGATCAGAGCTGATCCCTGTCAGCACTTCGGCACATGCGTGCGTCCAGGTATTTTCTCGTCAAGTGGCAAGGCTTCACAGTGGAGGAGGCGGGGCCCGCGCCTGCGCTGCGGCGATCCCTCTTGTGCTCGCACGTCCCGACTGCTCCCTCGTGCGCGTGCTTGGCATCCCTCCCCTTGGCTTTCTCTTTCCCCCGCAGCGTCGCCAATGCCACCCTCCCTCGCCCGCCTCCTCCCCTGTCCTCTTCCTCCTCCTGCAGGTGACAAGCAGAAACAGACGAACTCCTACGGGCCTGGTCCTGAACCTGCTCCTGTCCTTCCACTCCAGCATGCAACCTAAATCCTCCCTGTCGCACCTTTGAGGCGCGTCTGTGGGGCGGGCTGGGCGTTGTGCCCGAGACTTCTCACTATCAATGATCCTCGGGCTGAGAATCGGCAATTCCTCCTCCTCCTCCTCCTCCTCCTGCTCCTCCTCCTCCTCCTCCTCATGATAGTTCTCCTCCTCCTCCTCCTCCTCCTCCTCCTCCTCCTCCTCCCTCCTTCTCCTCCTCCTCCTCCTCCTCCTCCTCCTCCTCCTGAGGCTTCTCGTTATTTATGAGCCTCGGGCGCAGAGAGTCGGCCACAGCTCCACGGAGGGAGGCCCGGGCCGCTGTCAGCACGCGGCTTCCTCGCCTTTCGCGCCGCGCGCACGCTCGCTGTCAAAGTCGGCGGCAGCGGCTGCACGGGTTGGGAGGGCGCGCCGTCCTCAGCGTGTGGCCTTCGCCTTAGCTAGGGGGGGCCACATGCGAACCCTACCCCCAACCCCCCACGATTTCTGAGGGGGAGGGCGGGGTTCACTGCGCTCGGGAGCTCCCGAGGGAAAGTGAGCCCCACCCTCCCCCCCTCAGAAGTCGTGGGGGGTAATTAGGGGTAGGGTTCGCATGCGGCCCCCTATTAGCGTCGCGCGCATTTGTTTTGAATCGCTGCAGCCGTTTCACTGACAGAGGGTGGGCGGTTTTCAAGATGCGGTTCTCGCTGTAGTGCCGCACACATTCGTCTTAGAAGCTTGCCAACGTTTCACGGGTGGAGGGCGGGTATCTTTTCGAAAAGTTGATCTCGCTTCAGCGCCGCGCCGCGCACGGATTCTTATGGATGACGTCCCAAAAATGGTTGTTTGGCACGATGTGGGATTGCCAGGGCGAAATAGTTGCGTTGATTCGCGGTGTTGAAGTCCTCGTGTTCTTACCCGATTCGGGATCGTCGGGACGCATTAGTAACGTTGATTCGCGGCGCTGAAGTCCCAGCATTGGTTTTCTGGCACGGTTCAGGATTTTCAGATGGTTGTCTTCCAACGGGGCATTTCCCTCCGTGAAAACGAATCGATATAGGGACATGAACAGGGCACTTGGAGGGAGGGATTTTTGCAATATCGTTGATGGGTCTTCGGATTACACTGGTCCTCCTCCTCCTCCTCCCCCTCCCCCTCCTCCTCCTCCTCCTCCTCCTCCTCCTCCTCCTCCTCCTCCTCCTCCTCTTAGCCGTTCTGGCCCAGGTGTTTTGGGCTTGCTGCAGCTGTCTTCAGAACGGCGCCGCTGCAGCGAGTCAACTTGGCTGACTGTGCGTCGCTCCCAGAGAGCGAAGAGATTCACAACGAGGAAGGTGCAGCAATGGCGCCCGAACCGCCGCCCGCTCCCACGGTGCTCCGTGGGCCGCGGCGGCCCTTTTGGGCGTGTGGCAGATGCTCAGCGGCGGCGAACTGGGCATCGCGTATTCGTTGTCAGTGCGGGAACGAGGCGCCGCTTCGGATCAGGAACGAGGCTTGGAAGGCCCACAAGGCGGCAGTTGCGGCCTTGCCACCTGGTCAGTCGGGGGCGCCATTACCGAAGAGCAAAGGCAAAGATGACACCAGCAAAAGGCTCGCGGAGATGGAGAAGCTCATCAGGTCGTTCTGTGGTAAGGGGGAGCCGCCGCCACCTGCCAGCCCGACCGAGGCTCCGTGGGCCCAGGCAAAGAATGCGTCGTCGGACATGGCCCCCTGCTCGAGTCTGATGACGAGAAGGTCAAGCGAGAGAAGCTCACGGCGCAGCTGGGGCAATACGAGTCGGTGCTCAAGAGTTTGCCTGGGCCCGATGATGACCCCATTCGTGCCGCGACGATTGAGAAGATCAAGAGCATACGGGAGCAGCAGAAGGCGCTGCGCACTCCCGCGATCGCTCATCGCAGGACGGCCCAGGATTTGCACAAGGCCCGCCTGGCCCGTGCAAAATTGGAGGCCGAGATCGTTGAGAAGTCCGCGCAGCTGCAGAAGCTGCATGAGACGATCGACGAGCGCAGGCTGCAGCTTGAGGCGAAGAAGCTCGAGGTGGACAAGCTCGATGCCGAGTACAAGCGGACGGCTGCTCTCATTGCTCAGTCTGACGGGGAGCCGAAGCCGACGGTCACCTTCAAGCTGGAGATTAAGCCTGAGGAGACGCAGGATCCTGAAGTGCAGGCCTTCCTCGGGTCGGACAAGTGGGAGATACTCAAGCCGACCATCCTCGCGAAGATCGGGCGGCCCTCGCATGGGGGGATTGACCATGCTCCTGATGCTGCTACTGAACCTCCTGGGGGCGATGTGGCAGCAGGGGACGACGATATCGACATGGAACAGCTCAATGGGGATGACTTCGAGGCTCGAGCGGAAGCGTTTCGAGCTGCTGCCGAAGCACTGCGAGCTGCTGAAGGTGCTGAAGCCCAGGCAGACGCCAAGCGGCTGCTGCTGCACGCTCAGGAGGCCCTCGGGGTCAAGCGGCGCAGGCAGGGGCTTTAGCCAGGCGGCCAGGCCACAGCGCGTGCAGCAACGGTGGAGGCTGTGGACGGTCAACGCGAGCGCCTGGAGCTCGTTCCAGGGCTGCTTGGACTGGCAGAAAAGTTGGGGAGGTGACGCCCGGCCACATGTATGTTTTTGTCAGGAACATCGTTTGAAAGATCTTACCAAAGTTCGTAGCGCGGCAGGTTGGCTCCGAGCTCGTGGCTATCACGGGGCGTTCGGCAGGGCGAAGCCCACGGGGCCCCTTGCCACGGAATCCTCAGGGGGAGTGCTGACGGCTGTGGCGTCACACATCGCTTTCGCAGGGTTGAGCCTCAAGCATGTTGGCGTCCAGGCTGGGTATTTCTCGAGGCTGAAGCTGATTCGGGCCAACATGGCCTTTCCCCACGGTCTGCTGCTGGGCTCGATCTACGGGTTCGTGGACGCGTCCGACAAGGTGTTCACTTGGGACATGCTGGAGGACTTGGGAGTTTTTCTGCGTAGGTCCAGGTCTCCGTGGGTACTGGCAGGGGACTTCAACTTGCCGCCAGATGATCTTAAGTTGTGCAAGTGGGTAGAGCTTCTGAAAGGCACGATCGTGGCCCCAAGTGGCCCGACTTGCTTCGCTGCCAAATCGGGGTCCACGATTGATTACTATATTGTGAGTCAGGGGTTGGCCAACTTTGTCGGTGATGTACGCACGATTTACGGCACCCCCTCATCGCCGCACGTCGCGGTTGCCATGCAGCTCAAGGGCCCCACGCTGAACATCCCGATCCACGTTCGCAGGACATGGAAGCCCTTCCCCACTGCCCTACGGACGGGGCCGTTGCGGGAGCCTGCCGTGCACAGCTGGTCCTGGCCTGCAGGGGTGCTCGCAGGGGTTCAGCTGGAGGAGGCGTGGTGCCAGTGGCTGAGCAACATGGAGCTGGAGCTATGCAACCAGTTCGACATAGTTGGAGCAGGGCAGAGAGGCTTTGTTGGCAGAGCTGACGGGTTCGAGCGTCGGCAGGTACCCCTCTCCGCTTCCGTAGAAAAGGCTGAGCTGTCTGGCAGAGGGGCCCAGATGCGAGCATGGAGGTCGCTTGATGCTATTCTTTCCAGGTTCCAGGCGCTCCAGGACGGCACCGTGGGCGCTAGCGATGAGGAAGCTGGGCAGCCGACCTCGGTATGTTCAGGTGGCGCTTCTGCTCCCAGTGCCGAAGGGCTCAGCATCGAGGGTGCGACGACTTCCTTGGGATCCATGGGCTTTGTCCTGCCAGACTACACGTCGCCGCGCTCGGGGCCGACGCCGCTGGCTCCTGCTGCGGCCTGTCAGTCGATTTCGGCGTCTTCTTGCTCTCGGATGCCATCCCAGGTGGGCTCGGCGGTGAAGGCTGAGTGGAACCTCGCGGACTGCCCCCTTGGGCGGAGGAGGCCTGTGCCTGCATTCGAGGACCATTCGGCTGGAGCAGAGGTCCACTCGTCGACAGACCTGGCTCCTGCAGACCCTCTGGGCCGTGAAGGTGGCCGAGGCCTTAAACCAGGGGGGCGTCTCAGGGGCCAGGTCGGAAGGCTTCAGGGTCGCAAGGCACGAGTACGTGACGATACCCGTCTACGCCTGTTGGATGAACTGGACCACCTCGACCTGTCGACGCTGACGGGGGTCAAGTCCGTTGATCTCGACCTGCACCCACTACGCAGCGCTGTTGTAGCAGGTGGGGAGGATCTAGTCTCCTTGGCTACCAACGTTCACCAAGCTGCGCTGGAGGCGTCCCAGGTGGCGGCGAAGGAGCAGCTGCAGGAGTGGAGAGTGGGCCCAGTCTGCGGTGAAGGCGGGTGGCCGCCGTGCGCACAGGTATCTGAAGGACCTGCCGCAGGTGAAGGGGCCCGTGGCTCCAGAGGGCTGGGCGCTGCAAGGGGACGCTGCCGTGCAAGCAATGCACGCGGAGTGGATGCAGTACTGGGGGGACGCCAAGGAGAGCATCTCACAGATCCAGGCAGCAGTTGCGCAGGGCGATGAGCTGGTCAGGCCGTCCGCTGAGCGTGTTCGTGCGGCATGCCGCTCCTTTCCTCACCAGGTGGGCTGTGGGGCGGACTGCGTGAACCCGCGCTCCTTTGACCTGCTCGACGACGACTTCATGGAGAGGCTCGTGGACCTCATGGTGCTGCGGGAGGCCGACCCGCAGCTATCGGACAGATGGCCGACGTTGATGGTCTTCTTGGGCAAGCCTGACGGCTCGGGAGTCAGGCCGATCGCCCTCATATGCTCCATCCTGCGGGTCTGGGGCAAGGTGCGGCGAGAGGAGGTCAAGCTTTGGGAGGACCAGCACGCGGCTGGAGTCTTCTGGGGCGTGCGAGATCGAGAATGTGACAGAGCGGGCTGGGTGCACCAGACTATGGCGCACTTCGCGCGCAGCAGGGGCATGCAGTCAGCCACTCTGGCCGCGGACCTGGACAAGTTTTACGAGCGTATATGTCATGCGGTTTTGGTAGCAGAGGCGGAGGCTGTGAAGTTCCCGTCCAGGCTCTGTAGAGCGGCTTGCTCGCTCTACTCGGGGCCCCGCGCGGTGTCCTTCAATGGCTGCGTCTCCGTGGTCTTCCACGCCTCAGGCACGGTGCTGGCGGGCTGTTCGCTCGCGACGTGCCTGACGAGAGTCCTCCTGTTCCGCCTGCTCACCAAGGTCGAGAGCGAGCACCCGACGGCGATGGTGAGGAATGTGATAGACGACATCAGTGTGCAGTCCGTCGGCACGAGCCTCCACGTCGTCAGGGAGTTTGGGCGGCGTCGGGAGCAAGCTGATCGATGGCTTGCGCAGCCTGCGTCTGGTGCTGTCGGAGCAAAAATCACAGGTCCTTGCATCGTCGAAAGGGGTCGCCGAGGGCCTGGCCAGTGCGTGGAAGGCGCCATTCAGGAAAAAGGCGGTGATTCGGAGTCTGGGGACGGATTGGCAGGTGAGCTCTGCTAGGTTGGCCCCCATTGCCTCCACCAGAGTTAGGACTTGCTTGCGTAGGTCGACGCGCCTCCGCTCTCTGAGGCGCGCAGGGGCCTATGTGGGGCACATCCAGAGAGCGGGTCCCCAGGCCTCTGCGTTGTGGGGGGCCTCGGTGAGAGGGCTTCCGTGGTCGCAGTTAAACAGGATCCGCACTCAGGCCCTCCTGTCGCTGGCTCCTGCTAAGAAGGGGGCGTCTATGGGTTTGAAACTCCGCACTTTCAAGCAGGGTAAAACCAGGGACCCCATTCCTTTGTATTTCAAGCAGGTAGTTTTTGAATGGGCTCGGGCTGTCTGGGATGGACCCCCCAGCTTAACGATCCTGCAGGCAGTTTTCGAGGACGCTGTTCGCTCACTTGCCACCACCAGTCGCCCGTGGTCGAGGGCGACGTCCCCTGCGCACGTCTTTGTGATTGCTTGTGGGGATCTGGGATGGGAAGCGAGATCAGCGCGCCCCATTGTTCTCTCGACGGGCGAGCAGATTGACTTGCTCAGGCTCTCGCCGTCGGTGGTTGCCACTCTCGCCCAGCAGGCTGCCAGAGAGATGTCGGATTTTCGTGCCCTCGAGGCTCGTGTGGGTTCGTCGTCGTGGTGCCGCCCTGTGTTTTGGCAGCCGCTGGACTCTTTGTTTGCCAGGAAAAGTGATTCCTGGGACAAGACCCATAAGAATTCTCTTAGGGCCGCGGTCTCGGGAACTCACTGGACCCAGGACCGTCTGCAGCGGCATGGATTGGTGTCGTGCAACCTTTGCAGGCTTTGCATGGGGGCCCCAGGGACCACGTTCCACCGAAGATTTGTTTGTGAAGCTTGGGCTGCTGATCGCTCTCATTTCTTATCGGATGAAGCGTTAGAAGCAGTCAAGCTAATTCGGCGGCTTGGTGACCCTGTGGAGTTTTTTGCTTCGGGCAATTTCCCTTCTCCCAGGGAGCTGGTTCCCCCGCCCCTCAGGTCCGAAAGGTGCCAGGTCTTCTGGATTCGAAGGCCCGAGGACGGCCTGTTGTCTGGCAAACTGTTTACCGATGGCTCTGCCATTTTCCCCTCGGACCCGCTCCTAAGAAGAGCAGGGTGGGCGGTGATCTCGGTCGACGACACTGGTGCCATGATCGCTGGAGCTTTCGGCCCCGTCCCTTGGGATGTTGCTCCTCTCCAGCTCGCCAAGGATGGCGAGGATTATGCGTATCGGATGCTCGGCCAGATCGCTATTAACCCCGAGGGAGTGTGGACCGATTGTGCAGCTACGATTTCCTGTGCGCGGTCGAGAGTTCGCTCCACGAGTGCCCGTTGTGGCCAGGCTCACATGTGGACCTCTGTGCATGCGGCCTTCGAGGATGGGCTGGTCGTCCACAAAACGAAGGCCCACTGCGCGGAGGCGGACATGGAGAGAGGGGTCACCACTCGTTGGGAGCGTAAGGCTAACGCCATTGCCGACGCCCTCTCGAAGCGAGGGGCAGGTATGCACCCTTCGGTCGATCAGGCCGCCCGTGAAATCGCTGGTCTAAGTCTCCTGGGGCGGGAGTTGGGCCAGTGGGCTGGGCGGCAGGGGATTCTGATGCGGGAGCGGGGGTGGGCGGACTCGGAGGGCCTGCCTGATAAGCGCTTGGTGCCTGGTTCAGGACCTCGCCAGGGCCGCACCCTTGAGCGCCCCATCCCCCCCGTGTCTGTGCGTTTCAGGGCAGTGTTGTCCGCCATTGCCCATTCGGGGCCGTGCGATCCCGAGCTTGCAATTCTGATGAGGCTGTCTCAGCATAACTTGCGAGTCTGCCATGTTTTCGATCAGACGGGAGTTTCCGTTGTCTCCGCCCCGCGTATTGTGTGTTGTATCTCGTGTGGTGCTTACGCGTGGGGCGGGGTCAGGGAGCTTGCCGTTCGAGAGTGTCATGGTCACAGTGCGGGGAAGGGGCTCAAGCAGCAGCGTTCACGTTTGCTCGCGGGTCTCTTTCCCAGGTGGCTGAATAAGTACAAAGGCTGGAGTGTTAGCTGTCTCGAGCGCCCCGTCCCAGGTGATCTCCTGAACTTGGCTAGGGCGATCCTGGACCGTCCCCAGGCGCGGGTGACGGCGCCTGCCGCCCGAGCCGTTTTCCCCAGGGGACCGCCATGGCAGGTGCCCATGGGGCGGGGCCCTCTCCTCGCCCGCTACGGCCTCACGGTGGACTCGCTCCCGTTCTGGGAGCAGGAGGCCGCCCGCCGGGGCGCGGGGGTGGAGGGGGATTTGGTTTAATGTGTCTCCGTTTTTATCCCAGCGGTCGGTATCTTGGACGCCGCCCGCCCTCGTCTTATCTTATCTTACCTCCTCCTCCTCTTCCTCCCCCTCCTCCTCCTCTCTTGTCACTCTCTCCCCTCCTCCTCTCTTGTCCCCCATCCCCCTCTCCTCCTCTTCTCCTCTTGCCCTCATCCTTCCCCGTCTCTCCTATTCTGGACACTTCGCGTAACTCCACCAGCCCATCCAGAAACGATGCCCAGGCGAGCTGCCCTGATCAGGTATATGGAGGAGCATGCAGTGGGAGGGTAAGCAGTCATACCCCAACAGGCCTCGGAAAAAAAAATAGCGAACACTCATGCCACATTCATCTGTGAACGCCTCCCCCTCCCCCCAATGTTCAAAGTTGGTGGTGGGTCTGATGAGTTGCACCTCGACCGCAGTCTCCCCCGCGCGTGTCAACCTTGAGTTTGGGGGGCAGGGGTGGTGTTCACTAAGTGCTTCCCTCTACCGAAGCGGGGGAGGATGGAAGGTAGAGGATGAGGGGGAGGAGGAGGAGGAGGAGGAGGAGGAGGAGGAGGAGGAGGAGGAGGAGAGGAGGAGGAGGAGGAGGAGAGGGAGGAGCCAGGAAGAGGAGGAGGAGGAGGAGGAGGAGGAAGGAGGAGGAGGAGGAGGAGGAGGAGGACAGGAGGAGGGGGGGGGGGGGGAGGGGAGAGGGAGGAGGAGGAGGAGGAGGGGGGAAGGGCAGGAGGAGAGGAGGAGGAGGAGGAGGAGGAGGAGGAGGAGGAGGAGGAGGAGGGAGGAGGAGGAGGAGGAGGAGGAGGGGAGGAGAGGGAGGAGGAGGAGGAGGAGGGAGGAAGGAGGAGGAGGAGGAGGAGGAACCCGGAGGAGGAGAGGAGGAGGAGAGGAGGAGAGGGGAGGAGGAGAGGAGGAGAGGGAAGAAAGAGCAGCCCCCTAAGAGGAGGGAGGAGGGAGGACAGAGGAGGAGGAGGTAGGAAGGAGGCAGGCGATGGAAGAGGGAGGTTAGGAGAGGAGGAGGAGGAGGAGGAGGAGGAGGAGGAGCGAGGTAGGGGAGCCGAGGAGGAGGAGGGTAGGGAGGAGGAGGAGAGGTAGAGGAGGAGGAGGAGGGAGGACGGAGGAGGAGGAGGAAGCCGAGCAACGTGAGTTTTTTGAGGGAGCGGGAGGAGGGAGGAGGAGGCGTGGGAGGAGGAGGAGATATGGAGCTGAGGAGGAGCTTGATGGCGGGGGCGCGGGAGGAGCGGAGGGGGAGCGAGTTTGAGAGGAGGAGGAGGAGGACGGAGGTGAGGAGGCCCGGCGGAGGAGGAGGAGAGGCGTAGGAGGAGGAGGAGGAGGAGGAGGAGGAGGAGGAGGAGGGCGGGGGGAGGGGGGGGAGGGGGGGGCTGGCGAGAGCGGGGGGAGGGGGGAGGGGGAGGGTGAGGGGAGGGTGGGAGGGGAGAGGGAAGGGGAGAGGGAGGGGGAGGGAGGACAAGCTAGGTGCGCTCGCGTCATATCTGACGTCCTACCCCTCCCTCCCATCCCTTACCATGGCGCTGATTTTCTCTATCCGCGGACGCGTGTCGTAGCGGACCTGTGGCTCCGCGCGCGCGTGCGTAGTGGGTGGTGGTGCACGTGCGTGCGTGCGTGCGTGCGTGTGTGCGTGGTTGTGGTGGTGCTGGTGCTGGTGCTGGTGCTGGTGCTGGTGCTGGTGCTGGTGCTGGTGCTGGTGCTGGTGCTGGTGCTGGTGCTCGTGCTGGTGGTGGTGCTGGTGCTGGTGGTGGTTGTGGTGGTGGTGGTGGTGGTGGTGGTGGTGGTGGTGGTGGTGGTGGTGGTGGTGGTGGTGCGGCGCGGTGGTGGCGGGCGGATGGGCGCGCGAGAAAGAGGCCCGCGCTGGGGCGAGAACGCCATCCTGAACGACGGAGGCCAAACACCGATCCGAAAATGAGGCCCACGCTGCAGCGGGAGCACGATTCGGAACGATTCGGGAGCAGAAATGAGGCCGGCGCCTCAGCGAGAGCATCATTAAAACAAAAAACGCAGGCGAAAACCCGTTTCCCAGGAATCCTGTGTGTAAAAAAACCGTACGCGGGGGGCGTTCGGCCCGAAAATGACGCCGGCGCCTCAGCGAGAGTCGTTTCCCGGGATTTCGCGGGCACCCTGTGTGTAAAAAACAGTACGCGGAGAATGCGCGGCCATCACCCGGACGCCATCAGGGGAAGAGGGAGAGTATTTTCATATTGAGTAATTGTGGAGGAAGGAGGGAGGAGAGGAGGAGGAGGAGGAGGAGGAGGAGATCAGAGGCCTCTTGGATGGCCCTCGGGGTCTCTTTGGATGCCTCTTGAGACCTTCTTGTGGTTTTGGGACGCCTTTGGGCATCTTGGCGGTCCCAGGGCCTGTTCGGGTGCCTCGGGGGAGCCTCTTGGGGCCTCTTGGGGGTCCCTTGGGAGCCTCTTGGGGGCTTCTTGGGGTTTCTCGGGGCCTCCTGGATACCTGTTGGGGTCCTCGGGAGCCTTGGGGACTATCTTGGGTCCATCTTGGGGGTGTTCGATTAAAGATGGGGGGTGTGCTCAATTAGCCCCCCCCCAGGAGGCCTTGGGAAAATAACTGATGTGTGCCTTCTCGCTGAGGCATTCTTGGACGCTCCAACGACCCGCGACCCCGCCCCATCAAGGTCCAGGGGAGGGGGCAGGGGGTGGAGAAAGGTAGTTGGACGAGGAAACTCCATAGACCACTCGCGCCCTAAAGGGCTGGTGGGATGTCTGTATTGTATGTGTCCCTCTGGGCCTCCTGAAGGACCCTCGTCGCCATGGCTGGCACCCCCTCGAATCCTGGTTGGGACTCGCCCCAGGAGAGGGCCATCGATGTGTTGTGTGTGTCTTCGAGTGGGAAAGGAGGAGCGGCGGCCAGACGTCCGTCCCGCAGGCCGGCTCCACGGTGCGCGAAGAGCGCACGGAGACGTGCGCAAAGTCCCTGGCACCCTGGACGCCCCCGGTGTGCTCGCCTCGGCTTGCCAGAGTGAGCGGGTGTGGTGCACCGGGCGCCTCCTGCGCCCCTCGGCATCGCTCGGACGTGTGCGCTTTTTCTCTTCGGCGAGGGCCACCGAGGAGCAGCCTTGATCGCTTAGCGAAAAAACCACGCACGAGACCGACAAAAGCACGGGGAGTGGACGCCCGAGCGATGGCGAGGCCCTGCGAGGGGCGGTCCAGGGGCCCTGCACACGGACCTCGCCGGCCCGAGCTGGGCTCCGAGTGCGGCCGGGCCCCGGAGGCGCCGGAGAGGCTCGCCGCAGCAGGCGGCGTCAACGGCATCGGCATCTCCGCGCACGCGGGGCAGGCTGCAGCAGCGTGGCCACGGAGCGCGCGCCGGCGCGTGGCCTGCCGCGGGCAGAGCACGCGCGGCCGGCGAAGGCCTTCCCTTCTCGGCGCCCTCCTCCCTCTGCGCCCTCGCCAGGCAACATGGGAGCCACTCAGACACATGAACGACAACTGCCGCGAGCTCATCGCGAAGGCGCCCGCGCGCAAGCCGGTCCGGCCATGCCTGCCCGATGCGAGGAGACAGAGGGCTACGGTAGCCTCGAGGGTTCAAAGTTCTGGCACATCTCATGCGGAGCTTGTGTTGGACGCTGCGTGGAGACACTGCCATGTGTTGGACGCTACGTGCTGGACGCTTCGTGTTGGACCTTGACCTGACACTGACCATGGTCAGTGTCAGGTCAAGGTCTACTCCACATCCTTCAATATGCACCTCCCCCGTGCCAACCTGTCCGACGCCCCTTGCCCGCCCCCCCACGCGCCCCAAACCCACCCCCTCTTGCTCCCCAACCTCCCCACGCCCCCCCAAGGACAGCGGTTTTCCACCCCCCCACGCGATCCACCCCCCCACGCTTCTTGAGAGACCTGGAGTACGCTCTGAGAGCACAAGAGCACTGTGAATGGCCAGATCCCCCACTCGGATCTCGCACTGCAGGGGTCCCAGCGGAGATCGAACGCTCTGGCGAAAAGAGTTCCGGGCCGGTTTCGGGAGGCCGCCGGGCTCCCCAGGTTCCCGCTTCCGGGCTCCTCGGGTTCCCGGCCGGCTGCTTCGGGGGCCGATTCGGCGGGCGGCGGGCTTCCCGGGCTTCCTTTTTCCGGGTCCCTGGCCGATGTTCTCATCGATCGGTCTCACGATCCGATCTCGTTGCCCACCTCCCTATCGATCTCACGATCGATTTCACAATCGATTCCATGATCGATCTCGCAGTCGCTGTCACTACAGATCGCACGAGCGACCTCACGATCGATCTCACTATCGATCTCACTGAACCGACTCCACTATCGGTCTAACGATCGACCTTACTATCGTCTACTATCGATCTCACTGTCGATCTCACAATCGATCTCAATATCCATAACACTATTTTTAAGACCATCCTCTGATTGGGGATTTCCTCAGGTGTATTTTCATTCGCCCGTGTCCACGCATCCAGAGGTAATGGTACACCGCGCAGACAGGCGAAACAAGCCGCGCAGGATATCATTCCCAGCGGGAAATATGGGTTGCCCGCTGTTTCCTGTACAGGACGCCGGTTGTTTGGCATCATTCGTCTGATTCCACCGAAGAGACAGCAGATGGCCCGAATGCTGCGTCAGCTCGAGACTGTCCGAGGATGGCGACACGATACGTCTTCGGAGAGAGGCCTCTTGGGTGCCTCGTGGGGTCTTCCTGGAAGGCTGCAAGGCCCGCCCCCCCCCCATCTGTGGGGGGAGGATGAGCCACAGAAGGATGAAGATGGAAGAAGAGGAGGAGGAGGAGGAGGAGGAGGAGGGAGGAGAGAAGAGGAGGGAGGAGGAAGGGGAGGAGGAGGAGGAGGAGGAGGAGGAGGAGGAGGAGGAGGAGGCAGGAGGAGGGGGAGGACCCCTCCCGCCCCCGGGGGTGGCCGGCCGCGCCTCCCGGGGCGCGGCGCGCCCCCCGTGCGAGGCGCGCGCCCTCTTCGCCTGGCGGCGGCCTGGGGCGGTCGTGCAGGCGCGGGCCGCGGGGCGCCGCGCGGGTGGCCGCGCGAAGGGCGCTGCCTTGGCATCGCTCCTCCTCCTCCTCCTCCTCTCCTCCTCTCCTCCTATCCTCCTCCTCCTCCTCCCCCTCCCCCTCCTCCTCCTTCTCCTCCTCCTCCTCCTCCTCCTCCTCCTCCTCCTCCTTCTGCTTACGCCGGCGGGCAGGCCAGGATACGGGCGCGGTCCCGGCCCGCCCATTCATATTTTCCGCGGGGGCACCTAGCCTGCGCGGACCGGTGGCTCAGCTACCGATCGCCTTGCCTCGCCTTGCCCCTGGCATCGCTCGGACGTGTGCCTTTTTCCTTCGGCGAGGGCCATCGAGGAGCATCCTTGATGAGTTGGCGAAAAAAACACGCACGGAACCGAACAAAAACACACAGGGAGTGGACGTCCGAGCGATGGCGAGCGTTGCCAAATACTTTCCAGATGTCTGAAGCATGCGTTACACATGTTTTGAAGCATGTAAAACACATGTTTTAAACAACATGTTCAGAACATGTGTCCGACGTTTTAAACACGATCAGTGGAGAGGCAGCACGTTGCCAAATCATTTCCAGATGTCTAAAGCATGTGTTAACACATGCTCAGAACATTTGTTGGTCTGCGGGGCGAGAGCGGACCTCTTCCGATACAAGCTAGGCGGGCTACGCACAGCTCTAATTGGGGAGACGGGGCACAGGCGGGCGGGGGCACAACATGTTCAAAGCATGTAAGACACATGTTTAAAACATGTTTAGAACATGTGTCCGACACTTTAAACACATGTTAACTTTCAGTGACAGGACTGTTCCGGTGCCCACTGTCGTGGCGTCCACGGTGCAGGCCGGGAGGTGCCCGCAGCAGGGCAGCTGCCGAGCCGCGCCTCGGGCGGTCGGGGTGCCCTGGCCTCGAGCCGCGGGTGCCCGAACGGCTGGTCCGGCTGTTGAGAGAGGAGGCTCTGGAGGTGGCCCGGGCTCGCATCTTTCGCCACCCACCAAACCACCCCAGCCCAATCCCCGAAGGCTCAGATTTACCCTCGATCTCCAGCATGGGGGGGTCGACAAAAACACATGTGGAACCCTTACCCCCTCCCAACCCGAAGTTCGGGTCTTCGGGTTGGGTTGGGGTGGTCTGGTAGGCAGTCAGTCCTGCTTGGCCACGCGTGAATGATCTTTCGCCGGAGTGGCTTCCGGTGCGGACCCGCAGGGGCCCCCTCAGGCAGGCCTGGGATGCGGACAGGTCGCTCTGGAGCGTTCCGGGGCGCTCTCGGAGTGCTCTGGAGCGTTCCGGCCGCGGCGCCCCGCACATCCTCTGGACCCGCTGGCTTCGTCTTGCGCATCCCCACCAACACTGGCCCGCGCGCTTGGACTTGGCCTCCCCTCGGCCCCCCACAGCCGCGCATCAGAGGTCGCGCTTGCCTGGGGTCACTCTTCCGTGCAGCCGATCTCCCGGCCTCCTTTCCCCTGGGCCCCCCTTGTGGCCCTGGAGAGGGGGGAAAAGGGAGGGAGAGGGGACGGGGGGAGGGGACGTAGTAGGCAGGGAGGGAGGGAGTAGGGAGGATGAGGAGGAGGATAGAGGAGGGGAGGGGGAGGAAGGAGGAAGGGAGGGGAGAGCGGGGAGGGGAGGTGGATGGAGGGAGGCAGGGAGGGAACGATAAGATGGAGGAGGGGGAGGAATGAGGCAGGAGGAGGGAAGGAGGGAGGGAAGTGGGGAGGAAGGGAACGGACGGTACATAGACAGTAAATTCGACCCCAAAAATTATTAGTGAGAGTGTGGCAATGGAGGGGGCTTGGGTGGACAGAAATACTCGAACCTCAAAACCATTACCCATGCTCAACTCAACATTGATTTCGGGGGCGGGGGGGTGATGAGCATCCTCCTCAAGTGTGTGAGGGTTCGACCATTGTGTCCATGTACTGGAGAGGAGGTGGATGGAAAGAGGGACAGGGAGGGAAAGTGAGGGATGGAGGAATTGAGGGAGGGAGGGACGAGGTTGGATGAAGCAAGGATGGGGGACAAGGGGTGAATGATTTTTTTCTGATTCATTGTTTTGCTGATCGGCGCGGGCCCTCGCACCCCTTCACCCCCTCCTGCCATGGAATAGATCTTGGTTGTTTTTGGCGCATGTTTCAAGCAGGTGGAGTCTCCCCCATAGGACGCACTATTGCAAACAGTCGCATTAAGCAGAGCTCTGGAGCCAGACCCCCCCTCCTCCTCCTCCTCCTCCTCCTCCTCCTCCTCCTCCTCCTCCTCCTCCTCCTCCTCCTCCTCCTCCTCCTCCGCCTCCTCCGCCTCCTCCTTCTCCTCCTCCTCCTCCTCCTCCTCCTCCTCCTCCTCCTCCTCTCCCGCCCAATGTCGAAGCGCCGAATCAGAAAACGTTCACTTAGGGAGAAGAGGGGAGGAGGAGGAGGAGGAGGAGGAGGAGGAGGAGGAGGAGGAGGAGGAACGGTTTGGGTGTTTGTCCCCCCCCTAGGGTTGGGCTCGCCTACGTGTTTCTTACCGGTTTTGTAGCAGGACGTTGCCTGGCCTCGGTTGTTGGGCTGCTTCCTCGTGACCTCGGCGCCGATTGCCCGCTCTTACTTTGCTAGGGCTGGGCTGTGCTGTGTTGGTTGTGCCATGATCTGCCGTGGTGCCAGTGCCAGCTAAATGTCACTCCGTTATATCGAGGCTGGCCACGCCAGGCTCGGACCTGCAGTGCCACAGTGTGCCGTGCTGGGCTAAGCAAAGTAGTTGTGCAGTGCTGGTCGATGCCGTGCTGTGCAGTGCTGCGTTGTCCCATATGATGATGTGCTAGGCTGCGCCACGCTACGCCACGATGCGCTATACCAGTCGGCGCTACGCAGCGCTGCAAGGCAATGGCATGCTGGGCGGTGCTATGCTACTGTGCATTACCATATCTTTCGATGTGTGTTGCATGGCACCTCATTGATGGCGCTCCTGCCCCTATCCAGGCCCCGAGGACCTTCACGGATCGAGTCGATTCGCAAGGTAGGGGTTTTAGCTGTATCTGTGTTCCGAGACAGGTGTTGTGTTTTCCATGACGTCAGACTTTGCGTCGGTCGGTCTCTTCGTTCCGTGGTCTCGTGATCTTTCGGCTCAAGTTTTTCTCATCCAGGCTGGCCCGCGGCATCTCGTAGCTTGACCCACCCTCTGATCCGGGCGTCGTGAAACAGACAACGATGGGCGCTGATTGGGATCGCTTCGGCGGTTCTGGGCCCTCACGGATCGATCGGGCTCAAAGAACCCCGCAGAAAGATGATGGCAAGAGTTTCAGTCGTGTTTGATCACGTGTCTGTCATGCTGACGTTTGTTTCCACGATGTCGGATCTCGGGGAGCCCAGCCCGTGCTTCGACATCCTGATGCTGTAGGAGCTACTGTCGACGGCCCCGGCCATGGCAGATACTCTCTTTGCACGATTGGTATTTCTTGCTCTCGTCGTGATCTTTTCTATCATCGGGGTTGCATATCCATTTGTAGCGATCAGGCGATTCGGCCGTCGAGTTATGTCTGCTGAGTGGTTTGTCCTTTCACAATGCTTCGCCGTTGGCCTTGTTTGTGGTGTTGCCTTGCTGCATGTTCTTGCGGATGCGCAAGAGTACCTCGAAAAGGTCAGTGATTTCCCAGTTGCGAACGCGGTTTGTCTATCTGATTGCTTGCGGCAGGCTCCGCTATCGCGCTCGCGCAGAAGCGCAGCAGGAAGAAGGCTGAGCTTACGATCCGCTCCAGTTCAGCGCCCTGTCTGAAGTGATTCGGCCCCGAACCACCGTCGTCTCAACCGCAGCATTATTATCTTCTTCCCTCCCTTTCCTCCTCCATCTCACCCCGCATGATGAGGGATGAGTCATATCTTCATCCTACTCCATCACTCCTCAAGATGTGGAGAAGGGATGCTTCATCCTTTTTCTGTACCTTGAAGGCATATTGTAGGATTAGTGGGGGTCTCTATAGGGGGTCTCTTTGGGCCTTTTGTTCAAGAGGCTCGAAACATCCTGGGGATGTCTGGGTGGCTCTGAGGGCTGTCTTGGGGCCCTCTTGATGTTGTCTTTGGGCTCTCGGGCAGCCTGGAGGCCGTCTTAAGGCCGTCTTGGAGCGGGGGGAGGGGGTGCCCTTGGAAAACCACGAAACGTAACTAGACAACCAACAAGAATTCTGACACTTCACTACTGTCCAAGCGCCGTAGCGGATTTGGCTGCTTCTTGAATGTCAGTCTCAACCGGATGGCAATCCTTCTTGTGGCGAACCGCAAATGTGGAACTGCTTGTCAGGCGGACTTGAGTTCAGTAAGCAGGTCTTCTGGATCACCGATGCTGGGTGAGCGTCCATTAAGTGGTGTGTCACTCCCGTCTGCTCACTCTACTGTCTCAGTCCACCACGGCCATGTGCACCAGCATTTGCTCGTTGATCCTTCTCTCGCGAATGACCTGATGACTCGCTATAAGGCATACCTTATGGAGCTTGCCATTGCAGTTCACTCAGTGCTTGTCGGCTTGGGCATCGGCATTATCACAAAGAGCTCTAGCGCCGTAATTACATTAGGCATTGCATTATGTTTCCACCAGCTCTTCGAAGGCGTGGCATTGGGAATGGTTGGCGTAAATGCTGGGTTGAAAGGGCACGGAGTTCTGATTATGATTCTCATGTTCGTGGCTAGCTGTCCGTTGGGCATTGTGCTTGGAATACATCCAGCTGCCTGCGGCAAGCCCAGCCCCCGTGCCAGCGCAGCGCTCAGCGTGGGCACACTTCAAGCATCGGCGAGAAGGCCGTAACACGTGGCAGTCCTAATCTTTATTCCTTGAGGGGATCTGATCTCGTGGGACTATCTGGGCCGTCTTGGGGCTGTCTTGGGCTCCTCTGGGACCTCTTGGGGTTCTCTTGGGACCCTCTTGGGCTGTCTGGGGCTCCTCTTGGACCGTTTTGGCCCTGCCTTGGGCCGTCTGGGGCTTGTCTCGGCAGTCTAGAGAGTTCTTTGGGGCTGTTCTTAGGGCCTCTTGCAACTCTCTCGGGTCGTCTCGGTGCAGGGATCCTGGGCGCTTCCTTGGCCGTCTTGGGGGCCTCTTGGGGTTGTTCTGGGCCTTCCCGGGGCCCTCATTCGAGTCATTTGACCTCTCTTGGGCTTCTCTGCGACCCTCTTGAAACCACGTTGGGCCGAGATGCCTGGGGCGCGCAAAATCTTCGAAGGCCGGAAGACATCTTTGATCGTTCGGACGATCTTGGCTTCTTGCAAGCCTCTTGGCCTTTTCTCTGGTGTCTTGGGAGGCCTCTTGGGGTTTCTGTGGCGTACTTCTGGGTCTTACCCGGGGGTGTCGGGTGCTTGTTGATGCCTCCGGGGTCTTTTTGGAAGCCGTGGAGAGCCTTGGAGAGCGTTCCCAAGGAGGCTTCGGATCACCCAGAATGCTTGGGGAGAGGGAGGTGGTGTAAGCACCACTGCGGCGATCACCACCCACCAAACCATCCCAACCCAACCCGAAGGCCTCAATTTGGCCTCCATTTCCAGTGGGGGGGGTCGGGGAACATTGAAAAAACACGGGTGGAACCCTTACCCCCCCCAACCCGAACTTCGGGTCTTCGGGTTGGGTTGGGGTGGTCTGGTAGGTAGTCAGGCGAACGGACAACGCACACCCATACCCGCATGGGGGACGGAGGGGGCCATGGGTGCGTATCGTCGGATGGGGGTCCCCGCTCGAGCGGGAGATGTCCACAGGGTCTGGCAACCCGCACGAGTACCCGAAGCCGGTCCTCCTCCCTCCGACCTTTCTTGGTATGGGTGGGTGTTGTTCGTTCGTCAACTGTGTGGGTATGATGGGGAAGTGCGTTCAGAAGACTCACATGGCAGAAAACCTACCAGGCAGTCTTTGGCATTCTACCGCACCACGACGTGCCGGGCGGCATGGCGGCGGACGTCGAGTCGAGCCTTGACAAGCAGGCAGCTACTACGAGTTGGATGCTCGGCTCCTTGAACGCCCTGGCTGCTGGAACTTTACTTGAAATTGGTCTTGTGGAGCTACTGCCAGAATCCTTCGGGCACAGCGATGCCAGCCAGTGCCGCAAGGATGATAGCGAGGAGGGGTCCTCGTATTGTAAGGAGTTTGCCCGCCTATTCTGGCTTTCTGCTGGAGGTGGTGTCATGGTGTTCTTGGCTATCTGGGCTTGATCTATGAATCCACATGGGAAGAAGGGATTCTGCCATAATGAATTACATGGGTTTGGCCAGTATTGCGCATGACACCAAGGAGAACTCTTAGCAGCACGCCTTCTGTTAATATAGAGAAGATGCGGCGGATCAAACGAGCTTGCCCGCGCTCTGATGCCATCAAGATGCACAGTTCGTCCTTCCCATACGATGGCTTGATGAGCGCATATAATTTGAGGGGTGTTGTATTCAGCGGTATGCCACACCAGAGGCGCCCGTGAAAAGGACAGTACTTTCGGAGCCAGTGACCATGATATGTTCAGATCAGCCTCTAATGGGTCTCAACAGGACGAGGAGGCGGATAACTGGGGGAGGAAGGGACGAGTAACAGCACTTGGGAGGAGAGAGTAGCGCCTTCTACTGGCAGAGGTAAGGGCGACATAGTTGAGAGATTATTTGGTAATTAGCCTGTGTCTGGTTGCATTGTGTTGTCGCCAGTGTTGATGCCAGTGGTTGCCTGTTTGCTCTGTTTGCTTGTCTTGGTGTGCTTGTCGTGTCGGATGTTTGCTGTTGCCGGTCTGTCGATGTGATCTTCCTGTTGTGCCAGAGAGAGGAGGGCGAGGAGAATGAGGGTGCTGATGGGGAGGAGGAGCGGCCTCGAAACAAGGGGGATGCCACGGAACCAGTTCGAATACAGCTTGGTCAGCGTGGGGCTCGTCGTGGGGCCTCCCGTGGGCCTCCTGGGGCGGAAGACTCCAAGTTTCGGTTCGCGTCTCTCGAGCCCTTCTCGGGGCTGTCTCTGGGCCCTCGGGGGCAGTCTCGGGCGCCCTCCTCGGGGCCGTCTTGGAGCCCTCTTGGGCTGTGTTGGGGCCCTCCTGGGAGCCTCTTGGACCGTCTTGGGGCGGTCCTGGGGGCTTCTTGGGCTGTCTTGGAGCGTCGCGAGCCCGAAACGTCGAGGACCCAAAAATCACAGAAAAAACAATGGACAATTTATCATTGTGGCCTCTCAGAGCCTTCTTGGAAGACTCATTGGGGCTCTCTTGGGCGTCTCGGAAACCTCTTGCGCCGTCTTGGGACCATCTTGGGCGTCTGGGTGCGATCTTTGGGAGTCTCGGGGCCCTCTAGGACCGCG
>CAUYUJ010010369.1:381402-383902 GCA_963575745.1 Prorocentrum cordatum | reverse complement strand
GCAAAAGTGTAAGACCCAATGCGCGCGGCGCCAAGGCGAGAGCCTCATTTTGAACCCCCCCGCCCTCCATCCCCGAAGCTGCTGCAGATTCCAAGCTTCTGGCCGAGGAATTCTAAAGCGAAGCGCCTGGTCCGCCCTACCGACACGTCTCGGGGCGCGACAGGGAGGAGTTATGTATAACGAAGAGGGTGAAGGAGGAGAAGGAGGAGGAGAAGAGGAGGAGAAGAGGAGCAGGAGGTGGAGAAGGATAAGGGATCCTCGACTCCAGATCCTCGAGCTTCGAGGAGGAGGACGAGGAGGACGAGGAGGAGGAGGAGGAGGAGGAGGAGGAGGAGGGGGAGGAGGAGGGGGCGGGGTCTGGTGCTGGGGCCGCGGAGCGCGAGGCACGAGGGCGCCGAGGAGGAGCGAGGAGCGAGGGCGGGCAGGGCGCCGGGGAGGAGCGCGACGACGGCCCAGGCCCCGCCTGCGGCCGCCACGCCGGCCCCGCTCGCGGCGCCCGCCCCGCGGCCTGCGCCGGCGCCCGCGCCGGCGGCGGCCGAGGAGGGGCCCTGCCGCCCCCCGCGGGCACGGCGCGGGTTCGGGCCGAACGAAGGGGGCCCAGAGGTCCAACGCATTGAGAAAAAATCAGGGCGGAGTTTTTTCTGGCAAGTTTCTGCCCCTGGGGGCCCTCGCCGGGCCTCGGGGCCGTCCAAAAACGACCCAGGATGAAAAGCCGGTCCTGGGGAAGGGGTCGAGACTTCCGGGGGCCGCGCCTTGAAAAAAGCACGACGTCGGATCTCTGGGGGGGGATGGGGAGAGGGGGGGGTTACGAAGGCTGCCGCGTGCAGCTGCTTTCGGCCCCGCCGCCGCGCCCATGTCTCGATGCAGGGGCGCCTCCCAGCGCTGGGAGGCGCCGGGGAAAGCAGCTACGGGAGCCGATTCTCAAACCCCCCCTTTGCTATCCCCCCCTTTCGCCCGGCCCGACAGGAGGAGCAGGGGGAGCATGAGGAGGGGGAGGAGAGGGAGGGGAGCAGGAGCAGGGAGGAGCAGGAGGAGCAGGAGGAGCAGGAGGAGCAGGAGGAGCAGGAGGAGCAGGAGGAGCAGGAGGAGCAGGAGGAGCAGGAGGAGCAGGAGGAGCAGGAGGAGCAGGAGGAGCAGGAGGAGCAGGGAGGAGGGGGAGGAGGGGGAGGAGGGGGGGGGGAAAGCCGATGGCGGGGAGCTCGTTTCCCCCCGGGTGCAAGGGCGGGGCGGCCTCGGGCCGCCGGCTGCGCCGCGGCCCGGCCAGCGGCAGTGGCCACACGTGCTTCGGGTTGGCCATCAAGATCTCACGCTTAAGTCGGGCGTGTCCCTCTACAGGGGGAATATCCAAAAATAGTCAAAAAATAATCCGGGGACGATTTTTGGACCTTTCGTGAGCATTGGGGGGGGCATTTTGGGGTATTTTCTATTCTTCTCCCATGTGGAAATCTACGCGCGGACCATCGCCGTTTACGGCTGGGTCATCGAGATCCACGTGTGGATCGTCAGTAGCGATGCGAACATCCCCATTTGGAGACGTGCCAGCAGCAACGCCGATAATCAGAGCGCAACCCGCTCTTTGGTGTATGGGGTACCACGTCGTACATGGACGTCAACCAAATCCCGTTGCTCTTCAGAAGTAGGACGACGCATTCGACAGCTGTTACAAGACCGGACACGACATGTACGACATTAAACACGGCGAGGAAGGAATATGTGTTGTACGAGAGCACGCGTGGGAGACGAGGGAAAACGTGCCGTGCGACAACACGCGCGGACGAGGTGTTGTACGAGAACATTTGGCGTTAAGAGAACAGCAGATACAGCATATCGCCGTGGAGGTCCCACTGAAGCCGCATTTCCACCGGTACGCCGCCGCGTAGCTGCAGAAGCCCACCGTCGAGCACGATGCCCACGAGTGCGACCGCAGCGGCAGCTTCGGCAATGGCAGCTACGGCAGCGACGGGTCACAAGCCGAGCTACGCGGGCACCGAGGTGACCTTCGAGGGCCAGCAGCCGAGCTGCGAGAGCCACCTGCCGAATCACGAAGACCACGAGCCGAGCTTCACGAGCTGCGCACGGGCAGCACACTTCCGAGGGCCACAGAGCAAGCTCAGCCACAGCGGGGCCACCAACGAGACTGCGAGGGCCCCCCGGTTGCGCTTCGAGGGCAGCCGGCCGAGGCACGAGGGCCGCCGGCAGAGCCACGAGGGACGTCGAGCTTCGCGGGCAACGGGACGGGAAAAACCCTTCGAGGGCCACCCAGGCGAGAGCTGCGAGGAGCACGGGCGCAGCAGCGAGGAGCCGTCGGCGGGGCCTCGGGGGACACGCCGGCAGCCGCGCGGCGGCCGGCAGCGGAGGTGCGAGAGCGCCACGGGCAGAGAGCTGCGGCGGAAACGGCGCGGGGCTCCGAGCGTTCGCGGCCGAGGCGCGCGCGCGGGGGTCAACCCGCGGGGCTCCGAGGCCGGCAGAAGTGCGAGGGCCACGAGGTGAGCTCCGAGGG
>CAUYUJ010010369.1:338902-376402 GCA_963575745.1 Prorocentrum cordatum | reverse complement strand
GGAACAGCACCCTGCCAGACCTGGGCGTCAGACGAGCGGCCTGGCTCCGTCGGCCGCGGCCCAGGCCTAGGATCGAGAGCGTGCTGCGCGCGTGCTCCCGCCCGCCGACGGCGTCGCCGGGCCGCGTGGGCGCAGAAGCGGCCCGGGAGTGCCGAGCGCAGCGGCGAGAGCGCCGGCGCTGCCTGGCGGGCCAGGGGGGGGGGGCCGCGGCGGCGGCGGGGCGCCCGGGGCGGCGGCGGGCGTCTGGGTGGCCGCCGCAGAGCAGGCGGCCCCCCGAGGGCCACGGGCCCCACGACTCTGCGCCGCGCGCGGGCCCCAAGGGGCCCTCCAGGGGATGAGAAGGGAGCCGCTCCCCAGGGGGATGCCCCGGGGTCTGGGGCCCGTGTCCTTGCGAGGCGAAGAGAGCGCAGGAGGGAGGGCACTCGCCGCGCCAGCACCAGCAGCGGCCGCCCGTGACCCAGGTGGCGGCGGGGAGGCGGGAAGGCACAGCCTGGGGCGACGGGCGGCCAGGGTCGTCCAGGAGCCAGGAGAGGCGCGCCGCAGGCGAGGACACCGGGTGGAGACCGGGAGGCGCCGCGGGCGGGGTCCGCGCAGCCAGGGACGCGCCGCCGGGCCCCGCCAGGGCGGCGGAGAGCCGCAGGCACGATCGCACGGCAGGTGGCGGCGCGGTCGCGTAGCCAGCGGGAGGCGGGCCGCGGCGGCCGACGTCGGCCGGGAGGCGGCCGAGGTGGGGCCAGGCCTCACCACACTTCCAGGGCAGGTGGGGGTCCCACGGACAGTGTGCTGCTGCAGGCGAGGGCGTCTGGGGGAAGCACACAGTCCACGGGCGACCATCGCAGCGTGCGCCGGGCAACGCACGTGGTCGCGGCGGCCACTTGACATGGCTGGCCAGCACGCCGCACCGGAGCCCGCGTGGCCGCTTGTGGGCGTCTGGCCCTCCCCAGTCTCCAGCGCGTTTGCCTCCGCCGCCCTTGCCCTTAGAGGTCGGTGCTGAAGGCCCTGCAACTGACACTGCTGCCCTTGCCGCCCTGGCCTGTCCTGGAATCGTGCATGCAGCCCAGCTCAGCCCACCTGGATGCCCTCGTGCTGGGCCCAGGCGGTGATATCGTGGCCAGCACGGGCCACGTTGTGTAGGAGCCGCGCGCGCGCCCAGCCGGCACGACACATGCGCAGACATGCTGTCGTTTCAATGCTTTTGGCTTGGGCCAGCCCCCGGGGCCTCTAAGACGGCCCACGATGCCCCCCAGGAGGGCTCCAGCGTGGCCCCCTGGGACCATCTTGGGGCATGTTGGAAGTCTTTGCCCCCTCACCACGCTTGCGAGGTCTCTGGAGAAGTCACGCCGTGATCTTCGAGAGCGCCCGTGAATTCTGGAAATCCGGGGGCTGGGACCTTTGAATGCAGCTTCTATGCTCAATGTTGAAGATTCTCAAGAGTCTTGGGACACTTCATTCAGTGCCTCTGACGCGGTGGCGGATATTGTAGAGTGTCTCCCCAGGTGCGTCCGGAAAGACCACCCCAAGGTGTCCGGGGGCGTTTTGACGTTTTCCCTCACCGTCTTGAGACCCTCGAAGCCTGCATGAGGGCGGACCCTCGAAGCCTGTGTGGAGGTGTGAGTCCTCCCGCGGGGGCGCGAAGATGACTGCGCTCTGCGCTCTGCGCTTCGCGTCACGCCGTCTGGGCCGAAGGGGTGGGCGGAGGACAGGCAGCACGTGAGGCGGACAGCTCGTTCCCCTGGGCCAGCCGCAACTGAGGGAGCTGTGGTCCTTGAACCTCCCTTGGGGGCGGACCACCAGGAGGCCTTGCCATCCCTGGGGGGCCTACGACCTGCCAAAGTGTCGCCACTTTCGAGGGCTGCTGGGGGGTGCAGCGAAGTGACGTCTGACGCGGATCACCAGGAGACCTCGCCATCCTTGTGGGGCTGCGATCTGCGGAATCGTCACCATTTTCTTGGGCTGCTGCGGGGTGCAGCGGCGCAACGTCTCACGCGGACCACCAGGAGACCTCGCCACCCCTGGGGTCCAGCGGAGTGACGCCTTTTTCTGTTACCTGGGGGTTGTTTCGAGTTCTATGGTCGCAAGAAGCAGAGAAGCTGGCGAGCGAGCTAGGCCTCGCTTGCTGCTTGCACTAACTATAAGAAGGTTTAATCATTGCTTCGAGCGCCGCGGCGACATGGCGCAGGCAGCGCTGTATCTTTAGCGTACTACCGACATACGCAGCTCTCTTCGGTCTCTTCCCGTTACTTTTGTCGTCGTCCTCTGCTTTCTGCCACCTTCCCTTTGTTGCTGCCGCGCTGAGGGTTCGGCTTCCCACGCGTCTTTCTCTTGCCCTTCGTTCCCGCCCCCATGTCCTCCTCAAGCTTGGGCCCTCGTTCCTCGTCCTTCTGTCGTTGTCCTGTGAATCGTGCCGCGTGAGCGAATCCCGTGTGGCTTGCAGAATATGTGTGTATATATATGTATATATATATATATATATATATATATATATATATATATATAACGGCGCCAGCACTACCATTATCCGGGCAAATTTGAAGCAACTCCTCTTGCCATTTGATGCAAATGGGCTGGGTACGTCACAGGGTAATTCCTGACACCTATATATATATGTACATATATATATATACACAACACTCCAGTGGCGCTTCGCGCCATGCACCTTGGTCCTTTGGTTGGCAGGCGGAATGGCAGGAAGGTCAGGCCGACAATTTAGCGATATCTCCTTGTTGCCTTTTCCGGCATTGCTGGTATCATAATGTTATTCGCTATCCTTCCTCCATGCTTCTTGTTCCTTATTCTCGCCATACCCTGCGCATTCTCCCCATCCTTCTCAGCTCTTTCTGCGGAAGCCCCTCCTTGGAGAGCCTCTAGGGGCCTCACACAAGTTTTTCAGGTTTTCTTAAGGCCTTCTGGAGGCCTCCTGGGCGTGTCCTGGGGGCCTCTGGGGACTTCCTCGGGCCACCCTGCCTCCAACCGCGGTCTCCCCGAAGGACCAGGTCACCATTTGGTATGCTTCGGAGGGGGTCTTGGGGCCATCTTGGGCCGCCATTGGGCTCTTTTAGGGCCATCTTGGACCCCTGTTGTGCCGTTTTGGGGCTCTCTTAGACTGCCTGGAAGCCCTTTCGGATGGTTGCGGGGCGATTTGGGAGCCCAGACGCCCACAAGACCGCCGTCTTGGAGCGTCGGGAACCCCCAAATCCACCAAAAACCTAGAAAAAGCATTGATGTTTGCCTCTTTGGGCCTTCTTGGGAGTGCTCTTAGAGGCCTCTTGGGACGTTTTGGAGCGATATTTGGGGGTATGACAGCTTCTTGGGGGTCGTCGTGGACCGTATTGGGGCTCTCTAGGCTCGTTTCGGAAGCGCGCCGGAACGCCTGGGACCCGTTTGGGGCCGTCTTCGGGCTCTCGCTAGGTTCTCCCGGGTCGTCTGAAGGGTTGCCCAGATGCCCGGGGAGGGCCCAAAATCGTTCGGGGGGGGGCGGTTTCCGGCGCCCCCGGCCCAATGAAGAAATATGAATAGGAACGTTTGTATGTATGTATGCATGTATGTTTGTATGTTTGTGTGTTTGTATGTTTGTATGTATGTATGTATGTCTGTCTGTCTGTATGCCTGTATGTATGTCTGTATGTATGTATGTATATGTGTATGCATGTATGCATGCATTACATATGCATGTATACATTTATGTAGATATACACATATGTGTGTCTGGATGCATGCATGCATGCATGCATGCATGCATGCATGCATGCATGCATACATGTATGTATGTATGCATGCATGTATGTATGTACGTAGGTGTGTACTTGTTGTATGTATGTTTGTGTGCATGCATGTACGTATGCATGCATGCATGCATGCATGTATTAATGTATGCATGTATGCTTGTATGCTTGTATGTATGTATGTTTGTATGCATGGATGTATGTATGTATGCATGTATGTGTGTGTATGTATGTATGTATGTATGTATGTATGTATGTATGTATGTATGTATGGATGTATGTGTGTATGTATGTATGCATGTATGTATGTATATATGTATGTATGTTTGTATGTATGTATGTATGTATGTATGTATGGATGCATGTACGTACGTACGTACGTATGTATGCATGCATGTATGTATGTATGTGTGGATGTGTGTATGCATGCAGGCATGTATGCATGTATGTATGTATGCATGCATGCATGCATGTATGCATGTATGTATGTATGTATGTATGTATGTATGTATGTATGTATGTATGTATGTGTGTATGTATGGATGTAGGTATATATATAGCTATGTATGTATGTAGTTATGCATGTATGTATGCATTCATGTATGTATGTATGCATGCATGCATGCATGTATGTATGTATGTATGCATGTATGTATGTATAGCGTGTTCCCGACCAATTTGAGGTGTTGGGTCTTTGTTTTGAAGAGAGCGCCCCGCGTCCCTCACCTCCTCTTCCCGCTCATCCCTCCTTCCACCCCTGCGTCCCCCCCCGCATGATTCTGTTCCGGCACACCCCTCACCAGGATCGTGGCCACATAGGGTGTTCCACCGAAAGTCTTGGTGGCACCGCCCGCATGCGTCCCCGCCACCTGTTTCGGCACACCGTTCGCACGTTTCGTGGCCCCACAGGCCGCGTCCCCGCCACCCACCTCGGCACACCCCTCACGAGGATCGTGGCCCCATACGGTGCTCAATCGAAGGTCCCAGTGACATCGTTCGCATGCGTCCCCGCCATTGATTTCGGCGCACCCGTCGTAGGCTTCGTGGCCCCATGGGGAGCTCCACCGAATGTTTCAGTGGCACCGTCCGCATGCGTCCCACGCAATCATTTCGGCTCCCCCCCCCACGTTTCGTGGCCACATGGGGAGCTCCACCGAAGGTCCCAGTGGCACCGTCCGCGTGCGTCCCCACCACCCACTTCGGCACACCCCTCACACGCTTCGTGGCCCCATAGGAAGCTCCACCGAAGGTCCCAAAGGCACCGTCCGCATGCGTCCCCGTCGCCCTTTTCCAGCACACCCGTCACTCGCTTCGTGGCCCCATGGGGAGCTCCATCGAAGGTGCCAGTGGCACCTCTCAGATGCACTCCCGCCGCCCAAGTCGGCACACCCCTCACGTTTCGGGGCCCCATACGGAGCCCCACCGGAAGTCCCAGTGGCAACGTCCGCATACGTCCACGCCACCAATTTTCGGCATACCCGCCGCACGTCTTGTGGCCCCATCAGGAACTCCACCGAAGGTCCCAGTGGCATCGTCCGCATGCGTCCCCGCCACCCCGTTCGGCACACCCCTCACAGGCTTCGTGGCCCCATGGGAAGCTCCACCGAAGGTCCCAGTGGCACCGTCCGCAGGCGTCCCCGCCACTCATTTCGGCACACGCCTCACACGCTTCGTAGACTCATCGGGAGCTGCAACAAAGGTCCCAATGGCACCGTCCGCATGCGTCCCCGCCACCCATTTTCGGCATACCTGTCACACGTTCGTGGTCCCATACGGAGCTACACCGAAGGTCCCAGAGGCACCGTCCGCATGCGTCCCAGGCAATCATTTCGGCACACCCCTCCCGCGTTTCGTGGCCTTATGGGGAGCTCCTCCAAAGGTCCCAGTGGCACCCTTTGCACGCGTCCCCGTCACCGATTTCGGCATACCCCTCAGACGTTTTGTGGCCCCATAGGGAGCTCCACCGAAGGTCCCAAAGGCACCGTTCGCATGCGTCCCTGACGCCCAATTCGGCAGACACATACACACACACTCACTCACACACACACACACACACACACACACACACACACACACACACACACACACACACACACACACACACACACACACACACACACACACACACACACACACACACACACACACACACACACGCATACACGCACACACACACAAAACAGACACACACACAAAACAGACACACTGACACACATACACACACAGACACACACGCACGCACGCACGCACGCACGCGCACGCGCACGCGCAGACACACACAGACACAGACTCAGTCACAGACACAAACACAGATACAGGTATAGACGCAGACACAGACACAAGACACAAGACACAAGACACAATGCACAAGACACAAGACACACAAACATACACAACTATACATACACCGCACGATTCGTGGCACCATAGAGAGCTCCACCGAAGACGATGCCCACACCTTCGTTACCCACAGCTGCATATGGTTGTATCGTTCGCCGGGCTAATTTACCAGATGCGCATGCGCAGGCCGTACTTTTGGCAGTGGAGCTCACCACATGGACGGCTCCTGAATGGCATCCCACTCAGTCAGGTTTGCACCCTTCTTACCAGACCTCAGCTGCTCCGCCCTTGTGTGGCCGTGGCGAGCCTCGGCTTCCGCACGCCCTGCCCGCCCTGCCGGAACGGCTCATGGATTTTGCGCTGCTTCCCGTTTCGTGCGTGCCCAGTTGTGCTTGTACAGCTCGTGTCTAGTGCCATCCGCCGTTCGGCCGCATCAGGCATCTCGTTTTTTTTTTGTCCCCCCTCCCTGTCGCTCTCTCCTTTTCTGTTCTTCTTTCCGTTTCGCACGCGGCACGCTCGCTCACTCTGTGGGTCACAATTCAGCGCATGTGCTTGCTAGCGCAGGTCGGTTCGCGTGGTGCTCCGGTTTGCCTGGCGACATTGGTTCGTAATTACAGCGGTCGAGGCCGAATCGGCTGAAGCTTTGTGGTCACGCTCCCTCTTCCGACCAGAAAAATGTGACAAAACTCCGGATACAACGACGCACAGGACCAGGGGGTGAGGAACACAGCTCCTACAGTTGTGGTTGGTCGTTTCCTCAGCCCTCCCAGAACGTTCCAGGCGGCTCCGATGTGGCCCGGACTCCCGATGTGCCTTCTGGATTCGCTGGCCTTCAGAGATCTTATCGAGCTCGACCTCCTGACCTCTCCTAGTGAACAGCAGTCTGGCCAGGACCACGAGGCGGGAGGATCCCGCCACTGGCGACGAGTGCCCGCTGGGAGGCCAAGGAGATGCCACTTCCCGCGAGGAGGAGAACGTGAACCTCCAACACGCCGTGTTTGCCGTTCTATGGGAACAAAAAGTGACATAAACATAACAACTCGGGGGTCCGCGCGGATTTCTCGGATCGGCGCTGGAACCCCCTCCCTGGCGCGCGGAGCGCGCCAGGGGCGGCGCCGGAGGCGCCGCCGGGGAGCCCCGGCGCCGATCCGAGAAATCCGCGCGGACCTCCGAGTTTTTATGTTTATGCCACTTTTTGTTCCCCGACGCTCCCCGCCCTCCGGTTTTCTTGGGTCCCTGTTTTGGCTCGCAGCGCCGCGCGTCCCCTCCGTGCCCTCGCCCACTTCGGTACACCCCTCGCGCAGATCGCAGGGCCCCGTGCGGAGCGCCACCCGCGGTCCTCCGTGGGCGCAGACGAGTGCGGGCCCGCGCCCCTCTCGGCGCACCCCTCGCGCAGACCGTGGCCGAGCGGAGATCTCCGCCTGCGGCCTCGCTGGGCGCGCTCGCACGGGCCCCCCCCTCGCGCGGATCTCGTGGCCCGTGTCCCCACGGGGCAGGCAGCCTGCGGCTTGTGTGGGCGTGCTCCCAAGCGGGCCTCGGCCCATCTCGGCACACTCCTCACGCGGACTCTGGCCTCACAGGGCCTGCTTGGCATCGCTCGGACGTGTGCATTTTTTCTCGGCGAGGACCATCGAGGAGCATCTTTGATCATTCAGCGAAAAATGCACGCACGAACTCGAAAAATGCACGGGGAATAGACGTCCGAGCGATGGCGAGAGGGGGCTCAACGCGTTTCTGCAGAAGCACCTGCGCAGAGTTGGGCCATTCGCCAGGCCAGTGACTCCAGACGTGGGCCAGCTGGAGCTCTCGACCCCCATCCCTGGGGCCAGTTTTGCGTCGCGGGCCGTTTCTGTTGTCCCCGGGGCCCGGAAGCAGCCCTGGGAACGCCGACGTTACCACAACACCGCCGCATGCAATCGTTTTCATTCGACAGCGCATGTGTGAAAGGGTTTGATGTATATCTAGATTCCAGCATGCGAACAAGTGCCGTTGGTGTGCCGTGCCGCGACCGCGTGCCGTGCCGCGATGGCCGTGCCGCGATGGCCGTGCCGTGCCGTGCCCTCCTTGCTGTGCCCTGCCGCGTGCTGTGCCTGGACTCGAGAACGCGAAAGGTGACGCGTTGCCGTGCCACGCCGTTCCTAGACTCTAGAGTTCGAGGCATGCTCGGCACCGTGCCGTCCCCGCGTGCCGTGCCGGCTGTGCCGTGCCGGCTGTGCCGTGCCTAGGTTCGAGAACTTGGCGAACATGCCGTGGTGTGCATGCGCGCCGTGCCATGCCTGCCGTGACGCCTGGAGGAGGAGGAGGTGGAGGAGGAGGAGCTGCAGAAACAAAAACAGGAGGAGGATCCAGACGTCGTCAATTGAATTCCCGACATAAACACGTACGCGGAAGTGGCGCAGTGGCAGCATGGGCCGCTCCGCTGGAATCTTCTTGCGGCTTGCGCGCATGGGTGTGCGCGCGGGGGCCCATGACTGAAGCGACACGAGACAGGAAACGAGGAGGAGGAGGAGGAGGAGGAGGAGGAGGAGGAGCAGGAGGAGCAGGAGGAGCAGGAGGAGGAGCAGGAGCAGGAGCAGGAGCAGGAGCAGGAGCAGGAGCAGGAGCAGGAGGAAGAGGAGGACGAAAAAGGAGGAAGAGGTGGAGGAGGAGGAGGAGGAGGAGGAGGAGGAGGAGGAGGAGGACTAGGAAAGCCGCCGCAGCATTCCCTCGCCATGCTCAGGGGGCGAGGGGGGGGGGGGAGGCGAGGAGGCGGGCAAGCGGGGCCTCCGGGCCCGCCGCGGGGGCCCCTCGCACGGGCCCGCCCTCGCGCCGTGCCCCCGCGCGGCCCGCCCGCCCGAGGAGCAGAGGAGACCCGCGCAGCTGCGCGCCCCTGGCCCGGGGCCTCGGCAGCCCGCGCGCCGGGCGGGGGGCGGGGGGGGGGCGGCAAAGAGGGGGGTGATGCAGGCCTCGGGAGAAAAAATATGGCGAACACTCATGCCACATTCGTCTGTGAACGCCTCCCCCTCCCCCCAGTGTTCAAAGTTGGCGGTGGGTCTGATGAGTTGCACCTCGACCGCAGTCTCCCCCCCGCTTGCCAACTTTGAGTTTGGGGGGCAGGGGGGGGTGTTCACTAATTGTTTCCCTCTACCGTGACGAGGGGGGGGATATCATGGCGTGGGCCACGATAGTTCCCCAGATCTCATAGCGCCTCTGCTCATTTCATGACGTCCCCGGCCCCCCTTCTTCTCCCCCCCCTGGGCCGCGCACGTGCCGCCGGCCACGATTTGCGCCCCCCCCCCTCTGGGACGCCCCCCCTCTGGGCCGCCCCCGAGGGGGGTGGGGGAGGGGGGTGGGAAGGGGGCTTGGGGACACTTGTTTTGGCATGGAGCCCATTCTTTCCCCGTTCCAGGCGTCCAACAGCGAAGGAGGGAGGGAGGAACGGAGGGAAGGAGGGAGGGAGTTAGTGTTCCCCCATGTTCTAACATGCGATGTTTGTTATTTTTTAGAGGCCCCCAGACCTCCTCCTCCTCCTTCTCCTCTTCCTCTTCTTCACTCCCGTATCACTCAGGTACTGATAGGCAGATAACTCACACACATCACTGGGTCCAACACATACCCACTCTTCTTCACGGGGTCCATCACGTATTCATTCATCTTCACGCAGACTCAGCCACATCACTTCCTCACTCAGACTCACTGAAACTCATATTCACTCAGACTCAGTCACATTACCTCTCCGTTGTGACTCGCTCAGATTCAGACTCTTACGCACACGCCCATATTGTGAGGATATCTCAGGCGAGGCGTTGGTTGGTTTCAGTACTCCCAAGGGAGGTCCGCCAGGGGTGAACACATTCCAGAACTCGCGCCCAGTTCGTGGGGACGTCTCAAGCAGTTTGCTTGTTTCTACCCCCCAACTTCCTTTATTGTCGGAGCAAGTTGTGAGGATTTCTCAGGCGAGGCGCTGGTTTCAACACTCCCAGAGGGGGGGCGCCAGGGGTGCGGACATTCCAAAACTCTCGCCCAGTCTGTTGGGATATTTCAGACGGTTTGCTTGTTTCTGCCCCCCAGACATCCTTTGCTTTTGGAGCAGATTGTGAGGATGTCTCCAGCGAGGCGCTGGCTTCAGCATTCCCAGAGGGGAGCGGCCATTGGGGTATCTCACGGGCCTGTTCGCGCCCAGATTGTGGGGTTGCTTCAGGCGGTTTGCTTGTTTCGGTCCCCCCACACTTCTCTTGGTGTCTGTGGCCCACTCTCCTGGCCTCTTGACGTGAGGCCCCGCCTTCCTTTTCCCTTCCTCTGTAATCAAAGCTGTGCGCGGCCCGCTTAGCTTCGACCCGCGAGCCGCGATCCCCCCTCCGGCCCCTCCGCCCCCCCTTTTCGGCCCCTCTCCCCGGCTGCGTCGGGACTCGACCTTCGACGACGGAGCCCCGCCGCAGCGACGGGGCGCCCTCCTCGCAGGCCCAGAGAGAGAGAGAGAGAGAGCGAAAAAAACGTCGCCACAGATCCTTCCGGCGTCGACCCGCGAGCCGCCATCCCCCCTCCGGCCCCTCCGCCCCCCCCCCGCTGGGCGCCGCCGCGGCGCCGAGGCGGCGCCGAGCCGGACTCGCTGAAGCGGGCGGGCAGCGGCGCCCAGGCCGGGAGCCAGCCCAAGAGGCGCCGCGGCGGCCCCCCCCTGGGACCCCAACTCCTCCTCCTCCTCCTCCTCCTCCTCCTCCTCCTCCTCCTCCTCCTCCTCCTCCTCCTTGGGAGAGCTCCACACCAGACGCCGCCACCGGCCCTGGCCAGGCCGGCCTGGCCCAGGCCTGGAGCTCCACAGCCGGGGCGCTGAAGAGGGAACCTTTCTCGTTGGGGAGGGGCTCCGTGCTCCTTGATCGCTTCACGATTTGCTTTCTAGGTTGTCCTTAGGACTTCGATGGGAAGTCGAAGTTCAACCCGTGGAAAGCAGGGCCTCGTTCCTTATTCAGGCAGGGTTCCTCAGGTCGACGCCCCGACTCCATGCACCAGTCCAGGGCCCAGGACGGACCTGGCCGGGGCTGGTGGTGGTGGTGTGTTGCCGACGTGTCTCCGGTCCCTCCCGCCAGCTGGCCGCCCGCGGCCCTGCGGAGGAGCACCCCCAGGCCGCCCAGACGTGGGCAGCAGCGCTCCGCCGGCCGCCCGCGGCGCGAGTCCGGGGGGATCCCGGAGGGTGTGCGCTGCGGCCAGGGCTGGCACGAGGCATGAGCTTCTGCAGCAGTGCAGGCTCATGTCGGGCGTGTCCCCCCACAGGGGGATTTTCGACGAAAGATAAAAGAGACCCTAAAAATACCCCCAGAAGGTCAAAACATACTCCAAACATAGTCCCCAGATTATGTTTGGATTATTGTTTGGGTATTTACCTAACAGCGAAGACTGATAGGTTTCTAGTAGTGTCAAAAGAGGTCACAGATCACTCCACAGGGGGGTCCGGGCAGGTGTTGGGAGTTGCCGGGCGGGCCTGTGCCGAACTCGTTTTTCACCAACAGTCACACACTTCGTGCTCTTCGACTTCCCAGAACTCCATTCCCAGGCTCATTCTGAATAACCGGATGCAACAGTCACACACTTCGTGCTCTTCGAGATCCCAGAACGCCATTCCCGGGCCACCTTTAGAATAACCGGATGCAACAGTCACACACTTCGTGCTCTTCGAGTTCCCAGAACTCCATTCCCGGGCCACATTTTGGATGCCCGGAGCCAACTGTAGGCCACTTCGATGAACTCCAACAGATGCCCGGAGCCAACTGTAGGCCACTTCGTGCTCTTCCCAGAACTCCATTCCCGGGCCAATCCATTCCCGGGCCACATTTTGGATGCCCGGAGCCAACTGTAGGCCACTTCGTGCTCTTCGAGTTCCCAGAACTCCATTCCCGGGCCACATTTTGAATGCCCGGAGCCAACTGTAGGCCACTTCGTGCTCTTCGAGTTCCCAGAACTCCATTCCCGGGCCACATTTTGAATGCCCGTAGCCAACTGTAGGCAACTTCGTGCTCTTCGACTTCCCAGAACTCCCATTCCTGGGCCACATTTTCAGCAGGGGCAAGAGCACGACGAGGAGGAGGACGAGCAAGACCAGGAGGACGAGGACGAGCAGGAGCAGGACGAGGAGCAGGAGGAGCAGGAGAAGAAGGACGAGCAGGAGGAGGAGGAGGACGAGCAGGAGGAGGAGGACGACCGACCAGGAGGAGGAGGACCGACGAGGAGGAGGAGGAGGAGGAGGGGGGGGGAGAGTACCAGGAGGAGGAGAACGAGGACCACCAGGAGGAGGAGGAGGAGGAGGAGGAGGAGGAGGAGGAGGAGGAGGAGAGAACACCAGGAGGAGGAGGACGAGCAAGACGAGGAGGACGAGAACGAGGACGACCAGGAGGAAGAGGAGGAGGAGGAGGGAGGGGGAGGACTACCAGGAGGAGGAGGAGGAGGAGGAGGAGGAGGAGGAGGAGGAAGAGGAGGAGGAGGACGAGGAGGAGGAGGACGAGGGAGGTGAGGAGGGGGGGGGGAGAGCACCAGGAGGAGGAGAACGAGGACCACCAGGAGGAGGAGGAGGAGGAGGAGGAGGAGGAGGAGGAGGAGGAGGAGAGAGCACCAGGAGGAGGAGGACGAGCAAGACGAGGAGGACGAGAACGAGGACGAGCAGGAGGAAGAGGAGGAGGAGGAGGAGGAGGAGGAGGAGGAGCAGGAGAAAGAGGAGGAGGAGGAGGAGGCAGGCTGAGGCTGAGGCTGTGACTGCGACTGCCGTTGCCGCTGCGACTGTCATCGCGAATGCGACTACGACTGCGAGAACAGCAGAATTCGACAACTGGATTTTCATCTGAATTGTAAGGGGAATGCTTTCAGATATGCTTCTACACATCGCTGTTAGGTTGCTTTGCCGGGATAATTTTACTTTTTCGTCGAAAATCCCCCTGTAGGGGATCAGGCCCGACGTAAGTGTAGGCCCTCGCGTCCCTCGGTCCCCGGGCACGCCCGGCGCGTCTTCCGGCTCCTCGGCCCAGGGGTGCCCCTGGCTCGGCGCGCCGGAGGTGCCCTGTTCCCTCGTCCAGCTGCCCGCGCGGCAGGGCCTGCCACCTTGCCGTCAGCCCAGCCCCCGTGGGAGACGAAAGCCGTGACGTGTGACACGCTCTTCCGCGTCGTGACGAAGGCTCTCCTCTCGTCGTCGCTTTCTTCCTTCTCGTCCGTCCTTGACAAGGCTCTTGTGGGGCAGTCTTGGGGGTCCCTTGGGCCACTTTGGGCCGTCTTGGGCCCTCTTGGGCCGTCTTGGGCCCTCTGGGGCCGTCTTGGGACTCTCTTGGGCCGTCTTGGGGCCCTGCTGGCCGTCTGGGGGTCTATTGCGATCATCGTGGGGTCGCCTTTGGGCCGTCGAGGGTCTCTCTCAGGCTGTCTCGGGCCCCTCCGGACGCCCTCTTGGGCCAGTTTTGGGCTCTTTTGGGGCCGTCCTGGGCCAGTTAGGGTTCCTCTTGGGCCCGTCTTGGAGGATTATTGCGCCATTGGGGACGTTCTTGGGCCATCTTGGGGCCATCCTGAAGACCTTCAGGGCCGTCTGGAGCTGCAGGAAGTCCAGAAAGGTCAAGACGCCCAAGTCTTCGAAACACGTAAGGAACGTATATCTTGTATGAGTTTGGTCTCTTCGCGCCCTGCTTGGGGTCCTCTTGTGGCCCGCTTGGCCTCTTGGGCCATCTTGATGCCATCTTGGGCCGTCCTGGAGGCATCTTGGGCCATCTTGGCGGCCTCCGTTGCCTGCCTCGGCCGTATTGGAAACTCGTGAGCGCGGATCCATTGTTTTCGACAAGGGGTCGTGGCCTCATATCCATAGCTTTTTACGGGGATATCGTGTCACGGTCCCCATTAACCATTTAACCAGGGATCGTGGCGTCGGGAGCGGGGGCGATGTATGCGAACCTCCGCGTCGAGGAGGGGGAATCCCTTGTATAGTAACACACAAGATTACAAAGCCAAACAAAGGCCCTCTCTTCCCTTCCTCCTTTCCTCCTCCTTTTCCTCCTCCTCCTCCTCATCCTCATCCTCCTCCTTTCCCTCGCATCTCATGTTGGGTTGGATCATGCATTGGCCGCTCGAGGCCAGTAAGAGTTTCAACACAATTGCTGCATCCCGCAGCCGTATGCCTGGGCGTGCAGTTTTGGCAACCACGCTGCCCACTTGCTCTCCTCCTCCTCGTCCCCTCCTCCTTCCTCCTTCCTCGCCCGCTCTTCCGGGCCCCGGGCTATTGCAGGTTTTTGCTTTCAGTGCCTCGAGGTCGACAGGGTTCGGTGGAGTTTCGGCCTCGCTCGCAGGACAGCCTGCTGCGTTGGCGTGTTGTGTTGTCTCAGTGGCGTGAGGGAGCAAAATAGCCCCCTTGAGGGGCAGTGGATGTTTCTTCTTCTTCTTCTTCTTATCATTATTATTATTATTACTATTATTATTAGTAGTAGTATCATTATTGTTATTCTTTTTCGTTCTTAACATCCCACCTCTTCTTCCCACCCACCTCCCGCTCCATCTTCCATACAGCACAATGTTATTCCTACCACACACACCATACCATACCATAGTTCCTACCACATACCATACCATACCATACCATACCATACCACACCATACGTACCATACCGTACCGTACCATACCATATCACACCAATGCCACACCGTACCATACCATACCATACCTCCAGTACCATACCATACCATATCATACCATACCGTACCATACCATACCTACCATACCATTCCATACCCCGCCTGAGCGAGGAGGGTATCCGAAAACCATACTATTTACATGGTTTCGTGCCCCTCCCACCCCTCCAGGGAGGCCCCGCCTGAGCGAGGAGGGTATCGGAATACCATACTATTTACATGGTTTCGTGCCCCTCCCACCCCTCCAGGGAGGCCCCGCCTGAGCGAGGAGGGTATCGGAAAACCATACTATTTACATGGTTTCGTGCCCCTCCCACCCCTCCAGGGAGGCCCCGCCTGAGCGAGGAGGGTATCGGAAAACCATACTACATCGTTACATGGTTTCGTGCCCCTCCCACCCCTCCAGGGAGGCCCCGCCTGAGCGAGGAGGGTATCGGAATACCATACTATTTACATGGTTTCGTGCCCCTCCCACCCCTCCAGGGAGGCCCCGCCTGAGCGAGGAGGGTATCGGAATACCATACTATTTACATGGTTTCGTGCCCCTCCCACCCCTCCAGGGAGGCCCCGCCTGAGCGAGGAGGGTATCGGAATACCATACTATTTACATGGTTTCGTGCCCCTCCCACCCCTCCAGGGAGGCCCCGCCTGAGCGAGGAGGGTATCGGAATACCATACTATTTACATGGTTTCGTGCCCCTCCCACCCCTCCAGGGAGGCCCCGCCTGAGCGAGGAGGGTATCGGAATACCATACTATTTACATGGTTTCGTGCCCCTCCCACCCCTCCAGGGAGGCCCCGCCTGAGCGAGGAGGGTATCGGAATACCATACTATTTACATGGTTTCGTGCCCCTCCCACCCCTCCAGGGAGGCCCCGCCTGAGCGAGGAGGGTATCGGAAAACCATACTATTTACATGGTTTCGTGCCCCTCCCACCCCTCCAGGGAGGCCCCGCCTGAGCGAGGAGGGTATCGGAATACCATACTATTTACATGGTTTCGTGCCCCTCCCACCCCTCCAGGGAGGCCCCGCCTGAGCGAGGAGGGTATCGGAATACCATACTATTTACATGGTTTCGTGCCCCTCCCACCCCTCCAGGGAGGCCCCGCCTGAGCGAGGAGGGTATCGGAATACCATACTATTTACATGGTTTCGTGCCCCTCCCACCCCTCCAGGGAGGCCCCGCCTGAGCGAGGAGGGTATCGGAATACCATACTATTTACATGGTTTCGTGCCCCTCCCACCCCTCCAGGGAGGCCCCGCCTGAGCGAGGAGGGTATCGGAATACCATACTATTTACATGGTTTCGTGCCCCTCCCACCCCTCCAGGGAGGCCCCGCCTGAGCGAGGAGGGTATCGGAATACCATACTATTTACATGGTTTCGTGCCCCTCCCACCCCTCCAGGGAGGCCCCGCCTGAGCGAGGAGGGTATCGGAATACCATACTATTTACATGGTTTCGTGCCCCTCCCACCCCTCCAGGGAGGCCCCGCCTGAGCGAGGAGGGTATCGGAATACCATACTATTTACATGGTTTCGTGCCCCTCCCACCCCTCCAGGGAGGCCCCGCCTGAGCGAGGAGGGTATCGGAATACCATACTATTTACATGGTTTCGTGCCCCTCCCACCCCTCCAGGGAGGCCCCGCCTGAGCGAGGAGGGTATCGGAATACCATACTATTTACATGGTTTCGTGCCCCTCCCACCCCTCCAGGGAGGCCCCGCCTGAGCGAGGAGGGCATCAAGAAAATGGGTCCCACAAAACCGTTAATCTCTTTATGTGGGGAACTCCGTTAGCATAATTTTTCGTTCTTAACATTATTATTATCATTATTATTATTTCTTAGTATTATCAGCATCTATGATTAATATTGTTATGCCTCTTCAAAAAGCCCTATCAGGTAGCACCTGACACCCACGCTTCAACGTGCCGGGGGACTCGGTGGCGGATACTGATCTTTCTGGCGACAGAACAGATTGGGTCGGAGGATCTCGGCTGCGCAAGTAGCGGGGGTCAGCGCTAGCGGGGTCCAGCGAGTCCCCTCTGGCCGACCCAGGTTTATTCGAGCCATGAGGAGCCGCCCCCCTGCCCCCCTCCCATCCGCTGTCCTGGGTGCGGTAGCCACTGTATGGTCGTCCTGGGTTCGCGACATGGCCCTGGCTGATCCCAGGTAACGCTGACGCAGGTTACTCCAGATTTCGTAATAAAGGGAGGGGGGTCTCATTTCGGGGGGGGGTCTTTTCCAAGCTATCTTGGAGGGCCTGGGGGGGTCTGGGGACGATGTTTTGGAGGGTTCTCCCACGGGGGAGGTCTGAAATGGCTTGTCTTGGAGGGTCCAGACCCCCTCCCTTTTATTTAATCGCTTCGCTCATTCCGCCAGCCCATATTGTCGCACCGTTGTGGGCTAGCCGAGTTTTGGGGCCTCTTGGGGGCTGTTTTGGGGCCTCTTGGGGCCTCTTTTGGGCCTCTTGGGCGCCTCTTGGGGCGTCTTGGGGGCCTCTTGGGGGCCTCTTGGGGCCTTTTTGGGGCCTCCTGGGCGCCTTCTGGGGCGGAGGGCTCGATTTTTCAGTTCTCGGTTCCCCTCTTGAGCCCCTCTTGGGCCCGTCTTGGGGCCTCTTGGTCCGTCTTGGGCGGCACTTGGGCCGTCTTGGGGGCCCTCCTGGGCCGTTCCGGGGCCGTCTTGGGAGCCTCGTGGGCCGTCTTGGAGCGGTCTTGGGGGCCTCTTGGGCCGTCTTGGAGCGTCCGGAAGCCGAAAAAGCCAGAACGCAAAAAACATAGGAAAAAACAATGAAAATCAACGATTTTGGCCTCTTGGGGCCCTCTTCGGAGGCCTCTTGGAAGGCCCTTGGGGCGTCTTGGAGGCCTCTTGGGCTGTCTTGGGGCCCTGTTGGGCGTCTTCGGGCGATCTTTGGCCGTCTCGGGGCCCTCTTGGACCGTCTTGGAGGCTTCTTGGGGACCTCTTGGCCCGTCCTGGGGCCCTGTAACAGAACTCCGGCATCTCTGACCCGACCTTGCCGGGACCTTGCCGGGGTACTTTTCGTCCGGGGACCCCCAGGGGCCGCCCCGCGCGCGCGAACTAGAAATACTGTCCACCAGGTACCGGAGATCTTAGCACGCCCTGGCCCGTTGGGCCGGCGAATTACGAAATCTGGAGTAGCGTGTCCCCGAGAGTCGCGCCGCATCGCCTCTCATCGCCGATACATCGGCGATGCGGCGCGGTCCTCCGACCCCATCTGCTCCGATTCCATGCGGAAGGCCTCCAGGATCGAAAACCACCTGGCTGCAGGTCGGACCTCCATGAAGGGGATAACAAAAGCCTGCAGAATGAAGGAACAACAAAAGGCCTCCAGAATGGAGGTCGAACCTCCGTTCTAAAGGCTTTTGGTCCTCTCGGTGCCACGGGCACGTTGGCACTCAAGACAACACGGCAGCCGGTCCGAGCAAGCGGTGTGGGGTGGGAGGCGGCCGTCTGTTACCGCGCTGCTGATCGGGCGAGCCCACCTGGCACGTGCGTTCGCTGCGCGGCTCGGGTGTCGAACAGCGGCGACGGGCTCGCGCCGTGCTGACGAGGCGGCGCCGCTAGCGCGGGCGTTCGAGTTCGAGGCGGAACGCCGCCAGCGGCCTAGAATCGGCCGACACTGAGCGACCTGACTGCGCCACACGTCGGACGGCCGCGATCGTCCCGAGGTCGCGCGATGCACGCGGTGACAGACACTAACGCCGGCACCGTCGCGGCAGGAGCTTGTTATGCAATCGGTGAGCCCCGTATGGTTTTCACGCGTCAGACCCGCCCAGGACCGCGCTGGCGGGGATGTCGACTGGACTTCTGCCGCCGCCGGGGACGGCAGGATTTGCCGAGGGAATTTCGACACATTCGGACGTGGTGACCTCCGGCGTCACCGTCGATTCTGGGGTCGAGGGTCGAGGCTGTAGGGCGCTCTTGGACCTGTGGGCCCCTGGAGGCCCCCGAGGACCTCCATGCATGAATCTTGTTTCAAGTCGCAGCGCGGGCGCATCTGTGCGTCTGCGTGTGCACAGCCAGGCGCATACACTCGCGTAGAGAGGGACGGAGCATGATGTCGGCATGCTCCATCGACGCAGGACAGGTGTCTCTGTATGGTTGGTGGCCTCCCTCCATGGGAGATTTCTGGAGGCGAGGTGCCAGACGGAGGTCTGGGGCCGTGCGCACCCTCTCGCGGGAGCTCGCGGGCCACCCCGGCCGCGCCCTGTGGATTAGTTGTTTGATGTAAGCGCCAGGCTCTCTCGGCCCCTTGGATTGTGCGGGCGTCCCTCTCGTTACTCCTGCCCTTGCCTTGCTCGCTCTCTCTCGTCTCCCCCTCTGGGGGCTCAAGCCTTTCTGGGTCAAGCTGAGGGTCGGCCTCGGTTGACTTTCCGAGGCTGGGTGCTCTCTGGAGGCTCCATCCAGGGGCCCACAAGATTCCGGGGGCGTTGGGCGCGCGACGTCGCGTCGCGGAGCGCCCGGCCGCTATAGGCGGAGGGCACGCAGCCCCTGCCGGCCACCGCTGCGCGGCAGCGGCGCGCCGCGCGGCGCTGCGGCGGCGGGCTGGCGAAGGCCGCCTCGTTTAGGCCCGCCAGGCTCGCCGGGAGGCGGGCTGCTGCTGCCTGCCGGGCTCTTCGGCGGCGCGCCGCAGGTTGGCGCCCGGGGCCTGCCCGGCCTCCGCCGCACGGCCGCGGGGGGGAGGCGGGAAGCGCCCACCGGCACCAGAGAAGCTCTTCTTCGACGCGGGCGCCCAGGGGCCCGTGCACTCCAACGGCGCACGGTATGTCCACATCGCTCGCCCAGGGCTTCGGGCGCGGCGGCGAGGTCACGCGTCGCCGCGCAGGGGCCCTACGGCCACCTGGGGCCGCCGCCAGCTTGCCGACAGCAGTGCCGGGCGGGCCCAGCGAGTGGCCCAGACCCAAATATGCCAGGGCCCCCTATAGGGGTCGGTCCGCCCGCCGCAAAGGGAAGGGGCGTGCGCGCCCACGTGGGCCCAAATGCACGGGACCCCACGGGGGTGGTCCCCCCGAAGAACAGGGAAGGGGTGCACGCGCCATCAGTGGCCCAGCTCCGGGGCCCCCTGCAGGGTTGGATTCTCTGCCGCGCAGGATGGGGCATGCGCCCCCGAGCGTGCCCAAACCCGGCCAGGCGCGCCCGAGAGGGCGGCCAGCCGGGCCGCAGATGCCCAAGCCCAGCGGCGGCGCGCGCACAGCCGCCGGCTGGGCATGGGCCACACCGGGGGGGCGGTAACCCCAGTGGGCGGCCCAGTTGGGCGTGAGGGCGCTGCCGCGGCCCGCCCCAGACGCTTCGCAGGCGCACGCGCCAGGCGCAGGGTGGCTCACCAGGCGCTGGCGGTGCCGCACCTGGCACCCGAGGCGCTGGCGCGGCCTGCCACGGGGCAGCAGTGGCATCAGGTGGTCGATGCTGGTGCTAGCCCGATGAACCTCTGCCGGCCAGTGCGCAGCCTCGTGCGCGGTGGGCGCCGAGCGGTCGTCGAGCTGCGCCGCGCGCGCCACGGTGGATCCAGAGTTCGGGCCGCGGTGGCTCTCATGGCCGAGGTTCTCTCTTTCGGGCTGCCTTGAAATATTCAGAAGGGGAAAACACACACAGACACAATTAATCGTCGATTCCCAGAAAATATAGAAAAATATTGGAAGTGGGGGGGAAGACAAAAACCCAGACAATATGGGAAGATATGGGGAATCAGTTTATTTGTGTGTATTTATTTGTGTGTGCTGGGGCCCCTTCAAAAATATCTCGGGACATGGACAGCGAGCATGCGAAGCTCATGTAGGCAATCGGATTTGGTGTTCTGGGCCAGCCACAGTGGCCTCCATCGCGGTCTGACAGGCCCGAAAAGATTGTTTCAGAGTCGTCCCATGGGACCATCCCACGGCAGGTCATCAGTCGTGAGGATCCCCAGCGCGTCCAACATATCATGTGGCTAACATCCCATAGCGAGCGCCCCCGCTCGTGCCGGCGCACAGTCCACGGACAGAGTACTTCCAGCAATGGCCCCTGGGATCGGTCAGGCAGAGCGAGGGTATCGAGTGCAACAGCAGCCGTCCGACCCAGTAGCAACTCAGCAGGTACATGATAGAACTGCAAGCGTGTAGTGATTGGGTGAGTAGGTTAGCTCCTGTGCGTCACTTTTGTATCCTCGACTTACCTTGATGTATACGACTGAGAGCGTAACGGTCTTGACGCCAGTTTGCCGTCGGTACAGATTGGAGCCTTTTTTCCCAGGGCGGAAATTCGGGCGATTACTCCGGCGATCCTGCGACACTTATTCGTTCTGTGGTGGACCTGCATTGCCGTTCACGGCGGTCCTACTCGCGCCGGCCTGGTGGCGCTTTCAGGCGGCTCGCCGTCGCAACGAGGGTTCGGGGGGTGCCGCGATCCCCCCCAGGCTGTGGCCTCGCAGTCAACTGCTTTCTCCGTGGGGCGCGATCGTCCCGCGTCTGTCCCAAGGCCGGTCTGGTGACGCCACTCGGCGCTCACCGCGGCACGTCTGTCTCTAGGCCGGTCTGGTGGCGCCTTCGGACTGCTCAACGCGGTGCGTCTGTCTAAAGGCGGGTCTGGTGGCGCGTTCGGGTTGCTCACCGCGGCGCGTCCGATCATAACAGCAGTTCGTTGGCCATCCCCGTTTGGTGAAAACCTGGAGTGAATCTGAGCCCGATATAATGCCCCGAAGTTGTTCTATAATAGTTTTCGCGCCGTTCTGTTGTGTAGATCGCTTCATCTGTGTAACTTTTGGCTCAAGCCCAAACGTCGTAGCCTAAACAAGTGATACCCACTAACTATGCTGCCAATCTCCTTGGACCTGTGAGCTGCACCTTGGCACATGGCACGCGCGGACAAAAAGAGCCGGTGTAAAAGTCAAAGCCAAGAACAGCGTTTCGGGGACCAAGGAAGATGGGCAGAGCTTTACAAGAGGCCAACGTAGAGGCCAACGGGAGCCAGAATACCGAGCAAGAGCTAGGGCGGTTGGAACAAACCGTTTTCCCCAGATAATGAAGAGTACCCCCCCTTTTAATCCCTGAGTGGTTATTTGATTGTGGAGAGGGGCGGCGAGGTCGAACTTGATTATCGCGGGGGGAAGTTGCGAATCGAAGTTGCTATCTTCAAATGGAGGTCAAATCGAAGTTGCTATCTTCAAATGGGAAGTAGCAACATCATCAAAAATGCTGAGCATGGCAATGGAGGTCTCATCATCTCAGCTTTCGAAAGTCACGAGCGTGTGGAAGGGCTATGGGGTTCTCACCATTTCAGCTTTCCCAAGTCACGAGCGTGTGGCAGGGCCTTGGTATTCTCACTTTCTCCGTCGGGAAAATCGTCTATTATCCTCCCCCAGACCCCGAACCTTAGTATCCCCAGGGGTTTAATATCACGGGTAGTCGGTAACGCATTCTTGTCTCTCCCACAATACCAAAAGGGGCCAGAAGCGCTCCGGAATGTGAAAAGGCATGGGCAACATCCATCATTGAGCGTTATCGCTGGCGTTGGGACACTCCGTTCAGTGCTTACGACACGGTGGCCTCATTCTTTTCGTGTTCGCCCTGATGTCCACTGCCAGAGTATGTTCGATGTTGTTGATGTAACGACAGGCCATACGAGGTCAACGTTTCTTTTTCAGCATTGGCAGTTTATCGTCGACGTTGCAAACCACATGGCGTGAGTTGGCACGACGCGCGCCTCGTGCGCGAATGGGCGAAATATCGTTTTCGTTTCACCTTATCGCGCTTGTTCTTGGAAGTGGCGCTCCCGCTTGGACGCGGCGCATACACTGCGTTCGTCGAGTCATGGGACGCGTGGCCGCGCCCGAGAGAGCGAAGCGCCGCGCAGGCTCTGCCCGACAGCCGCGCTGCCGCTTGGGGTGCGGCGCACATCTTCTCTTCCTCGATAATGTCGGAAACCAGACCGCGTGCGAAAGGACCGAAGGTTGTTCTTTCCTGCGTGTCGCGCAGCTGCTTACCTCGACCCTTGCCCGCCGAACCTCGCTCCCGATCCGGTCCCCGACCGCTGCTCGTTTTCATGCTCGCAGGCTCGCACGCAGACTCACCCTGGCCCAAGCCCTGCTGCTCACATTCGCCCCCCGTGGGGCACTGTGGAGAAGCGCGGGGAAGCGTGGGTAAGAGCATGGGCCCTTGGAGAAGCGCGGGCGAGCGCGTGAGCCCGTGGGGAGCCGTGGGGAGGCGCGTCAAACCGTGGAGAGCCGCGGGGGGGCGCGCTGCTGCTGCCGCTGCTGCCGCTGCCGCTGCTGCTGCTAATGCTGCTGCTGCTGCTGCTGCTCGCGCTGCTCGCGCTGCCGCCCGCCTCCCGCCCCTGCGCGCGCCCCATCGGTGCCGCCCGTGCTCCCGCCGCCCGCGCCAGCTTGTTGCCCCCCCCTCGGTGCCCCCGGGACCGTCGGCGGCGCACGCCGCCGCCGCCCCGCGCAGGCCGCGGCCGCAGGCGGCGCAGCCGAACGGCGCGGCCCAGCACGCCTCGTCAGGCGGGGGGTGGCCTTGGCATGGCGGCGTGGGCGAGCGGGGGCGGTGGCAGCACGGCGGCGGCGATGGCGGTGGCGGTGGCGCCAGCGAGGAGGGGCGGTGGTGGCGGCGGCGAGGGTGGTGGCGGGGATCAATGGATGGTGGCGGTGGTGGTGATGACGATGAAGATGATGAAGAAGATGATGAAGATGAAGATGAAGATGAAGATGAAGATGAAGATGAAGATGAAGATGAAGATGAAGATGAAGGAGATGCTGATGATGATGAGGATGAGGATGAGGATGAGGATGATGATGATGATGGTGGTGGTTGTGATGGTGGTGATGATGCTGATGATGATGATGATGATGATGAAAAGATGAAAAGATGAAAATATGAAAAGATGTAAAGATGAAAATATGAAAAGATGATGATGAGGATGAGGATGAGGATGATGATGATGATGATGATGAGGATGGCAATGACAATGACGATAGCGACGAGGGTGATCACGATGATGTTGGTAATGGTCACCACAACGGCGACGATGACGGTAATGATGGTGATGGTGATGGTGATGGTGATGATCGTGGTGGTGGTGATGTTGATGGTGATGGTGATGGCGATGATGTTGATGATGTTGACGATACTGCTGATGATGATGGTGATGATGCTGATGATGATGCTGCTGATGATGCTGCTGATGATGCTGCTGATGATGATGATGATGATGAAGATGATGATGATGATGATGATGATGATGATGAGGATGAGGATGAGGATGAGGATGAGGATGAGGATGAGGATGATGATGATGATGATGATGATGATGATGATGGCAATGACAATGACGATAGCGACGAGGGTGATCACGATGATGTTGGTAATGGTCACCACAACGGCGACGATGACGGTAATGATGGTGATGGTGATGGTGATGGTGATGATCGTGGTGGTGGTGATGTTGATGGTGATGGCGATGATGTTGATGATGTTGACGATGCTGCTGATGATGATGGTGATGATGCTGATGATGATGCTGCTGATGATGATGATGATGATGCTGCTGATGATGATGATGATGGTGATGATGATGATGATGATGATGACGATGAGGATGAGGATGAGGATGAGGATGATGATGATGATGATGATGATGATGATGATGGCAATGACAATGACGATAGCGACGAGGGTGATCACGATGATGTTGGTAATGGTCACCACAACGGCGACGATGACGGTAATGATGGTGATGGTGATGGTGATGATCGTGGTGGTGGTGATGTTGATGGTGATGGCGATGATGTTGATGATGTTGACGATGCTGCTGATTATGATGGTGATGATGCTGATGATGATGATGATGCTGCTGCTGATGATGATGATGATGATGATGATGATGATGATGCTGCTGCTGCTGCTGCTGATGATGATGATGATGATGATGATGATGATGATGATGATGGTGCGTGTGATAATGATGGTGGGGAGGAGGAGGGAAGAGGACCAGAGTGAACCCAGGACACAGCAATGATGCTGCAGTACACCCTCATGTCCCCAATCCCCTCCCCTCCTGCTGCGGGAAGCGCCCCCCCGTGAATGACGATCGCCCCCTTGGGTTTGCCACGCAGGCGAGACCTCGTTTTGGGATGGATCCACCCCCTATCCTTCCAGCGGAAACGCAGAGAGGGAAGTATCCAGCCACAGCACTGGCGCGACCGCAAAATGGGGAAACCTTCCTCTTGCACGGGCGCAGCGCCTGACATCGCTTGGCAGTGCGGGGGACCCCGAGGCACAGGGCCGGGAGGGAGCACGAGGGACCCAGGCAGGGGAGCAGGACCAGGGAGCCCAGGGAAGCCGAGCAGGGAGCCCGAGAATCCCGAGCAGGGCACAAGACTGGGGAGTCCGAGGAACAAAATGCAAGGCACAAGACTTGGGGGACTCAGAGAATATACACCACCACCGCGTCGATTCCTCCTCTCTCCTCTTCCTCTCCTCTTCCTTTCCTCTTTCCTGGGAGAGGGAGGGGGTGAGGGAGGTGGTGGTGGTGTATATTTTTGGGCTCCCAAGACTGGGGAAACCGAGGCACATGACTGGAGGAACCAAGGCACCCCGGCAAGGAACAAGGGAACCCGAGGAACCCTTGCAACGAAACAAGTCCAGGTAGTCCAAGGCCTTTGCAATGAGATGGGGGAACACGACCGGGGAACCCCGAGGAACCCTCCTGCTGAGGCAATCGGACCCGTGAAGCCCGATGAGCGCCTGAGCCAACCGCGCCCGGCACCCACCAGTTTTTCACAGATAAGTGCGAGCCCCTTGGGCAAAGCTTGGTAGGGGAATGATCTGCCCTCCACCCGCGTGAGAGTTGCACAATGGGGCAGTGATGGTCATAGGACATGCGGGAGCCTCAGGCGAGAGTCCCATTTTGAAGAGGAGCCGCCATCCCTCCGTGCATTTGTTTGCGGAATTTGGAACTGCGGGTCGTAGAGTGCAAGGAAGGCTTCATCGAGAGCTGCATTATGAACATGTGCCGTAGTTTTTGGTCGTGGAAACGTACTTGTCTACATCCCCGTGACTCGTGGAATCTGTTCAAAACGAACGAGCGCGGTGTTCAGACGAGAGCCGCATGTTGAAAACGTACTGGCCGCCATCACTCTGACTGTTGGAGGCTTTGAAAATAATTTGCGCAGCGAGAGACAACCAATAGCCCCTCATCTTTGGAAGTGCTGGAATGTTTGAAAACATACGTGAGTGGCGCTCAAGCGAGAGCCGCATTTTGAGAACGAAACTGGCGCTGCCCTGATTAGGGGAACGCTTCCTACGCGGCAATGCTTGGCACTGCTTCACTGCATTGCTTTGCTTGGCATTGCATTAATTGGCAATGTTTGGCATTGCTTGGTATTGCTCCTTGGCATTGGTTGGCGCTGCTGGGTACTGCTGGGCACTGCTTGGCGTTGCTTGGCGTTGCATTTTTGTTGGCATTGCTGGGCGTTGAATTGCTTCGCTTGGCATTGCATTGCTCTGCGTCGCTTTTTCAATGCTTGGCATTGCGTGGCATTGCCGGGCATCTCTTGGCGTTGCTTGGCACTCCTTGGCGTCACTTGGCGTTGCTGGGCACTGCTTGGCGAGGAACGCCACTGCCGAGGAACAAGACCAGGGAATCCCGAGGCACGCCACCGGTAAAGAGACAGGGCCGGGGAAGCCCGAGGAGCGCTGGCCGGCGCAGGTCGCGCACCTACTGGCTGTCTCGAAGCAGGGAAGAGCCTCTCAGGCCAAGCCTTCTGTCGGGCGTGTCCCCCTACAGGGGGATTTTCGACGAAAAATGAAAAAATACCCCAAAAAGGCCAACAAATATTCGAGAAATAGTCCCCAGATCATTTTTGGATTATTTTTTGATTATTTTTGGGGTATTTTTTGTTTTTCGTCGAAAATCTCCCTGTAAGGGGACAGGCCCGACATAAGCCAAGCCTGATGGGGAAACCACCGACCTCTCCATCTGTGCAGATGCTGGGACTGAAAAGACGGGCACGCGCGGCGCAAAGACGATCGCCGCATGCCGCGAGCCGGCGGCCCTCCAGGTGTGTAACTACAGGTGCTATTGCTTTCAGGAACAGGAGCTGTGAGGAAGTCTCGAGCCACACGCCCAGCCTGGCCTGCTGACACGTCTGGTGGTGCGAGAGTGGGAGCCATCGCATAAGGAAGGGGGCTTGAGGAGAACAAGAGCTCGAGGGAGGGCGAAGGGGCTCGAGAGCGGAGGGGAGGAGGGAGGAGGAGGGGGCGGGAGGAAGGAGGCCTGTTCCCTCATTCCTCAACCCCCATCACGCATCTCTCCACACTCCTCCCTCGGGCTGTGCTTTGTGGGGGTGTTCTCTCTACCTTCTTCCGATTCCCGCCTGGTGGGGAGAAGGAGGAGGGGGAGGCTCAGGAAGAGGAGAAACAGAGAGGGAAGGAGGGGAGGAGGAGGGGGGACGAGGGGGGAGGAGTAAAATGAAGAGGAACCATATGAGCAGGATGATGAGGACGAGTAAGTAGATGGAGGTGCAGAATGATGAGGAGGGGAAATGAGGACGCGAAAGAGAGGGGGCAATAGGGAGTGGGGAGCACGAAGATCCGGATGATGGTGTTGATGGGGATGGGGATGGGGACGGGGACGGGGATGGGGATGATGATGATGATGATGATGATGATGATGATGATGATGATGATGATGATGATGATGATGATGATGATGATGATGATGATGATGATGATGATGATGGTGGTGATGGTCATGGTGATGGTGAATGCGGTGGTGGTAGTGATGATAGTGATGATGGGTGTATTCAGTACGTGAAGCAGGCACTGTAGGGAGCGTCGCCGTATGGCCACTGCCACTTGTGCTCAAGCTCTGAGTCAGGCCTCCCCCATTCTTTCCCGTGCAGAGTGCCCTCCGCCATATTGCCGATCGATTCGGAGAAGGGGACTCGACGTGCTTTGTCGTGGGGCAGGACGGCCCAATTGGGGTGCTCACCAGTGCTGAACTGCCCACCCCTGACCTGCTCGACCGGCGACGTGGCCTTCATCTCGCCGCTGACCCTCTTCACGCTGGGTCACGCGTGCCCGCGTGGCCTTCGTGGCGTTCTCCGCTGGCCGCTGGACAGGCACGAGGGCTGGGACCGAGCTGAGCCCGGAGGACTTGGACGCGACCACCCAAGCTCAGGCGGCTCAGTACAGGTCGAGGGCATGGGCGCAATGACGCAGTCTGCTGCTGCTTGCTGCCACCCGCTCACAAGGTCGCACGACTTGCAGGTGGGCGACCCCTGTGTGGTGAAGTGCAACGTCGGGAGCCCGTACCTGTACCGCGAGGGGTTAGCCACCTACTTGCCGCTCGGAGCGGGGCTGACCGCCCTGGTCACCACCCCCGATGGTGTCGACACGGTGGGCACCAGTCAGCGGGGGTTCCGCGACGCGGTGCTGGCGCGCCAGGAGGACCAGTGGCAGGGGCGACATGTGCGCAGCCCCCGCACCACACACTGGGTTCCACGGTGCATCGTCGACCACGGCAGGACCCCGACTGGGATGCACGCTCGGTGGCGCAGCGAGGCTCGTCTCCAGGATCATGAACCTGGGGTGCAGGAGCATGAGCACGCTTGCAGGGCGCTGGAGGAGCTGCTCTGCTTCGACCAGGGCAACAAGGCGAACCTGGCGGCCGCGGAGATGCTCACTCGCGCCACCCAGGTGCAGCAGGGACGCTACCAGGACGGGCGAGCATGCGACTCGGCCAGCGGCGGCCCCGACAGCGTGGGCGCGCATCTCTTCATGGGCAGCGTGCTCGCGAGAGGAGGAGTGTGCGGGTGCCCGCTCCCCCGGGAGTGGGCCAGCCCCCAGCTGGCCAAGAAGCAGGCGCTGCAGGAGGAGCGCCGCATGGCGCGAGAGGAGAGGGAGCTTGCAAGGAAGGACAACAAGAAGAAGGACGAGAGGGAGGAGAAGGGGTGATGCTCCCTTCGGTCGCGCCTGGTTCAGGCGGCCAGCGCGACCCCCTGACTGAGACGCCTGTGGGCCGGGTCGCCTCCACCGGTCCGATCAAGAGTGAGGTTTTTGACACGCTGGGACACAGTGGCCGCCAACGTGATATTTTTCCACTGCCCCCTCTGCACCGAGGCCATGACGGTGCGGCGGGCCGCCATGATCTGTCACGGGTCACGCGGCGGCGGGGTGCAGCTACCAAGCACATTCTCGACTGGGGCGACGAGTGTATCAACGCCTTGAACGACTTGTACGGCCACCAGGATCGGCCGGCGGCTCCTGCCAACGCCGGTCACCGGCACGCAGTGGATTACATCGAGTCTCGAGTACGTGCACTTGGCAAGCCCCCACCTGAGGCAGGTTTTCGCGAGGGAGCCCTACGTGAGCTCCTCGCTGGGACGGGGATCTACCAGACGGGTGATCTCTCCTCCCGACAGCCGTATGTCAAGGAGTCCATTTCCTGGCCCTCGCCCGACCTGCAGCCAGTCCCACTGGCCGCCTGCCTTGGTGAGGCCGAATCTGAGTGGCTGGGCCGCTGGCAGAGCACCTTGCTCAGGCCAGATAGACCTACAGCTTCTGAACGTGCTGAGTTCTGCCCTCGCGGACCTTTTTTTGACCCCAGTCTCTTCAGTAAGCACCTGCTCTACGCCGATTTTGTCGCCAAGTTGCTGGCTCGCGGCATGGTGGAGCTGAAGGGGGACTGCGACGCGGCCACCGTCGGCTGCTTTTTCGTCGCAAAGAAGAACAAGAAGCTGAGAGTGATATTTGATACGAGGTATGCCAACCTATTTTTCGGTCGACCTGCTCGGACGGCTTTGCCGACTGCGACGGCCCTCGCTGCCTTCGAGAACCCTGGACATGACACTTACCTGGCCTCGGGTGATATCGACAATGCTTTTTAAAGACTACGACTGCCCGACGGGCTGTCCTCTTACTTCAGACTACCCGCCCTGGATGCCAGCCTGCTCGGGATCACGCACCTGGACGGGGCCCCACTCGCGCGAGGGGCGCGGGTGCAGCCCTGCGTGTGCGTCCTGCCGATGGGCTGGAGCCATGCGCTGGCCCTCTGTCAGGGCGTGCTCCGACGCGCCATGGACACCGCTGGGTTCACCGTAGACCAGTGCATCGAGGACGGGAAGGCAGGGGTCGTGGTCGACCGGGAGGGCGCCTCGGCGGTCGCCGGTTACGTCGACAACTACGCCGCCCTGGGACGCTCCCCGGCCCTCGTCGACCAGGCCGCCCTTGCCATCACGCGCGTGCTGACGGAGAAAGGGCTTCTCACTCACGATGAGGAGCCTGCCGCACGGGACGCCACCTTCGTAGGGCTAGAGCTGAAGAGAGGGCGACATCTTTCGATCAAGGCCAGGAGCATTTGGAGACTTCGATTCGGTTTGGACGCTTTGCTCAGAAGAGGTTTTTGTTCTGGAGACGCCCTCAGGGTCATCATAGGACATTTCACGTGGGCGGGGTTGATACGGCGAGAAGTCCTCTCTTTGCTCAACGCCAGTTACCAGTTTGCCGAGCGGATCGGGTCTCGGCAGGCGCGTCTTTGGAGATCGGTGCGACGCGAGCTTTGGCGAGCACGCTGTATTTTACCTCTGCTCAGCGTTGACGTCAGCGCAGGGTGGTGGCCAGAGGTGGCCGCCTCTGACGCGTCTCTGTTCGGTCTCGGCGTCACTGTTCGAAAAGCTCCCATATCAATGGTATCATCGATCGGCCGATGCAGCGAGAGGTGGCGCTTCCGGGTTGAGGGGGCCCAGCGGGCCCGCGAGCATGCTCTTCATCCGACGGCTGTGGGCTCCACTGGTGACCCCGACAAGGCCCTCGAGAACCTGCTGGTCGACAACCCCGTGGCTTTCGACGAGGTCCCCTTAGGCCTCCTGAAGTCTGACACTTGGAAGGTTGTTCACGCTTCGAAGGTTGCTGGGTCCACCGACATCCTTGAGCTGGAGGGGGAGGCGCTTCTCATGGCTATTCGGCACACGCTCAGGAACACTGGGGCTCTCGGGAAGAAGATCCTGTTTATAGTGGATAACTTGCCACTGGCCCTAGCGGCCACTAAAGTGCGGGCGAACTCTCGATATCTTCGGCATGTACTTCAGAAGATTGCTGCTCTGTCGTTGACCACTGGATGCAAGATAGTTGTGCGTTGGGTACCATCGGAACTCAATCCTGCAGACCATCCGTCTCGAGGCGATCACGGTTTTTTCACTACTCCATACCATGTGCACCTTACCCGGCCCCATGGGACCTCGCCGGCGGCCAGCGGCGGCGCTGGCCGCTGTCGAGCGGGCGCAGAACGCCCTGCTCGTGGTGGCCTCGACGGTGCGGACCTTGGGCCTCCCGATCCTCGAGTCCGCGGGGATCCGGTCGAACGCGCAGAGGCAGTGCCACGATTGGATAGCGACGCTGGTCCTCTTCTGCCGGATGTACCGCCTGGACTCGGACAGCAGGGAGTCACTGGACATTGCCGTCGCCGCGCTGCTGAATCACCAGTTCCGGGACGGCAGGTGCTCGGACCTGGGGAGGCAGCTGATCACGGCGCTCCTGCACGTCATCCCAGGCTTGGCCCGGCGCAGCGGGCGGTATCTGCCACGCGTGTGCCGGGCGGCAGGCGCCTGGAAGCGACGTGCTCCTGGGCGCTCGAGGCTGCCGATGCCAAGGACTGGGGTGGCGGCGATCGCGGAGGTGATGCTGTACCTCGGCCGTCGGCGGATGGCCATTTACACCATGCTGGACTTCATCTGCTATTGCAGGCCGCTGGAGGGGATCGCGCTGCTGGGAAGGCTCCTGGTCTCTCCCGTGCTGGCGGCAGGGGCAAGTTGCGTGAGGTGGGGGCTGCTACTCCACGACTTCGAGCTCGGCCTGCTGTCCAGGACCGACACGTCGGACGACGCAGGGCTCACCGACCAGGCCAGCTGGACCTCCCCTGCGGTGGCAGGGCTCCAGGCGGCGGCTCACGCGGATGCCTCGCCGTGGGACTTCGACGCGACGGAGTTCAGGCTGACCTTCAAAGCCGCCGCGGAGGTGCACAACGACGTCTTCAGCTTCGGAGACGTTGTGATGACCCCGGCCGCGACGCTCGTGAAGCACGGGCTGGCCGGCCCGCTTTTCGACCAGGTCCCGGCGAAGGGGAGGGCCCTCCGGCTCTCAGGCCTGAGCGCCGGGGCCACGTTCGCCGCCGGCCGCAGTCGAGAGCGACCGGCCACGCGACCCACTTGGTTCACGGCGGGGACGTCGGCGCCCACCTGGCCAAGAGGCTCGTGACGAGCCTGGGCCGGGCCGTGCGTCTCAAGTCGCTGCTGTTCCTGGAGCTCTTCGGGGGCTGCGGCCGCGTCGCGGCCAGCGCGCAGGCCATCGGCTACGCCGCGCTCAGCCTGGACATCAATGCTTCGCCTTTGGAGAATCATCTGACGCCCGCCTTCCTCAACAGGGTCCTGGGCTGGATCTCCGGCGGGGTCATCGCAGGCGCGTGGCTCTGCACACCGTGCAGCACCTGGACCCGCGCCCTCCGGACCCCGCTGCGGACTGAGCAATATCCTGACGGCCGGCCCGACCTCTCGCCTGAACAGTGTAGAAAAATCGGCATTGGAAACAGGTCTTTCCTCTTTTCCCTTCAAGTGATCCGTGCCTGTTTGAGATGCGGGATCGGTGTCATGATTGAAAACCCGCAGAGCAGCCTCTTGTGGTCCTCCCCTCACTTCCAGAAGCTTCTAAATTTAAAGAGCAGCACTTCTGTAGTATGTCACATGTGCCAGTTTGGCGCGCCCTGGAGAAAAGCTACCAGGGTGCAAGCATGGGGCATCGGAGAGCTGTGGGAGCTATCGAAGAAATGCGGTGGCCCTCGCGGCCTGTGCGGCAGGACGCTCCGACCCCACCTTGAACCCAGCGGGCGCGCGCCTGGCGGGAAACACTGGACCGCTATTGCCGCTGCGTACCCGACAGCCTTCGCCCGAGCCGCCGCTGCCATTCTCATCCGCACTTGTGAGAATAAACGCTCCCTGGCTCTCTCTCGCAGAATGGGGGTTTAGCCCTGATATTTTTTCGGCCTTCGGCCAAGTCCGCGTTCGGGTTCGGGGTGCGAGGCTCGTCTACCTGTCCAGTGGCTCGCCTTTGTAGCCGCGAGTCGCCGCCGTGCACTGCTCCTCGCAAATAACATCATCTCTCTTGGCGACGAGGGTCGGAAGAGGCCCTGCTGGGTGTATTCAGTACGTGAAGCAGGCACTGTAGGGAGCGTCGCCGTATGGCCACTGCCACTTGTGCTCAAGCTCTCCCTCCCACCCTTGTCTTCCCCCATTGAGCTTGAGTGTGGCTTTTTTGCTGGGTGCGAGGCTCGTCTACCTGTCCAGTGGCTCGCCTTTGTAGCCGCGAGTCGCCGCCGTGCACTGCTCCTCACAAATAACATCATCTCTCTTGGCGACGAGGGTCGGAAGAGGCCCTGCTGATGATGATGATGACGACGACGACGACGATGATGATGATGATGATGATGATGATGCTGATGCTGATGCTGATGATGATGATGATGATGATTATGATGATGATGATGATGCGGTGGTGGTGCTGGTGTGCTCCTCCTCCTCCTCCTCCTCCACCTCCTCCTCCTCCTTCTCCTTCTCCTCCCCCTCCTCCTCCTCCTCCTCCGCCTCCTCCTCCTCCTCCTCCTCCTCCTCCTCCTCCTCCTCCCCCTTCCCCCTGTGCGTCCCGGGTCCGTCTCTGAGGGCCCCACGGGGCCCGAGCGCAGCCCCGCGGACACCGGAGCTCAGGGGCCCCCGAGCGCTTGCGGTGGCCGCACCGCGTGGCGAGTCACGGGGGAGCCGGGGTCACCGCACGGCTCTGGGCCTCGGGTCGAACTATGAGAAGGAGGAGGAGGAGGAGGAGGAGGAGGAGGAGGAGGAGGAGGAGGAGGAGGAGGAGGAGGAGGGAGGGAGGAGGAGGAGGAGGAGGAGGAGGAGGAGGAGGAGGAGGAGGAGAGGAGGAGGAGGAGGAGGAGAGGAGGAGAGGAGAGGAGGAGGAGGAGGAGGAGGAGGAGGAGGAGGAGGAGGAGGGAGGAGGAGGAGGAGGAGGAGGAGGAGGAGGAGGAGGAGGAGGAGGAGGAGGAGGAGAGGAGGAGGAGGAGGAGGAGGAGGAGGAGGAGGAGGAGGAGGAGGAGGAGAGAGGAGGAGGAAGAAGAAGAAGAAGAAGAAGAAGAAGAAGAAGAAGAAGAAGAAGAAGAAGAAGAAGAAGAATAAGAAGAAGAAGAAGAAGAAGAAGAAGAAGAAGAAGAAGAAGAAGAAGAAGAAGAAGAAGAAGAAGAAGAAGAAGAGGAGGAGGAGGAGGAGGAGGAGGAGGAGGGGTCCCTTGAGGGCTCCGAGGTCACCACGCGGTGCGTCACCAGACGGTCTTGGAGCCCCCGGGGAAGCGCAGGGAGAGCGCCGCGACCGAAGCAGAAGCAGCGTCGAGGCCCTGCCTCGCGCGCCGCAGGCCGGAGGCTGCCGGGCTCCCCCCCTCCCCGCGCTCTCTCTGGGAGGGCCGCAGGCTCCGTGCCGGCCCCCCCGCCGCCCCCCGCGGCGTCGGGCGCTCCAGGCGTGCTCCGACCTCTCCCGGGGTCGTGCGGTCGGGTCGTTGCTCAGCAGCCGCCGCCGTGGCCGCTATTGCCGCCCCACCGAACCCGCCCTCTCGCCCTCCCCCCTCCCCCGTCGTCACTGCAGTCGTCGTTGTGCTCGAGATCGTGCCCTTTTGTTAATCGAAGTATCTGTCACACTACATTTTTTGTAGATTCTGCCCCGCAGGGTGCGTCGGCGTTGTCAAGTTCTGTGCAATGGCCTGGGAGAACCATCGGGACAACCATCGCGACAACCATCGCGACAACCATCGGGCCAACCATCGGGACAACCTTCGGGACAATCATCGGGACAACCATCGGCACAACCATCGGCACAATCATCGGCACAACCATCGGCACAACCATCGGCACAACCATCGGCACAACCATCGGGACAACCATCGGGACAACCATCGGGACAACCATCGGGACAGCCATCGGGGCAACCATCGGGGCAACCAACCGCGACACAACGCGGGGGTCCAGGCTATTCATTTTGGCTTGATTTGGGCTCTGCGAGTGTAGGAGCTCGCGCAGCTTCGCCGTGCCTCGCCCGCACGAACGTCCCGCATGGCACGGGCCGAAGCCGAACTCGCTTTCCTGGTTGGGTGACTCCGTCTTACTTCGATATCGCCCCCCCATCCCCCCTAGACACACTTGCTATACGTATACACATCTATATGTACACATTCAAATCCAGCTGCCTGCGGCAAACCCCCGCCACTGTGCTCGTGCAACAGCGCAGCAGGGGGGAGGCAGAGTGTAGGCACAGCGCAAATCTGACGAGTATTCTGCATTGGAGCAGGTCACGATCCCGACCGCGTCTTCGCCCGCGCGGTAGGGAGGAGGAGGAGGAGGAGGAGGAGGAGGAGGAGGAGGCGGAGGAGGAGGAGGAGGAGGTGGAGGAGGATATCTTGTGGAAACAAATCCTGGGGAGGCTTGCCCAAGGGGGAATGGCCGGGGGGTTGTCGGGATCCTTGCGGGGTTGTCCAAGGGGTTGTCCGGACCGCGTTGTCTTGTCAGCACGTGCTCTTGCCCGAGCTCTGGCTACATCCCCGTCTGGGATTGGTGCTGTCGCCTTCGTGCTGGCCACATCCCTCATCATTAGGCGTGGTGCTCTCGCCTGAGCGCCGGCCACATCCCTAAGTGGGTATTGTGCTGCCGCTCGAGCGCCAGCCACAATCACATGCTGGGACGCTTATGGTATGCATCTTGGAGGGGTTGTTCGGGTTGTCCGAGGGGTTGTCCGGAGATTTTGGGGGATACGGAGGAGAAGGAGGAGGAGGAGGAGGAGGAGGAGGAGGAGGAGGAGTAGGAGTAGAAGGAGGAGGAGGAGGAGGAAGAGGAGGAGGAGGAGGAGGAGGAGGAGGAAGAAGAAGAGGAGGAGGAGAGGGAGAACATGAGGATGAGGAGGAGACGGCTTCTCGGTGCCTTCTTGGGGCTTCCTGGGGGCCTCTCGGGAGGGTGTCTTGGGGGCCTCGTGGGGCCTCTTGGGCCGTCTTAGGGGACTCTTGGCCCGACTGACGCCTGCCACTCTAGGCCGCGATGGTACCCTCTTGGAGTGGTTCACGGTCGTCTTGGGGCCCTCTTGGGACCAAGAGGCGGAAAGGGTTTTTTCCCCAAACAGCTTGCTGAACGGGGTGCTGTTGTGATAGAAACTAACTCCGGCCGAGGGAACGTGGAGCAGAGATCCTCACAACAATTTTATTGTTTTGGCCGTTTCGCTTGAGACATCCTCACAACTCTCGTTTCTGAGTTGGCCGGGATTGGCCGTTTCGCCTGAGACATCCTCGAAAAGTTGCGCTCTGGGACGCCGCGCGAGAGGTGGTCCGGGCCGTTTCGCTTGAGATATCCTCGAAACTCTGAGCCCCGAGGTGCCGTGCGAGAGGTGGTCCGGGCCGTTTCGCCTGAGACATCCTCGAAACTCTGAGCTCTGCGATGCCTTGCGCGAGGTGGTCCGGCCTGTTTCGCCTGAGACATCCTCGAAATTCTGACTTCGGAGATGCCGCGCGAGAGGTGGTCGGGCCCGTTTCGCCTGAGACGTCCTCGAACTTCTGAGCTCTGAGATGCCCTGCGCGAGGTGGTCCGGCCCGTCTCGCTTGAGACATCCTTGCAACTCTGAACTCTGAGATGCCGTGCGCAAGGTGGTCCGGCCTGTTTCGCACAAGACATTCTCGCAACTCTGAGCTCTCAGATGCTGCGCAAGAGGTGGTCCAGCCTGGGGGCCCAGAAGACCACATGTTACATATCCTCCATGGGACCCTGCGAGCCTCAGGAGGCCCCAGAGAGGTCCAGGAGGCCGCAGGACGCCCAGGACAGGCCCCAGGGGCCCCCAGGAGATTCCCAGGAGGCTCCCAGGAGGCCCCAGGAGGCCCTCTATCAGAACGTGTCAAGTTAACACACATCCGGTGTCGATTCGTTGATTTTTCCCGCTCTTGTGCCCCCCCCTCCATTTTGAGGGGCCCAAACGGCCACAGGTTAGATATCACCCCTGGGAGGCTTCAGGAAACGTCAGGTGGAGTTCAGGAGGCCACAGGAGGCCCAGGAGGAAGCTCCAGGAGGTCCCCAGGAGGCCCCAGGAGGCACCAGGAGGCCCCCGCAACTCGGAGCTCTGAGACGCCGCGCTCGAGGTGGTCCAGCCCGTTTCGCCTGAGACTTCCTCGCAGCACGTTTCGCCCGAGACATCGTCGCAACTCTGGGGTCCGAGATGCCGCGCGCGATGCCCGCGCGCGAGGTGGTCCAGCCCGTTACGCTGGAGACATCCTCGCAACTCTAGGCTCCGAGATGCCGTTCGGGATGAAGAGGAGGTGAGGAGGAGGAGGAGGAGGAGGAGGAGGAGGAGGAGGAGGAGGAGGAGATGGAAGGGAGAAGGAGGAGGCGGATGATGTGCATGAGGGAGCAGGCAGGAGGAGGGGGAGGCCCCAGAGAGCCTCAGGAGGCCGCAGGACGCCCAGGACAGGCCCCAGGGGTCCGCAGGAGATTCCCAGGAGGCTCCCAGGAGCCCCAGCCCCCTATCAGAACGTGTCAAGTTAATTCACATCCGGTGTCGATTCGTTGATTGTTCCTGCTCTTGTGGCCCCCCCTGTATTTTGAGGGGCCCAAGCGGCCACAGGTTAGATATCCCCCCTGGGAGCCCCAAGACGCTTCAGGAAACCCCAGGTGGAGTTCACGAGGCCACAGGAGGCCCAGGAGGAAGCTCCAGGAGGTCCCCAGGAGGCACCAGGAGGCACCAGGAGGCCCCCGCAACTCG